>CM076570.1:1031779832-1032349739 GCA_034641835.2 Pinus albicaulis | reverse complement strand
TATTGGCACACTCGCTTGAAGGAACACAAATGTGTCCCATGTGACATAAAAGTGCATCTTGGAGGTGAAAATTTGAAACTTGCGTACCCCCCAATAGTGCCTTGTAAGTGTGGCCAAATTTTGGGTCACTCTCATAGAGAAGTGGCCAATTATAAGTCTCGTGCCCACAAGAGTTGAGCACTTTGGTGAGCGCCACGATTGGTGGTCGGCTGAGGCAGTCTGCAACATTATTGGTGCTACCCTTCTTGTACTTGATGTTCAAAATAAACTGTTGCAGATATGTGGACCACTTCTGATGGCGATCATTCTACAACTTCCCTTGTGTTTGTATGAAATGTAGGGGCCGGTGGTCTGTGTGGATGATTGTTTCCTTCCCCAGAATGTAATGCTTCCATTGTCGACAGGCTTGCACAATGGAATACACTTCTTTGTCATAGGTGGGATACTTGCGAACTGTCTCAGACAATGTTTCACTGTGATATGCCACTAGATGTCCCTGTTGAGTAAGAACTGCCCCAATAGCATAGTCAGAGGCATCTATCTCGATCTCAAATGGTTGTTGCAAGTCTGGTAATGTGAGCACTGGGGCAGAACATAGGCAATTTTTCAATTCTGTGAACACCTTCTGTTGAGGTTCCGACCAAAATAATTTTGCTCTCGCTCCTCCCTTGGTGACTTGACTCAAGGGCCAAGTGATATGAGAGAATCCCAACATGAATCTATGGTAGAAATTAGCAAGAACCAGAAAGCTGCGAAGCTCTGTTATAGTGGTTGGGGCTGGCCAATCCTGAATGACTTGGATCTTGGCTGGATCCACATGCACCCCCCTTTCATCAATAATGTATCCCAGATATTGAACCTGGGTCATGCCAAATGTCACTAGAACATTTGGTGCAATTTCCGATGGCCAAATCGTCGCTATTCCGACACACAGTCGTCGCAAGAGCGACAGTTCGAGGACGGGAAAAACGTGGTTTGTCGTGCGGTTGCAATTCCGACGCATTTACAAAGTGTCACACTATCGACACTTTTCCGTCACTTCCAAACACGTGTCGCTCTTCCGACATTTACCAAACCGACGTTTGTAAAGTGTCACCATTCCGACGAAATTTGGTCCGACGTTTGTAAAGTGTCGCCATTCCGAAGAAATGTTGTCCGACGTTTTGAATGTCACTCTTCCGACATCTTTATACGGTCGCTCTTCCGACGTCTGCAAGCTATCGCTTTTCCGACGCCGTACAAAAGTGTCAGAAGACCGACGTATTGCAAAAGTGTCACAAGACCGACGCTTTCCAGTAGCGTCACAATATCAACGCCAGGAAGAACTGTCGCAATTTCGACGAAATGTGGTCCAAAATTTTGAACGTCGCCTTCCGACGTCTTTGTACTGTTGCTCTTCCGACGTTTCTAGAACTGTCGCAATATCGATGGACGTCACAAGACCGACGAAAATGGAAATTGTTCAAAACGTCAAAAGAGCGACGCTTACAAGACGTCGGTATACTGACGACGGTTTCAATTTGAAAAAAAAAATGAAACTTTAAAACAGGATAGTAAATCTCCAATGTTTGTTATCACAATAAGAAATCAATGATCAGTGATCACGTCAAATTTTCCTCGTAGCGTGACGGGTCTAATAAATTTTATTGTAAAGGTTGCTGGCCAGTGACAACTGCAGCATTGAAGGAAATGCATTAAAGAAAATTAATGAGGTTGCGAACTCCAAGCCAAGTGGAAACAACCCTGATAATTTTCCTTACCAACTTCCAAGTTGTGACTCGGGCTTCAGACTCCAAAGCTAAGAATTTTCTTTTCATCGTGTTGGAGAAGAGAAGAGCAACCTGTAGCAAAAGAGCAATTCTTCAGTCTCACTGCTCAGGACTCGGATTCATTCCTTGCTAACACGGTATGTGGAAATTTTGATAAGATAACTTTCTTCACCCTCGTTTTTACTAAATTTATTCTTTTGAAAAGGGCCTGGTTCCATTTCAGAAATTTTCAACTTTCGACTTCTAGAATTTGTACATATGATTTTTGGACTGAGGTTTTGTTATTAATGAGGAGATAGTGTCTTGGTTCTATCTGTATAAAATAATTGCCTCTTTTTTTTTCTTCATGTTCAGGGTTTTTGATTTTATCAAACCCTATCTCTCTTTTAAGCATGCCTGCAAATTAATATATTCCAGGAATGTACACAATTCCAGGCTTCATGTACAACATATTGTATCAACTATATTTTAAAAAGTGAGTTGCATGCCCATATAGTGTTACAGATTACAGGGCTTCATTTGGAGAATAAATGATAAGCCTGGGAGCACTAAATCCAAGTAATTCCCCTCATCCCTTAAAAAACACCTCTAAATATAACTAGAAATTTCAAATAGTTAGTAAAGGAAAAGTACAAAGATATAACAGATATGTGTTGAGCCAAAAACCTATGCATTCACAACAAAACTGGGATGGATAAAACTTAAAAACAATTATGGACTTTGACAAAAAATCATCTTATGCATACAAAATGAAAGAAGCATTGGCATACTACTATGTTTACAAATTTAAGGACATGCAGAGTGAGTCTCCGGGCAACACAGTTTCATGTGGAGACCCTAGATCCTTGTACCCACAATATCTAGTGACTTAAAAAATGATTGCCAAAACAATGCCTTTGCTATTCATGTAAGAACACCACCTGTATAATGAGGGAGATGTAATATTGTCCGAGAAGCAGATTTATACAGAATGGTCCAAGATTGTGTATTTATGGAAGATACAACTGATTTTGGCATGAAACATGTATCCAAGATTTTAATGTGGCCTTATTTTAGAGCCCATTGATGATTTACTATGAAACCTAAAATTTCAAAACAAACACATTGAAATCACAGGATCTCCATCATGAATATCATAAATATTAACTGTCTTTTGGGCACTGGCAGTAGATACCATAAGAGGCCCGTTGATTCCACCCATCTTCCATACACCTTTCTAGACCTTTTTCATTCACCCTATCCTTCAGTTGTCAATATCATTGCATATCAATTGTAAAAGAGCATCTAAAATGGTTTTTAACTATGTTTTGTGTCTGCTGTTTGATTTAGATTTTTGCTCATTTAGCTGCGGAATCTTGCCACTTTCCGCAGCCATTTTGTGAAATTCTATGCTACAGGTGTCTTCAGGCAATTTGAGCCACATGGGCAAGTCAGAAATGATGTGGACATGGATCGTGTCCTATTGGCTCGGGCAAATTCACCTAAGGAGGCTACGGTCAAAGGTGGCCAAGTGGAATTCAACCGTAGAGTCCCACGGTGACAGGACTCTGTTTCTCATCACGTGAATATTTGTATGACCGTTTCTAATTTACGGGAGACACATCAACACCTGTACACGGCTCCATAAGCCAAATCCAACATCCACTCTTCATAGATTTACTCCTCACTGCGGCCATGATGCTGGATCTCTGGACGTGATGGCTCACGTGTCTCTATCAGCACAAACTTTAGGGAATTAGTTATATCACCTTTGTTATAAATAACGCGTTTTCATACGCATAATAGTTAGCCTCCATATAGCTCTATAATGTAATTGCGTTGCCACTGTGCTGTAATATCATTTCTCTGTTATGACTGCATTTTAATATATAAGAAGACTCTGTTTCCAAGCGTAATTCGTATTTGAAGGCTGTTGCCCGAGGCTGGTGCAGAGGGCCCCTGCACACACTGAGGTTTTGTGCATTACTGTATAGTTTCTTGTTTTATTTCTTTAAGTTCATTGTGCCATAAGTCATTCACGTGTTCATACATTGCATATTTCATGATATTTATGCTTCATCTCTCTTCATAATCTTTCATGCTTACTTACTTCCGTCCATAATCTTTCATGTTTTATGTTATTGTTAATCGATCGTTGTTCTTGTTTCGTATTACAAATAGACAAAATGCGGTATCGGCATATCTTTTGACTAATGACATGGAATCAATATTGTTCTGCTGTTAATTTATTTTTTCTTAGTTTTTGTTTAATTCCAATATTGCTTTGTTTATTTCAGTCTTGCACATTTGCTTCAGTAGTTAGATTTAGATATATTAAATTGCTCATGTCATTTTCAGTTACCTCCGAAAGCCACAGCTGGACTGATGGTGAGGGATTGAAGTATGAGTGTGTAGTTTGATATTAGTTTACTTTCGGCAAGTTAGATATATTAAATTGCTCGTGTCATTTTCAGTTACCTCCGAAAGCCACAGCTGGACTGATGGTGAGGGATTGAAGTATGAGTGTGTAGTTTGATATTAGTTTACTTTCTGCAAGTTAGATATATTAAATTGCTCATGTCACTTTCAGTTACCTCCGAAAGCCACAGCTGGACTGATGGTGAGGGATTGAAGTATGAGTGTGTAGTTTGATATTAGTTTACTTTCTGCAAGTTAGATATATTAAATTGCTCATGTCATTTTCAGTTACCTCCGAAAGCCACAGCTGGACTGATGGTGAGGGATTGAAGTATGAGTGTGTAGTTTGATATTAGCTTACTTTCTCCGCAAATTAGATATCAGATTGCTCAAGTTGTTTATGGTTACCTCCGAAAGCCATAGCTGGACTAATGGTGAGGGATCAGGATATAAGTTGATGTAATTTGATTTAGATTTACTTTGTTGCAATTCTTGGATTTCTTTAAGCATAGTTTCTTTTGTGTTTAGACAGCAGCAAGGATAATTTGGTTTTCATGCTCAATAGTTCACTGTTTGATTTATTAGGCTAGCAGCACATTTTCATTTCCTTTCAAGTTTTGTCATTGTATGTTTCAAATTCCTTTTGAAGTTTAAAGTTGGTAAATCATTATAAATGATATCATTGCCTTGAACAATCATAACCATACTTGTTTTTATTTTAGAATTTCCATCTCACATTAGAAAACCAAAAATGACAAAAAGGTAAGAAATAGGTTATCTTGCACATATAGTGCGCCACACTTCATAAGTTTACGAATCCCTGATTGATAAATTAATGTAGCAATTTAGGACACACTAAATTGACCAAACATTTTGGCGCCGTTTCCGGGGAAGTGTAACTAGGTAGCCAATTTCTTAAAAAAAAAAAAAAAAAACAAAATAATAAAAGAAGGGAAAACTTGATAACTTCTTGAAGTATGCTCTCCTTTTGCACCTAGTGTGATCTGGAGGATCAAAAAAGAGATTTATTGGTTTAGTAATTTCTTAAGTATGCTCTCTTCTTGCACCTACTGTGACCTGGAAGATCAAAAAGAGAATTATTAGCCCAACTTTAAAAAAAAAAATACAAAAAAAAATAAAAAATGACATGCATAGAGCAAGATATTCTAGGGGAAGGTTTATAGCTAAAGCCAAGAGTTCGATTTTCACAACTCCATCTTCTTTAAGGCATAGACAAGATTCACCACCATCTACCCCTAGCCTTAAGATTTTTGGAATTCAAGGAGCAACTGAATTAGAGGATTCTCCTATACCACCTACTAAATCTCATTTAGAAAAGGAAGAGACTCCCTCTCATCCTCCCTTGATAGAAGAACCAGAGGACTTTAAGGACTCTAAAGAAACTATCATGGAAGAGGAAATAATAGATGGATTTGGAGGTAGAGGTAGAGGAGGAGGAAACAATGGAGACAACAATGGTGAAGGTAATAATGGAAGAAATAGGGAAGGAGACAACTTGTTTTGATTCCCTATAGTTGATGAGGAAACTCATACAACAATGAAAAATATCTCACCATCTGTCCTCCCCAACTTTTATGGATTGCGAAGTGAGGATCCTGAAACATTTATGTTTGAGTTTGAAGTCATGTGCCGAACCTATGACTATATGGAAGACTCTCAAAAACTCAAATTGTTTCCTTCAACTTTGAAGGGAGCTGCTTTGAAATGGTTCATGGGATTAGCTACTCAATCTATTAGGACTTGGAATGATATGAAACAAACATTTTTGGATAGATACTTGGACTATTGTATGCTCACCAATCACAAGGATGAGGTATTCAAAATGATGCAAAAAGAAGATGAAAATTTGGAAGATTTACTTGAAAGATTTCAATACAACTTGAAAAGAGCAAAGATGAGAAACTTAGATGATGAAACCTTGAAAGTCCTCATATTAAAAGCCATTAGAGATGAATGGATAGATATTTTAAACATGATGGGGAAAGGAGACATTTCTCAACTTCCACTTCGTGACATAACATAACTATGTGTCCATCTCTCAAGAGGAAAATCTAAAACAGGAAAAGGGCCTAGGGATCCTTCTCTTATTAGGGCTAACAAATCTGCAACTGGATTAGTAAGTAGGGCAGAGATTGGTAATATGCTTGATGAATTCAAAACTGATATCTTAGGGAGCCTTAGTGAACAACTAGACACCCTTAAAATCCAAAATAAGCAGAAAGCAGAAACAGATGCTCTAGCCATCTTTTGTCCAAAATGTAGGAAGAAACATGCTTTAAGGGAATGTCCCTTGGATGCAAAAGTTGTATAAACATGTATAATTTTCTCAGAGAATCATGAGATCAATGATTGTCCTTCAATTCCTGGACTCAAAGCTGTCTTTCAAGAAGATCCAAATTCAGTAGAATCTCTTTGTTTTGTTGCAAGAAGACCTTGGCAGGGACAAGAAACTCAAGGGTTTAACAACCCTATGAATCTTTAAACCCCACCAAATTGGAATCCTTGGCAACAACCTTGGCCCCAATATCAAAATCCATATCAGCCATGGGTACAAGGGATGCAAAATCCTTATGGGAGATTTGCTCAATTTTATCAATATCCTCCATCTTTTCAAAATCAACAAGCTCCACAACTTCCAAACCCAAATCCACAACTTTCATTGCCATTTCCACACCAACAACCTTCTCAACAAAATCTAAATCCTCAACTCATGATCCCGTACCAACAAAAGACAAATCAACTTCCAGCCCAGCCATTGCCAAATCCTAACAATTAAAATCCTCATAATACTTACATGGTAGAATGACAACAATTTCATACCTATATGATTGTTCCTCTCAATGATGTACAACTCAGATCTGGTAGAGTTTTAGAAAAACCTTCTATAGATATTCAAGAGCAAGATACCTCTGAGGAGGATTCTCTTCAAGTCAATAAGGGTTCTGAGGAAGAATCTCTTAAAAATTCAAACATTCAAAAAGAAAAATAAAAGTTAACATCCACAACTCCTATAGTTGAGCAACCCGCATCTTCATCTACACCTCCTTTTCCTGAAAGACTACAAATTGACAAGGGGGTGGAAAAACAAATCTTGTTGCCTAACTATGAATTTCTAGATGAATTAAAGAATGTTTGTATCAAGATTCCCTTGCTACAAGCCATTCGAGAAATTCCTATTCTAGCAAAAACAATAAAGGAGTTGAGTTTCAAAATACCAGGAAGGAAACTAAAAGACACAAGAAGAATCCACCTGGTAGGAAAAATTGTAGATATCATGATGGGAAAAATTACCATGCAGAAGTATGTAGATCCAGGAAGTCCAATTGTCAAGACACATATAAATGGGATAGAAATTCCAAACACATTGATTGACTTAGGGGCTGCTATCAACATTATGAGCAGACAGACTATGGAACAGTTAAAACTTCCTAATCTTCTTTTTACACCTACTTTACTGCAACTTGCAGATCGATCAGTTATTAAACCAGATGGTGTATTAGAAGATATTTCAGTCTCCTTAGATTCTTGGGAATATCCAGTAGATTTTATGATTTTGACTCCCAAGAGTAATTTAGGAGGGCACCCACTTATTTTAGGAAGACCTTGGTTAGCCACAGCTGATGCTTTCATTAGTTGTAGATCTGGGGATATGTACATTTCTAATGGTAATTCGACAAAGAAATTCAATTTGTATCCTCCAGCAAAAGCAATCACAGAAGTAGGAGACAATGAATGGGTTGATGATGAGGACACTATACAACCTGTCTTTACCATTTCTGAAATCAGTGAGGATAGTCAAATTCTGAACACATTAGAAAATTTTGAGATATTTTCAGAATATGACCCCACACAATTTCAATTGGAATCTGACATAGAATATTTATCATCAAGACAAATGTCTCTTTACTCTATGGAAGAGTTTGGTAATTCTACTATTGAGATTTTTCCAGGAAAAACATTAAATATCAACAAACATTTGGAAAAGTCACAACAAGAAGAACTAACCAAAATCTTGCAAAAACATTCTACTGCATTTGCATGGGAGTATACCGACATGAAAGGTATTGATCCTAAGACTTGCATCCATCATATCTATATTGAGGAAAACAGTAGACCAATCAGACAACCTCAAAGAAGGATGAATCCAAATCTTAGGGAGATAGTGAAAGAAGAGCTCCAAAACTACTCAATGTAAACTTCATTTATCCAATTTCAGATAGCCGATGGGTTTCTCCTTTGGTTATAGTACCTAAAAAGAATGGTAAATGGAGGGTATGCATTGATTACAAGGAATTGAACAAAGCAACTTTAAAGGATCACTTTCCTTTGCCTTTTATTGATCAGGTATTAGATACATTAGCAGGTAAAAAGTACTTTTCATTTTTGGATGGTTTTAGTGGCTATAATCAAATTCGGGTAGCACCTGAAGATCAAGATAAGACCACATTTACTTGTCCATGGGGAACTTTTGCCTACCGAGTGCTTCCTTTTGGGTTATGTAATGCACCAGCAACATTCCAAAGAGCAGTACTAGGAATTTTTTCTGATCTAATCCATGATTATGTAGAGGTTTATATGGATGATTTTACAGTTTATGGTAATTCATTTGAAGAGGCATTAGAAAATTTGGAAAAAGTCCTTATAAGATGTAAAGAAACAAACATTTCATTAAGCCATGAAAAAATCTTTATGATGTTTACTGAAGGTATTGTTTTAGGACATCATATTTCAGGAGATGGGATTAAGGTTGATAGATCAAAAGTTGAAGTCATCTCCAAGTTACCTATTCCAAATTGTCAAAGAGATGTTAGAAGTTTTCTAGGATTTACTGGTTACTATAGAAGATTTATAGAAAATTTCACTAAAATAACATCTCCACTCTTCAAATTTATTACAAAAGACTTTGAATTTAAATGGGATTCTGATTGTCAATCAGCCTTTGAAACTTTGAAAACAAGAATATCTGAAGCACCTATCTTGAGAGGACCAAATTGGAAACTCCCTTTTCATATTTCTACGGATGCTTCAGATACAGCTCTAGGAGCTGTGTTGGGTCAAAAAGATTTAGTTCCTTATGCCATTTATTATACCAGTAAAAATTTGACTCCCACAGAGTTGAACTATACTGTGACTGAAAAAGAGTTTTTAGCTATTGTTCATGCAATTAATAAGTTTAGACATTACATAACAGGCTATGAAACTTTTATTCATACTGACCATTCTGCAATTAGATATTTAATGAACAAACCTGTTACTAATGGCAGAGTGACAAGATGGTTCTTACTTTTGCAAGAATTCAATATTACTGTGTTGGATAGACCAGGAAAACAAAATACAGTAGCTGATTTCTTGTCTAGGATTCAGAATACTAAAGAAGATTCTCCTGTAGAGGATAAGTTTCCCGATGAATACTTGTTTGCAGTAACTATTAAGACTCCTTGGTATGCAGATATTGCTAACTATTTGGTTACAGGGAAACTACCTTCACATTTATTTCCAAGTGAAAAACGAAAAATTATTCAGGAGAGTTCAAAATATTCATGGATTTCTAACGAATTGTTTAAAACAGGGCCAGATCTTGTGATCAGAAGATGTGTCAGGGAAGATGAAATGCCTGACATTCTTAAGGCATGTCATGATGAACCATGTGGCGGACACTTTGCGGACAAAAGGACGGCCTATAAAATCCTTTCCTTGGGATATTATTGGCCTTCTCTCTTCAAAGATGCAAAACAATATGTCAAAAGGTGTGATAGCTGCCAAAGAGTAGGGAAACATACCCTTTCAAATGAAATGCCATTGCAAACACAGGTACTCATTGAACCCTTTGAAAAATGGGCTTTAGATTTCATTGGACCTATTAATCCACCATCTAAGCAAAAGAAGTATATATTGGTTTGTACTGATTATGTTATTAAATGGGTAGAAGCCAAAGCATTAGTATCTGCTACTGAAAATTCAGTTGTTCATTTTCTTTATGAGGATATTTTTACTCGCTTTGGTGTTCCAAGAGAAATTGTGACAGATCAAGGAAGCCAATTCACATCCAACCTGGTGGAGAAGCTGATGGAAGAATAAAAAATCAAGCATAGAATATCTACTCCTTACCATCCGCAAGCAAATGGTCAAGTGGAGTCTACCAACAAAGTTCTCTAAAGTATCATCACCAAAACTGTTCATCTACATAGAAGAGATTGGGCAGAAAGGCTTCCTGAAGCCTTGTGGGCCTACAGAACTACATGGAGAAATACAACAAGACATTCTCCCTATGAACTTGTTTATGGGAAGGAAGTCCTGCTCCCCATTGAGTTCCAAGTCAAGACCTTCAAGATAGCAGTTCAGTTGGGGATGGACTTATCAGAAGCCTAAAAGCATAGAATGGAGCAGTTGAATGAGCTAGATGAGATCTGACAAGAAGCAATTTTAAGAACTGATCTAGTTCAATATCAAAGAGCTAAATGGCATGACAAGTACATCAAAGAGAAGAAGTTTTAAGAAGGAGATTGGACATTGTTATTTGATTCCAAGTTTAAATATTTTCAAGGAAAATTTCAGACTCATTGGCTTGGGCCATATGAGATTGACAAGATCTTTAGCAATGGAGCGGTAAGAATCAAGACCATTGATGAGTTTCAAACTCCTCTTATTGTGAATGGCCACAAATTGAAAGTTTATCATAAGCCACTCTCAAAAGAGGAATTTGTCAAAATGTTTCAAGAAAATTCTGCAATCAGGCTGGTACAGAAGAATTCTTCTTCTCCACCAGCCTAGCTTTTGTTCTTTTCAGTTTAAAAAAAAAAAAAAAAATTGTATAAGCTTGAAAACCAATCACTGATTGGTAGTCTTATACAGAAAATGTAGGGTGAAAATCAGGAACACCTAACACCCTATATTTTCCAAAAAAAATCTCTCTTTCATTTCACAAGTTTTGTGACCACCCACTCCATTCCATTCCACTTCATTTCATTCCACTTCATTTCACTCCACTTCATTCCATTTCACTTAATTTTTTCTATTTCATTCCATTTCCATTTATTCAATTATCATCCGTTCATTTCCATTCACCTAAATAATAGCTGTGTCAGTTTCCGTAGCTGACACCAGTTTCCGCAGCCAGAAGCAGATTCCGCAGCTACCACTCTGTTTTTCAAAAGAATGTATAGCCAGATGTTATTTCCATAATCATGAAATACAATGTAGGTATGAGGACCAATTATGAAGACATGGAGCATTCAAGATATCAATGAGGAGCAACTAATTGAAGACCAAGGAAAAATGGCAAGAATTCCAAGGTATGAGTAAAAATTTATTTCAAATAGCATTTAAAACACATTTTTATATAGTTATAAACCATAAGCTCCATTATGTGCAATGATTGTATTGACAACTTCCGTAACCACTCCATGATCTCTGTACAATCCTCCCACAATCCTTGCATTCATTCTCAAACGGTCCCATAATTAAACCTCTGATCTTCACTCATACTCCGATATTCCACCTGTGACAATGAAACGTAGTTGATTTGACTACGGCTTCTTTCAGCCGCATAAAATCTGTAGCCGTTGTATAAACGTGCTTACATTTATTTTGCAGCCACCAAATTTTAAAACACTGCCGGATGTGTTATACTCCTCCTATTGTTCTATTAATCTCACAGCCGCATTTCCGTCGTGCTCACGTAAACCTTTTATGTTCTGCTTCACCCCATTTCATTCTCTGTTACGCTACAGTCTGTATACCCACTCTCTGATATCTACCTACAGTCATCGTGTTCATTTCCATTCATTCAGCCGTCCTACTTCCATTGGACCCTCCTCACGCAGGCAAGTTTTTAAAGAGAAGAAAGAAGGATGGGTAAATTGTTGAGAGCAGAACCAGAAGGACCTAAATTCATGGAAGGATACCCGCAAGTCAGGGATATATTGAAGAAGGCAAAGTGGCTGCGGTTTATCCAAAATTTTAGAGGCTACCATAAAGAGGTGACAAAATCTTTAGCAAGGTCTTTCAATGGCCTAGAGGTAGAGATTGGAGACCTTAAGTTTACGGTGAATGAGGAATCTATAGCATCTGCCACAGAACTTCTTCAAGAGGGTGAACGTTGGTTTAAGAACAAAAGCATTAATGATGAAGCCTGGAGAGTGATTCTACATAACCCAGGTATGGACATAACTATTTTTAAAAGAGGAATTCATGTTCATGCTTTGAAAGAGGAATGGGCTACTTTGCTGCTAGTTGTTCAAAAATGTATCACCTGTGAGGGCCGTTTTGGGTCAATGTATATGTACCATACCCGATTGCTGATGAATTTTATAGATAACCATACCCTCAATCTGCCACACTTTCTATTAAATAGTTTGAAGAAGATGTCTGTGATTGTTCAGAAGCATTTAGGGGATGTAGAACCACATCTATATCACCATGGTCTTGTAAAAATTTTGATTGAAAAACAGTTAAAGGAGAAGGAGGACACATGGGAACAATTTTTGATTAGAAATTTCTTTGAGGAACCTCAAGAAATTCCTGAAGGTAGCACATCAAGAAGGAGTAGGAGAAAAATAACAAATGATGAAACTCAAAGTACTCCTACTACTACAATTGAAAGAACTAGTAGGGAAGAGAAATTGTCAAAAAGGAAGAAGAGAGAAACCAAGGGTAAAAAGCCAATAACATCAAAAGAGAGAAAAAATATTGAGGCTATGCATCAAACCCCTTCTTCCGAAGAAGATCATCAAGTGTTATCTGAAAGACTAGTTCACCTTCAAGAACAGTCATCTATGGCCAAGAAGAGAAGAGAAAGGAAAACAAAAGCAAAAAGACAGTGGTCCACAGTGTATAAGAAGAAGTTCCAGGCTTAAGGGGAAGTTGAGGAAAACGCAAACCAAAGGACCCCATTTTATTGATTTGGGAGAACATCTGAACAATCCCCAACTGGCCATAGTCCATCTCACTCTCAGTCATACAGTGAACCTAGTTCATTTCATTCTCAGTCAGAAATTGAACATAGTCCATCCCATTCTCAGCCAGACGTTGATGTAAGCCCTTCTCAGCCAGATTTTGAAGACAACTCTCCTCCACGGCATTTTGGGGACAGCCCAATAAAAACGACACCTGAGATAGACCCAAAGCAACAAGAAGTATATGATTATATAGAATCTTCAGAAAGAGCAGCTACGGGTCCCAGTACTTCATCCACTTAGCCTCACACAGCACAAGATGATCTAGTCCAATCACTGAAACAAGAAGTCTATGAGCTAGAGCTTTTAAATAGACACATTAAAAATGAAAATGAGACATTGAAGGAACAAAGTAAATTGGACAAAATCATTCATGATAATACCATGCTACATCTGGGACTATGGCAGAAGAAGAACAAGAAATTGAAGAGGAAATGCCAGAAGTTGAGCAGAGCACTGATTAATATCAAATTCAGATGCTTGATGAAAAAACCCAGGATGTTAGCAGCACCAAGGAAGAGGAGGAGAGGACTGGATGTACTGGCTGAAGTGTCAATGCATATGAATTGAAGAAGGATTATCAAAATTTTGGTTGCATGAGGACATGCAACACCTTCACAGTGGGGTATGTTGAGTCTCAAATCTGCATCTTCCTATACACCTTTCTAGACCTTTTTCATTCACCTGAACCTTCTAAGTTGTCAATATCATTGCATATCAATTGTAAAAGAGCATCTAAAATGGTTTTTAACTATGTTTTGTGTCTGCTATTTGATTTAGATTTTTTCTCATTTAGCTACAGAATCTTGCCACTTTCTGCAGCTGCTGCAACTTTTCGCAGCCATTTTGTGAAAGTCTATGTTACAGGTGTCTTCAGGAAATTCGAGCCACATGGGAAAGTCAGAAATGATGTGGACATGGATTGTGTCCTATTGGCTCGGGCAAATTCACCTAAGGAGGTTGCGGTCAAAGGTAGCCAAGTGGAAGTCAACCGTAGAGTCCCACGGTGATAGGACTTTGTTTCTCATCACGTGAAGATTTGTATGACCGTTTCTAATTTAAGGGAGACACATAAACACCTGTACACGGCTCCATAAGCCAAATCCAACATCCACTCTTCATATATTTACTCCTCACCGCGGCCATGACGCTGGATCTCTGGACGTGATGGTTCACGTGTCTCTATCAGCACAAACTTTAGGGAATTAGTTATATCACCTTTGTTATAAATAACGTGTTTCCATACGCATAATAGTTAGCCTCCATATAGCTCTGTAATGTAATTTTGTTGCCACTGCATTGTAATATCATTTCTCTGTTATGACTGCATTTTAATATATAAGAAGACTCTGTTTCCAAGCGTAATTCATATTTGAAGGTTGTTGCCCGAGGATGGTGCAGAGGGCCCCTGCACACGCTGAGGTTTTGTGCATTACTGTATAGTTTCTTTTTTTATTTCTTTAAGTTCATTGTGCCATAAGTCATTCACGTGTTTATACATTGCATCTTTCATGATATTTATGCTTCTGTTCATAATCTTTCATGCTTTACATTTTACTTTTGTCCATAATCTTTCATGTTTTATGTTGTTGTTAACTGATCAGTGTTCTTGTTTCAGATTACAAATAGGCAGCCCGGGCATTTGCATATCTTTTGACTAATGACATGGAATCAATATTGTTCTGCTGCTAATTTATTTTTCTTAGTTTTTGTTTAATTCCAATACTGCTTTGTTTATTTCAGTCTTGCACATTTGCTTCAGTAGTTAGATTTAGATATATTAAATTGCTCATGTCATTTTCAGTTACCTCCGAAAACCATAGATGGACTAATGGTGAGGGATTGAAGTATGAGTGTGTAGTTTGATATTAGTTTACTTTCTGAAAGTTAGAAATATTAAATTGCTCATGTCATTTTCAGTTACCTCCGAAAGCCATAGCTGGACTAATGGTGAGGGATTGAAGTATGAGTGTGTAGTTTGATATTAATTTACTTTCTGCAAGTTAGATATATTAAATTGCTCATGTCATTTTCAGTTACCTCCGAAAGCCACAGCTGGACTGATGGTGAGGGATTGAAGTATGAGTGTGTAGTTTGATATTAGTTTACTTTCCGCAAGTTAGATATATTAAATTGCTCATGTCATTTTCAGTTACCTCCGAAAGCCACAGCTGGACTGATGGTGAGGGATTGAAGTATGAGTGTGTAGTTTGATATTAGTTTCTTTTTCTGCAAATTAGATATCAGATTTCTCAAGTTGTTTATGGTTACCTCCGAAAGCCATAGCTGGACTAATGGCGAGGGATCATAATATAAGTTGATGTAATTTGATTTAGATTTACTTTGTTGCAATTCTTGGATTTCTTTAAGCATAATTTCTTTTGTGTTTAGACAGCAGCAAGGATAGTTTGGTTTTCATGCTCAATAGTTCACTGTTTGATTTATTAGGCTAGCAACACATTTTCATTTCCTTTCAGTTTTCTCATTGTATGTTTCGAATTCCTTTTGAAGTTTGAAGTTGGTAAATCATTATAAAGGATATCATTGCCTTGAACAATCATAACCATACTTGTTTTTATTTTAGAATTTCCATCTCACATTAGAAAACCAAAAACGAAAAAAAGGTAAGAAATAGGTTATCTTGCACATATAGTGCGCCACACTTCATCAGTTTACGAATCCCGGATTGATAAATTAATGTAGCAATTTAGGACACACTAAATTGACCAAACAAGGCCCACATGGCCTGTACCACCAATGTTGATTCTCTGGCACAACATTTGCAAAGCCAAAATTTCTCCCCGAGACATCCCTCTCTGCCAAAACTGGAGAGATGGTACTGGACGTTGAAGTGAAGGCCTCTGATTCAGTATGGAATACCATAATTTCTTTATTATAAAAGTCCCATGAACATAAACCTGAGTCCAATGTACAACCTGCAGATGCTGCCACAACATATTTACCAGAGCGACCATCTGAACCAGCTGCTCTGATCAACCAGCAATCACCCCACATGTTTGGGGTAAGCCCATATGGAGCTTTATATTCAGCCTTCTCCTGGAGATTGGAAAAAAACAATATTGAGTATTACTCATACATCAACTGCCCTTTATGTTAAGGGAAAATTTAAAGAGTGCATAAATATTCTTGAAATCCCAATCATAGTTTCTAGAAAATTTCAACAGTTTTTGAAATGAACTACATCCTATTTAAACTACATCAAATATTTAGGAAAATCATTTTTTTTAAATAGAAATTGGTGAATTTTATTTCAAATATAGAAATTTAAACCATGAGAATAATCTAACCCCTAGGCTTTTTCCTATTTCTAATAGAAAATCCCAAAATGTATAAATTATAACACCCATAAACCCCAAAATTAAGTACAATAATTAAAACCTCCACACCTCTGAATTTGCTATATCGTGAAAAGAGCAGCATCCATCATCATGGGAAAGCAAAACCGATTCTCCATCTGATACAAACCAGCCTGCAGTAGATGTCTTATGGCCGAGTTGATTCAATCGCTCACAGGAAACCTCTTCAGTTTCTTCAATATTGCCAAAATGCTCTGGCTTGTTTTCCTGATCATCATCAAAGTCCATATTTTCATCACATTGAACTAGTTGGGGTTCATTACGATCAGGTCCAGTGCCTATTGCAGAGCTCCGGACATCTAATCCAATATTGGAACTACCATACCCATTCCCATTAGAGATTGTAAATCCTGTTTCTGGCTTTAATTCGGTAAGTTCAAGAGCACTAGAACTGGATTCAGTTGATTTAGACTTGGTATAGTTGTCCTCTAATTTGTATTTCGATACAACACTATACTTGTGCTTCAACGCAGACAGAAATTCTGCAGCAATGGGATCTTCATCTATGGGGCTTATGGATCTGCCCTCAAAAGCATCCCGAATATCTGATTCATTTTCATTCAACTGATCATGCAAATCCACCCTCGTCTTCAGCACAACAAGCTGAACTGAAGGCCGGTTTTTCAGCAATTTATGGTGGGGGTAAAGCATGTCTTCCAGATCTTGACTATTTAAGTGTTTAATTGGTTTTTTCAGAGACATGACCATAGAATCAAATGAATCCTGCGAATACTGCAAAATAATAAACAATAGTAAGGCCATTATTTATTGGTTTGAAATAATAAACAACATGCAACAAACCCGCATAATTAGTAAATTATTTAAAGACAATGTTGGCAATATGTTTCCTGTATCCTATTATATGATTATCCTTGATGGCAAGCTCTGTATTTAATAGAGAATCGATATAAATAAGGACGAGTTAATTCATGTGTGAACATATGTATGCATCCTGATGATGAAGGATAATTGACATCCGTAAGAAACCCTGTGCTCTGTATGTTGATCGAGGAACCGATGTTAATACGGTTGACAGTGTATCCAAACTGGTAGACAGTGGAGTTATATATATTCGTTAAATATATGATTGAAGGGTCTACGCTATTAGTAAGGAGCTGACTGGCTTTCATGGAGAAAGGAACGAGGAGCGAGAGCAAACCAGTTATAACGCGAAAGAACTAAAACAGAGTATTTGGCATTGAATTTTCAGTGGAACACGGACTAACCCTTTGGAATCATGAACGGAATGTGGAAGGAAAGAGGTGGAACATAACAAACAAAAGTGCGACGGAACCCTGCATGGAAGAGCGGAATCGTGACCGAGAAAATAGTAAAGGTGGTTTGTGGTTTCTATCGCACCACCTTCGACGGGCAAGCAGTTTTCAAGAGGTTGGGAGCGATTCCATAAAAGGTGCGACACGCGTCCTTGTACGACTCCACAAAACCACTTGTCACTGCGCGCCATCGCGTGTTATTGCTCGAGCCAGGATGCCTAGCGATATTTATAAGCACCGTTTATCTGGGAAGGGGTCATCGGACGGTGTTCATTTGCTATAGATGCGCGAAAGTTACCCAAGGTAAGGCGTGCCATCACGCGTTATCATCCGTACATCATCAATGAACGATATCCGTCGGATCATCTGATGCCGAGCGATGTGTTCTCCGCCGTCGGATGGAAATGATTGTAAGTGATGGGCCCCAGTTTTTTAAATTATATTGATTGGGTCGTCGATTATGTATGTGGAGTTGTAACCAAAGGTCTATTTAAAAGCCTTTTGATAAAAGCGCTGGTTATTACTATAAAGTTCTATTATATATTTAATTTCCAAAGGTTGTGAATGATATTTATTTATCAAATTCCATGAATTTGATAAATAAAAGAAAGAAAACCATCAGCGGCACGTTATTGGTACTTTACCTTGGCTATAGTATTATTTGGCGGATATAGAGATTACCTTTGGGACAATTCGAGCATGGAAGAACAAAGATCGGGATTTCAATTTGGATTGGTTCGACTTTTAATAATACCATTAGCAATTGAATGGTTTTGACCCATGGTTTCAATAAAGGAAAAAACTATATAAGGTGATGAGAATCATAGTACGAGGTGTGCATGCAGAGGCATTGTAAATAAAAATCTCTTTATAAGATCTGCATGATCGAACTCTGTTGTCTGATAACGCTGAATCCATGATGCACCTATGGAATTGATCAAGGAAATGAAAAAGCTCTAGGAAGATCAACAAAGAAATAATAAAGATCTGATGCAAGTCTAATGAAGAAATTGAAGAAATTCGGTGGATCTGAGGGTTGAAGTCTTCTGCATAGAAGTGGAAGCTTTCTGCCAGTTCAAGCTGGTGTTAAATCAGGGGGTTGAAGCTCCCTTCCAGGAGAGGCTTGAGAATGAGAGAAGGTTGAAGCCTTCTGCAGGTTGGTGTCTGCATGCTGGTATGAGTCTGCGCCAACACAAAATTGTAAGATGTTTTCTTTATAATAAATATTGAAGACTGAGACGACAGCAGCGGTGGTTTTCTCCCAAATTGGGTTTCCACCTTAAATACTGATGTTCATATGTGTTCCTTTTGTGTAATGGCTTATTCTGTTATTTATTTTCACATGTTTACTAAAAGAATGATGCAATAATCTAAGTAAAGAATTAACAGCATAATAAGATCTCTGGTGAAAAGTTTTTAGTCAGCCCTAAATATTGATTCAACCCCCCTCTCAGTATTTTTCCCAACAGACAATAATTCCTACATATTAAAATATAAAGTTATAACATACCAGCTCATACTCGAACATAACATCTGTATCAATATTCTTCTTCTGTATCTTCTTGATCTTCATCCAACTGATCAACATCTATATCAACATCTGATTCAGAAACGGTGTTGAAATGATCGACCATGTCATCATCATCATCAATTATGTCATTTTCAATAATATCCTCATCGACATCATCATCAATAATTGTTCATTGTCAATGCATCTTCCTGCTCATCTTCCACTGCATCATCTTATTCTTGATCAATATCATCTTCTTCCTCTACAGTATAATCTACTGGCCTTCCTCTTGGATCATATCTAATAGCAAATGACCATTCGTTCTCACCTGGAACCTCTGAGTAAAAGACTTGTTCGCATTGGCTTGGAAAAACATAGCGATCTTTTCCTGCTTCAAACTGCGATATTTTAACCATTGGAAATCCATTGTCATGTTGAATAAGTGTTCTATCATCATCACGTACATTCATTCGTAGCCTATACCATTTGACATCGAAAAAAACTATTTTGAAGGAATTAAAGTCACACTCAACTATATCATCTAAGAACCCATAATATTTGTTTTCAGATTCTCGAGGATGTCTGTCACTCCTGGAGGAAACATTAGTGACCTGGAATATTGTAGTTATCCCACTATCAGAATTTTTCCTGTTATCATCCAACTGTTTAACGCGAAATTGACGACCATTGCACCACATAGCCTTGTGGTGTTTCAACTGCAATATGCCAAACATGAAAAAGATGCATTCTCAATTAATAATTAAACATATAATTTACACAGCATGAAAATTAACTGAAAAATCAAACTTCTTGTCACATTATAAATATAGTATAAAATAAGTAATGAATAAAATAGGTGAATTAATCGCTTACCTTTCTATCTTTCAAACCATATGCTAAATCAATTTCCCTGTCCGTAACGTTCCCATATCCACTACGATACGCTTCTCTAATCAATTCAGACAGTAGTTACCATGATAACCTACCATCGTTACGTGCTTTACATGTTTCAATCCGTTCACTCATCCACTCAAGATTGTTTGTAATGTATAAAAGTAGTGCCTCATAATCTTGAGCACCTGAATAAAAAAACAATAATTCACCAATATTAATAAATATTACTTATAACCATGGTAAATTATATTAATTAATAAACTATGAAAGAATAAGACCTAAATGAAGATAATGATCATATACATGAAGTAAAAAAATGAAACATTATATTTATTATACATAATAAATATTTTACCTCTCACTTTCTTCATTCTACCTTTTCCCAACAGGTGCTCCTCTTCAAATTTTTTGATGGAGTTCACATCCCAAATGCAATCCATCGCCTTCATGGTTGGCGCAGCTAATTTAGGAAGATAATGACTAATATACACCATGGATTTATATACCACATATCCCTCCACCATAGAACCCTCAAGTCGTGCTCTTTGTTTAACCAAAGCCTTCAAGGATTTCAGGTGCCTCTCGACCATCCACATTGACCTTGTGTGTACTGGTCCACACATTTCAATCTCCTCAACTTGGTGTATCAAGTAGTGTTGTTGTGCATTGAAAAATGTTGGAGGTAGATACTTTTGCATTTCACACATTAGCCGAGGAATTTCTCTCTTCCAATACTTTATTTCATCTTGATGGATTTCTTTCAATGACAACCATCTACAAATCATTACGCAAGGTTATTTCAATGAAACATAATATATATTTCATTACAAGTAAATTAATACATCATTTCATCAAGTACGAAAATAAATTGTAGCAATTATATTTTGCGTATAAATCAAAACTACTTACCTCATGTATTTACTAAGACCATATATAACTTGTTTGACATTGTTGTCGAAGTCGTTTGGGAGAGATACAGGTAGAACATACTATAACAATAAAAAATGAATTGTTATTGGTTTCCAAATTAAATAGAAAAAAGGAAAATTTAAAATATGTATTCAAGCAATAAAAAACAAAAACGTATACCAAAAAAATTACCTTAACAAAGGTATGTCAATCATGTGTTTTCACCCCATGGAAGTCACCCTTCTTTGTTAAGATATTATTTATGTTTGAAGCAAAACCTGTTGGAAATTTAATTCTTCTAACGACCTCTTTTACATCATTGCTTTGTTGCTATATTAATAACCATGGAATATTATTATAATTTCGACCTCCATTGTTATTTGATCCATCGATCACACTTTTCATTGCATGATTTGATTTCTCAATGTCAACGCAAATTTTGTCAATTTTATCTCTATCATGTGCACCATCTATGGTTCGCCATAACATTTCTGTCACATTCTTCCCGACATGCATTGTATCAAACAAATGAGCTATTTTTAGGTCCTCATAGTAGGGAAACCTCGTGAATTGAGAAGGATAACATTTCATTCTAGGTGGAAGTACAATATTAGTACCTTCACGGCGACGATGACCTTGATATCAAAGAATAAAATAAATCAGAACAATATTAATTATAAAATACAATAAAATAAATTCATTAGTTAAAGCAAAAATTCCAAACATTACATAAAAAAATAATATATATATATATACACACAAATTACGTACCAGCTGCTCAACGATTATTAATTCTGTTATATTCCAACATCCACAACTGAGGTGTCATTCTTCGTGGTTTTAATCTAGTTTCTTCTTTATCATTGAAAAGATGGTTTTCAATAGTACGATACTTATGGTTCCTAGGGAGGAAGTGCCTAATCTCATCAAACACCATCTTTTTTAAGTCTGGTGAATGACGATACTTCATCTTAGGGCCACAAACTAGACATGCAAATCTACCCTTTGTTTGAAGACCTGCAATAGATGGATCAATAACAATTAATATACTATGAGATCATTTTTAAAACATGAAATATGGTATATCTAATTTAGATAATTATGTATCATATTAAATTGCAATGAAATATTACATACCACAAACATGTGTTAGTCTTGGGGCATCATGAATTGTCCATACAAGCATTCCACGACATTGAAATCTCTTCTGCTTGATTGGTTTAGTGATGTCATACATAGTGATGCCATGCCATAACTGTATTAGCTCATCGCTAAGAGGCTCAATATATACATTCATATCTTTGACCTGGTACTTCCCTAATTGTTCAAAATTACGATACATAATAATTACTCCCATGATATATGTATATATAAGTAAGTCAATAAATAAATATATTTATTCAAACAACGAGAGAAAAGAAAATGTTACATTCAAAGAAATAATGTATCAAATACCTGGAATAATCATAGTCAACATTATGTGCTCCCTCTTTATTGACATCCAAGGAGGAATGTTATTGTTGATAATGAAAATAGGCCACACTGAGTAAGTAGATCTAAGCTCTCTGAATGGATTAACACCATCAGCTGCCAATGAAAGCCTGACATTACGAGGTTCATTTTTAAAATCTACGTATTTTTCCTCGATTTCTCTAAATGCAGAACCATCTGTAGGCATTCGAAGAACACCATCTCCATTTATATTCTTTGCATGGTAATCCATAAACTGTGCTATGCTATTACACCTTAACATTCGCCGCAAACGTGGAATTATGGGAATATGACGAAGAACCTTTTGAGGCACCTTTTTGGTTAGTTGATTTGTTCGATATCTACTGGTACCACATTTCGGACATTCTGTTTTCAACGCATGTTCTCCATAATATATAATATGATCTTTAGGACATGCATCTATAGTGTTATATTCCATTCCAAAGTGTTTCATAATAGCACATAGATCTCGATATGTTCGAGGTAAAGTATTTGGCGATGGTAACAAATATTCACCCAACAATCTACAACAGAAACAAAAAGTAGTGTCTTGTAAAGATTATTAATCATATATATATATATATATAATAGTTATTAAAACCAGAACCGGTGACCGGATCGGTGGAGCTAATGAACCGGGTTTCGAATCGGAACCGGTCTAACCGGTAGCGATTAGATCTCAATGAACCGGTTTTAAAAAAAAATACATTAAATAATTATTTTTTAATAAAATGAAAAAAAATAAAAAATAAATAAAAACTATTTTTAAGATTTGCAACCATGATTCCAAGCCAATAGAGACAAAATATGAAAATTTTTCTCATTTATATACCATGCAAAGGTGAATATATCAAAATGGCAACAAATGCAATACATATCATTGAAAAATACATAAGCAAACTTGTTGAAGTAATGTATCAGGTTTCTCTTATATTATTCACTGTGTTTTATTGCTGAGTTAATATTATAATATACAATCTGTCCCTGCTCAGATCTGTTTTCAATTCATTGTATCAGCCTTAAAGACAATTATGGGTTTAGTGTATATATATATATTAGACCAGCATTTTGAAGATCTTGTATTCTTCATTATCTATGTTTGCTTGCCAATAAATTTCTAGAAAAACATCTACAACACTTAGAGGTATTGAATTGGTTTATGAAACCCACTATTAGTGTTATTTGTAATAATTTGAGAGAGCATTACAACTTCAGTAGTCTGCTCACAATGTGTTTGACAAAATTTATCACTGAAAAGATTCATTAAAACCCAGAAAACTCAGTAGCCAGTTTAGTGCATTTCCAAGCGGGAATTTTCTAGTGGTCAATTTATTATTTCCAGTCACATTTTCATTAGGTGTATGTTTTTGTCCATTGAGTGGCGTCAGACCATTTGCATCATTCTTGATGCCATGATAAAATTGCTTGTATGCTATGTGAAAGGTTTTTTATTTATGCTGCTGCTATGTGTGAGCAGAGAGAGAGGGTTTGACAGTTCCTAGCTGAGTGTGAAATAAGGTTGCTGCTGATTGTTTTGAGAATAGAAATTGTCATCAAGTACACTTGATGAGTTGCATGCTGCCAGGGATTTTATGCTAGCCAACCTTGTATTTATCAGTCATCATGTGTATTGTTGCTACTATAAGGTGTTGAGTATGAGTTATTAGACAAGTTTGTTGCTAGTATAATAGAGGAATTTGCAGCTCATGGAGGAGACACTGAGGAATTTGTAACTCATGGAGGAGCACCTAACTGGTCGGTTAAGTACGGAACTGGCCAGTTTATGCATAAACTATCCAGTTCCTTACTTAACCGGCCGGTTAGGTCCGGTTAACTGGCCAAAACAGGTGAGAATAGGCTATTGACCAGGTTGCAAGGCCGGTTCCAACCGGCAGCCGTCCTGACCGGCCGGTTTTGATAACTATGATATATATATATATATATATATATATATATATATATATATATAAGTTATTATTTTACACATTTATTACAACTAAAAAAAGGGAAAATAATCAACATTTACATATATGTGATCATATATACATATTGCATACCTTAGGAGTTGTGTCATACATCTGTTCAAAAAATTATTCATAACCTTTAAGTTCACTAGCAACAATGTAGCAGAGAGAAGAGTTGCATTTGAGTGTTCAAAAAGTCGTTCACTTGACCTTTCAGTCAGAGGTACATCATAAATATCGTCACTGCTATCTCCACCATCATCATTTGACTCACCATACAAGTCTTGGAGCATTTGATCTGTCCCATCATTAATGTGAACTGTCTCATTACTTTCATCATGATCTACCTCCATGGGATCATTAAAATTACCTTCATCATTCGCTTCATGTTCTTCACCTTATACAACATCATTTCCAATACTAATATTTGCTGCAATATTCTCTTGTACTGGTGCAACATCATCTAATCTACTACTATTTTGCTGTGGAAGCTGGTTGATCATCTGCAAAAAGTTGGGGGGCAACTGTACCTTTATGAAAATTACAAACATTAATAATTAAGCATTAGTGCGCATATAAAAAATATTAAAATAATATAAAATTTTACGATATAATCAAAATGAAGATAGATATTTAATTACCACGGGACGATAGTCATTCGATCCACCATCAATGTGCCCATATTTCCTACAATGCACTGTTGCTGTTGCTATTAAAACTCTAACATTATTTCTCATACAACATTTTTTACAAGGGCAATAAACTCTTCCATCACCCCTTTCACCCTTTTCAAATTTTTTTCCAGCTCCAATGTTTTCTTCCATTGATGCAAATTATCCTATAAAGAAAACAATAAATCTCTCTCAATGGTGTAGAAAACCCAAGACTTGTTGAACTCAATGGGAGCTCAATATATAAGCAAAAAGAAAAGAAAAGTGTGCATTTTACAAATTGTGAGCTTTTTACAAAATGTGGGCTTTTTACAAAATTGTGGGCCTTTTACAAATTGTGGGCTTTTTTTATTCTTAATGCATTTTCTGTAGAATACTAAACAGATTTGTCCAAAATTTCAGATGAAAACTGTAGTCTCTACTATGTTTGGAAAATTGGAGGTTTATAAAAGATAAACTGCGAACAGAATTGTACCACTATGATAAGAAGCTATCAGAAGCATTCCTTCTGCTTCACAAACGTGGAACTACCTTAAGAATGCTTATGGTTGATATAAATATTAGAGCATGGCAGTTAAATGTAGTAGTTATGCTAAAATACTAAATAACAGCTTGAGAGTGCTCTTCAGATACTGTACGAATGCACCAAATTAAGGTTGTACCATTACTAAAGATAAATGGCCAAAAATAGTCAATTTTGATAGCGTGAAGTTATGTCTTTCTCGGTAGAAAACTGGGGATAGGATGGAAAATATGAAAGAACTAAGTTCCAAGGACTAAAAAACCAAGGCCAACATAGTTCTGCCTTGAATCAGAGACAAAACAAAGCTGCCCAAAAAAGTGTTTGAGAGCACCCATTGAAGCTCCTATATATAGCAGAGTCAACATTTTCCTATTGAACAAGTTTGTATGGTCAAAGCCATAGCAAGATCAGATAGCCACGATCCTAAATGAGAACCAGAGCCAAAGCTAAGATAGATCCACGTTTAGCAGAAAAAGACAGCCATAGAAAAGGATTTGACCACAGAACCAGATCATGAGAGATAGCAAGATTCTTGCTTCCACTGTGGAAATGTAGAAACTGTACAAGGGCTTTGCTTCCAGCAGATTTCATTGTGACAGTAATTTCTATGGTGTTGTAAGCGCTCATTAGTAGAATCTTAAACCCATTCTGGAATTCTTTTAACCTGGACAGGGTTTTCTGTGGTTATAAATCCTCATGTTCAAATTCCATTGTCGATTGGTTATGTTTGATATTATGTTTTTACTGTCCACAGTTGAATTTTCGCATAGAAAATTATTAGTCTAAAGCGGAGCAATTTTGCGATGTTTCTTTTGCTTCCTATTGTGAAGTATTTCGCTCAGAACTCTACTCATTGTAACAGAGGTCTTGGGCATAGAACAGGGGACTTGGGTTTTTTGGAATCAAAATTCAGGTTAAGATGCTCATCTGAAGAATGGCACAGTGAGCCTTAGCATGGAGTTTGGAGTACCAATTTGAAGTGCAGGTAGGGCATTGTACAATAGACCAGTTAGATTTCTGGACCCTAATACAAAAGTTTCTTCTTCTTTCAAAACATGTTTCTCCTTTTCTGTAACCAATGTGGGTCCTGTTCTTGTTTCAATTGGGGATGGATGAGCATTTGTTATTACTCCAGATGATCACACTCTGGGTAGCCCTGGAGGCTATTTGGGGGTGATGAGTCCAATAGGTCTCAATGAACTGTTGCCCTCGCTGGGGAATACTATTGCAGTGGGATTTTGATACTATTTTGGATGTTGAATTCTACGATCCTAATGGAAACCAGTACCTTCAGCTCCAGTACCTGTTCACAAAAGAGGGTGCCATTGTCATTCATGCATGCAGAGAGGGTGAATTGCAGGCATTTCAACAGGAGGTGTTGTTGTTGTTGCATTGGCCACTAGATTGTTTGTCTGGTTCTGTTACAAGCGCAGAGTATTGAAAAGGACAGACAAATTTAGTTCAGATATTGTGAAATTGCCTTGGAAATTCACCTACAAAGAGCTCAGCAATGCTACGAAAGACTTTTTTTGAATGTGATTGATAATCGATAATTGCAAGCAAGGGTAATCCCCTTGTGAAACCCAAATTTCTAGGCATTTTCTAAAACCTCATGACGGATTCATTGTAATGAACAAGCGCCTAGGTCCATATTACGTCCAAATCTACCAAGCACCAAGATCTATAAAAAAAAATCCACAATATCTGCAAACTAAGAAGAAGAGGCAGAAAATGTATTCTGCTTACCTGTTCAAATAATGGTTGGGGTTTACCACGGAAAAAATTTGACAGAGCCCATGTAGCATTTCGTATCATTGAAATTCTGGCAGTATCATTCAACTGGGCAAGCACCTGCCTCGGAGCTCCATGACTGAGGGAAAGATCCCTAAATGATGCAGAGTCTCCAGAAATATTTCCCAAAGCCAAAAAGCCTTACACGAACACCATTTGAACTCAAAGTTGGGTAGTATTTTTTTAAATCAAATTCCAAAATTACAGACGTATAAAGATAGTTGGGAAGAATAATTTTATGCCTCTAAAATGAACGTGCTACCTGTTCTCGAACATTATCATTCCCAGAGGCAAGAATTTCCACAAATATAGGCAGTGCCCCGTAATCAATCACAACCTTTGTATTCTCAGAGGCTCCAAAAAACCCCAAATAGGGTCAACCCTACTACAGGAGGAAGGGCCTGCAGTAAGAACTTACCATTTTGCAAGAACTGAGGGAGAATGATGTTCTACAAGAGCTGAGGACGAATGCTGAGGGCGAATGCTGTTCTGCAAGAGATGAGGGCGAATGCTGAGAGAAAATGTTGTTCTACAAGAGCTAAGGGCGAATGCGCGCATGATATCAGACGTTAATGTAGTTTTTTAAAAAATCATTTTATGTAGCGCGCATTTGAATTTTAGCATTTCAAATCATTTTTATTTACATTTGATTTTTGAATTTCTAATACAAGTGACAAACAAATTTCTACAAGAGGTTGAAATTTTTACTAGATAGCCATGAAAGACTAATTAAAATGGCTTAAAATGCAAGTGGAACTTCAAAATAAATGTAATTGAAGGTTCTCTCCACTAAATTTTTGCAAAGTGCTTACATTATTTAAGTTATCTAGGATATTTTTTGTATTACACAATCAAAATTAAATAATGAAATAGTTGGGTAGTCTTATTGTTTCAAATTAGGACACAATTTTCAAATGGTGATGAAGTTTCATGTGATGATTAACTAACAATATTCTCCTTTCCTATCCTTGAAAAAATATACAAGGTTCCCTGTTGCCACATGAAACCCTAACTCATGTAGCAGCATAGGACCAGTCCTCCATTTTGCCCGTCATAAGGCATTTTGCACATATTTGACGACTAGAATTTGCGGATTCCCGTTTTCCGTGAGGTGCTAGGAAGGATAGAAGACTTAATTTTGACGTTTGAAATTTTTTCAAAAACGTTCTTACGCCCTTTAATTTCCACTTACCAATAATTTTGCAACACTAGTCCTCTTCGCAATTGCAAGGTTGTACTCAAAAAGTAAGGAAAGTTACTTTTTTGGCTCACTCAATGATCCAAGTCGACACTGGTGGCCACCCGCCTATTCCACTTGGGGCCCCACCATTGTCTCTTTCATTTTTTTAGTTTCGGCACAACTTACTATTTTTAGCAGTTTTTCGGGTCTTGAACTTCTGGAGCCGTTTTGAGGCCCTAAACGACGTTTTTTGGGCATCGCGCCTCTAGCGAATATCATTATGTATCATTTTGTTCCAAAATTATATTCATGGCGAAAGTTTTAGTCCTCAGATAGATCTTTCTAATGATGTATCATGTGCGTCAAACAGAGATAGTATGCCAAAGTTACGTCCCTGGGAAGTTGAAACACCAATTTACCCAAACGAGGCCCATAGTTTTGGCACTTCATTTCCTAGGGTTTGGTTTTTGGATGTTTAGGGTTCTCCATTATTTCTCAATAACAAATAGGCCCTCGAGCCTCATTGTAACTCAGTTCAGGGGCCTGTAGCCGTTTCATCTCTCCTCAGAGATAGCTACCAGTGCCCTAGCTAGTTTTATTTCCATTCTGTCTATAAGAAAATTTCAGTTCTTTGATATTAATAAAATGAAGTGTTATTTCCACTGCATATCTGTATTTATGGTTATGTGTTTATTCTGTTGCAGTCCTGTATAAATCCGGATCAGTGGTATCAGAGTGGTCTGCTTTTTCTCGATCCTTCTTTTAATGTCCACAACGAGGTCGGGGTATAAGGAGTTAGGGCTCAATCTGGTGGAACATTTGCAAGATCAGCCTCGCAAACCCCGACGGATGCCCATGGGGGACGAAAAGAAAGATGAGGGAGCAAGATATCCTATCAAAATATTGCTCAAGGAGGCCCTCGAAAAACAAAGGAATGCGATGATGGATAACTTTGCCCAGATCCTTCAACGGCTGCCCACCGGTGGCGCATCTGCATCCAGTAGCCACTCTGGAGGTGTGACTCCTTTTAAGGTACAAGTAAATTTTGACATTCCCATATTTGAGGGTCAAATAGATGCAGATGTTGTAGATGGATGGTTGAATCTATTAGAAGGATATTTCTCGGTTCATGACTTTTCCGATAGGGAGAAGATTATTTTTGCACTCCTCAAAGTTGCCCCCCATGTCAAGGACTAGTGGGAAAGCCACTGTGAGAAAAAGGACGAGACAGAACCCTCTTTTTTCTCGATCGTACCCACTTGGAATTATTTTCGAGATGCTGTCAAGGAACAATACTATCCCGTGGGGAGCTATAAGGACAAGTACATACAATGGACCACGCTACGGCAACAAAGGGATCAAGATGTGCATGAGATGACGAATCTGTTCCATACCCTACGCACCAAGTTGGGTATCAAAGATACAGAGAAACATCTGGTGCTAAAGTATCGCAGTTGTATGCACAGATACATTCAGGAGGTAATGGAGTTCCTCGACATCTCCTCGCTTGGTACGGCATACCGGTATGCTGCCAAGATTGAGCAGAAATTCAAACAGAAGAAGCGAGACTTTGGATCTGCGAATCAAAAGTAAGGGAAAGGTGCTCCCAAACCATAGAACAAAGGACAGAACCAAGGCACGGTGACTCAAGACAACCTATCGAAGCCACAAGAAAAGAAAAACACTGCAAAGCCAAAGAAGGACATGGGAAAGTGGTGTGAGTTCCATAAGAGCTCCACTCGCAACGCAAGTGAGTGTCGGGCCAAGCAGTCGCTGGTGGCTGAGATGCGAGCTTCTGAGTCAGATGCATGCTCTGACTCTGAATCAGAACCTGACAAGGGGAATGACAAAGGGAAACAAATTACTGATGCGGAGCCTAATGCCACTGTTGCCACTACAAAGATCCAGAAGGAGGAACATCTCTTCCACTCCCAGATGTGGGTAAAGGGCTCCCTGGTACAGTTCATTGTCGACAATGGGAGCCAAAAGAACCTCATTTCAGTAGATGCCGTGAAGCGGTTGGGTTTGCCAACCACATCTCACCCACATCCATACAAGATCTCCGCGTCAGCCAACAATGCCCCCTTCCCTATAGCATCAAGCCCTTCACGGATGAGGTATTATGCGACGTTGTTCCTATTGATGTTCTCGATGTATTATTAGGACAACCATACTTGTGGAAGCGTCATGCGGTGTATGAGTCTCAGCCTTTTGCTGTTATTGTTACTTTGGGAAATAAGTTGTACAGGATACCAGAGGTACCACCTCCTGCTACTATCTCTTTGGTTACTAGAAAACAATGCAGTAAGCTCATTTCCAAAACCAGGAAATTCATTTTCTTGATGATATGCCCCTAGGGAAAGAAGAGGACTATGGCCACAACCTCCAGAAAAGGCTCCTCTACACGACAACAACAAATGGATAAGGTTGTGGAGGAGTACGGGGACATTTTCACCTCACCCACAGGGGTTCCTCTACATTGTCAAGTCAAGCACCCGATTGATCTGACCCCAAGTGCGCCGCTACCCAACAGACCGATCTATCGGTGCTCTGTTCTGGAGAACAATGAAATCAAGAGGCAGATTCAGGAGCTGCTGCAGAAGGGTCACATCCGACCAAGTTCATCGCCCTGTGGGAGCCCGATAATTTATTATTATGAAATCATAGTTCTAAATTATCTCTTATTCTGTGAGCAATGTAATCTATTAATTGTAAGTAGATTCATTATAAAAATTCAAACTGATTTTAGCATGAATGATGACAATTTATATATTAATTGGTTTTTAAGAGTATTTGTATTATGTAGGAGCATTGGAAAGATAAATCAGGACTTCATTTTCTGTTTTCCTTATTTTATTGGGCTGAATTGGAGAAAATTGAATATGAATAGTGAGTTAATTGTAAGATCAATGGGCCAAGGCCATACATCAACATTGACCACAGTGGGGAAGTATAAAAGCATGGATATCATGCAAGTATAGTTATTAGTGTAAGATCAAAGTTAACTCTTAGCTTCACTAAAGAAATAGAAGGCAAAGATCTAGCATCAACTGAAATTCACGTGAAAAAGTAGATGAAAAATGTACAATCATCCAACGGAGAGGTAATCTATAATTATCCAGTAAGACTCTTGGCTATGCCTTGAGACTAAACTAATTCTCAATATTTTTGAATAATCATCCATTGGAATTTAGTAGGAAAACCATAGAAAATCATTGTCCAATGGCCATGCAAAAATATATAAAAAATAATATTTGTTGGTTGTTTTTCAATAGGTGGACCATGATGGGACCACTGAGAAGGTGGGGGTGTTTTTTAATCATGGAAGTGAGGTTTAGTAGATTGATAGTCAAGTTATCTTTCCCTATAAATTTTATCGATCAAGTTATTCATTCATTGAACTTTGATTCATTCCTACTGTTTTGATACACAATCCAATCCAGTTGAGTCTTGAGTCTTCATTGAGAATGGCATTCATAGGTTGTCAAGAAAGAGGTTATCATGCACATGCACTCGTCTTTTCTTGGTATCTTTGTAACTATGTTCAGCCCGAGTTCTATATTTTTAAATTATCATAATAGTTCGTGATTATTAGGCTTTTATTTTGTCTTTTAAGAATTTTAATTTAATTATTATTAATCATTAAATTAAAAAATATATACATATATATATATATATATATATATAGTTATTATAGTTATTAAACTTTCAATGGTACATCAACTTTCATACATGAGAACCCGGATGCGGGTGAAGTTGGTAGTGTTTAACGTGATGGGATGGGGATGTGGCATAAGGGGAAGCCACTGGCCCACCCGCAAGAGTGTTGTCATTCAGTTCTTAATGTTGACTGATCGGCGTTTAATGCCATTTACTGCTGGTGCTCGAATAAACCATAGTCCCGCTCCTCGATACACATTCGCATGGCGCGACATGGCTTAGCCTCCAGTTCATACTTATGGTGGTTTATTGCAGTCGATTCACAGTTGCACGATAGATTGGGTTGTTATTATGAAACGTCCCTCTGGTCTGAACAGAATTCCCCCGCCTGTGAATCTGTGGTGCGCTCCAGGAGCAGGGCTTTCTAATGTTCGCACTGTAACTAGTAAGAGGAGCTATCTCAATTGTTGTTTGGATTTTGGAGAAAATCTCCACTTCTCCCACGCTGGTTCCTGCAAGCTTTCTTCTGTCGCCATGTTGCCCTCTCGCCTCAGTCTTCTGTCCATCTTTTTCCTCCCTGCCCTGCTGTCTCGAGTGCGACTATGCCGCGCCTCAGGCAGAGAATGCGCTGCCGAAGAGGCTCCACGAGGCGCCAAATTCTACGCTCTCCCTCCACCTCTGGCACCTCCTCTGCGTCTATCTCCCAATCTGACAGTCAACCTAGAGGGCACCTTCTCTGCTCGGGCCGTCGCTTTTCTTCCCCCACTCCTTCTGCTCCTCCTGCTCAAACCCACACCACGCATTTTTCCTTTAACAACACTCTCCATAAACCCAGGGTGACTGCCTCGATTACGGTCGTCTTTCGTGAAGAGCCTCAAGAAATTGTTCCCAATTCTCGCCCGACGGAATGCATCCTCTCGGCGGCTCAGGATTCGGCACAGTTTGTTGGGCTGAAGCACCCTGATAGTCCGAACGTGCAGGGTCAGATGGGCAAGGCCACGCATGACCTGGTGAACAAGGAAGCGGTGGGTCAACGTTCTGAGAGGCAAGACGCAGTGCAAGCGAGCGAGACGCAGATTACTCCTCCTCCTCCCGGGAAGGTGATCCATTCTATTGCTGACCTGTATAATGCTGACGGGGAACCAGATGAACTCTGGTGCAGAGTTGTCTACGAACCTCCTGATGAATAGTTCCTCCTCTTCACTCTGGTTTTTTGCTCTATTTCTACCCATTCTCACGGGCTTGTTCATGTGTTTCCTGCTATCTCTGAAAATGCATCTGTTTTTTTTTCTTCAATATGGTCTCCAGTACTACAATTCTCTGGTTCCCCTGCGCGGGATTTTTCAAATGAACTGTTTCAGACTGGTTTCCCTCTTGCAGGGCAGTCTTCAAACTATGGTTTTTTGTTTCAAATGCCACAACACTCGAAAATGATCAGGCTTCGGCCCACTGTACTGTACTCCTTTTGTTAATAGAATTACTTTTACTTAGAAAAAAAAAACTTTGATACATGAGAAAATAGATACTGACAAATGGTACATCATGGCCTGATTAATTTCACTCAGCAATTTCAAATGGTATAACATTTAGTCAACAGTAATCATCAATTTTTTCACACAGAGACTAATTTCTCTGGAAGCCTCATATTTCTTTGGCTTGTTATTCTTATAACTACATAGACATAATTAATAGAGAGATTGAGGACAGAAAAAAATCTAGCGCTTAGTCTCCACTACTCAACATGTTTTGTGAGAAATAATACATAGATTGATTTCTCTGAGTGCCTTAGCATTATTTGGGTCATTTTTTTAATCACAACAACAATAAAAAATGCACTGAGGATTTTTTCTTAGTCCGATTATGCAATTTTTATAAGACAGATTATGCAATATTAATAATAAACATAAATTTATTGCAATTTAGGGAAAGCTCGTTCATGTTTTTTTCTTTATATTGGAAGGTTACTTGATTTTTGAAGTAATTTTTAGTAGTTCATAGCATATATTGAGGAAATATTAGTTTGAAAAGAATCAATTATTTCTCTTGAAACTTTAGGTATTAAAAGTCCATGACACAGATATATCACACTCCAAAATCCAAAGAAAATGGAAGAGTGTTCAATTTTTTTAATCAAACTTTTATTGGTGAAGGGTTAATTTATTACGAGAACATCATTAATGAAGTGAAAAATTTTAAACGTAACATTTATTGACTAGAAAAATAATGACCAAAATGTCAAAAAAAATTGTGTGACGGGTAAAGAGAAATCCAAATTCCAACCCTGCCTACCACTTGTTGGTGAGTGGAGGTTATTCACTTTTCATTTACAGCTTCCCAGGTTACTCATGTTACCAATATTTTCACATGGCTCACTTTTAGGTGACTACTTATTGTACTTCTTCTTTATAAATAACAATTGGTAGATAATTGTATATATTATTTGAAATCTATAACAAATCCAGGCAACAAAATTACAACAAATAGAAAATTATGCAAAAAATTCACCAAGGCACTATTAATGTGTGGATACCCTATCATTTCTTAGATCCTCATAACTTACCAACACCTACTATATTGGTATACACATAATATGGCATTTACCTGAAGTATTTCATATGTATCTAGAAGTAGATAAGTTGTATGACAATTGTTATGGCAGATATAAGATGTGTATTATAGTTTATATTTCAATTTTTCTTAAGTAGCATGCATGTGCGGTCCATATAGTGACTACAATTACCAATATATTTCAGTGAAGATGTGAAGATGATCTCTAATTAGGTACTAATTACTTAAAGCATCATTAATTAGCTTTCCAAATGAATAAAATATGTTAACAAATTAGTAAAAACTAGGAAAAAAAATCATGCTTTAAAAAAATATGGCACAATGAGTCACACTCTGAGATTTATTTAATTACTCATCAAGTGTCGCTACAACATATATATGATCACCATTACCATAGAAATGGGACATGTGACCATCATTTTGGTTTCTCCAATGACATTCCACATCATGAGCATTGTTTAGGGTTGATTGTGTTGATTTTTTTAAACAAATCATTTATACATTTTATGGAAATTATAGACACAACTTATAATCACATTACAAGATCATGATGTATGGATATTCCTTATCATTTCTTAGACACTCAAAACTTACCACCACCTAATAGATTGATATACACATCATATAGAATTTACCCCTAGAATGCCACATGTATCCTAAAACAAATTAGTTGTATGGCAATTTTTATGGTGCATATATGATGTGTATTACAGTTTATCTTATAATTTTGTTGAAGTAGCATACAACAATTTACATAGTGATATGAGAACCACTCTCTAGAGTATACATCGATTTTGTACACATGGATTTTCAGTTGATTTTTAAGATATATCATTGGTGATGCTCACATGATTATATAATGAACCATTAAGTTGAACTATGAAATCATTCCTCACAACACACACATATTGATGAATTAATAATTTTTCTCATATAATTTTTTTAATCTATTTTGAAAAAAAAAAAAAAATTATATATAATTATTTCTAAGAAGAACAAGAGAGAGTTACTTACCATATCTTCGTAAAATATATATCAGCGATGTTTGGAGGCAATTGCGACACTTTTTCTAAGTGTCGGTATTGCGAGACTTTTCTCTAAATGTCGGTATAGCGACGGTTTCCCAAGATCAATGGCCCAAAGTGAACTCGATAACTTACCTTTTACCTTTTCGGTAAGCGTCGCTCTTCTGACGTTTTAAACGATTTCCATTTTCTTCGGTCTTGTGACGTCCATCGATATTGCGACAGTTCTAGAAATGTTGGAAGAGCGACAAAAAAAAGAGGTCGGAAGCGTGACGTTCAAAATTTCGGACCACATTTCGTCGGAATTGCAACAATTCTTCCTGGCGTCGATATTGTGATGCTTCTGGAAAGCGTCGGTCTTGTGACACTTTTCTAAGTGTCGGTATTGCGAGACTTTTCTCTAAATGTTGGTATAGCGACGACTTCCCAAGATCAATGGCCCAAAGTGAACCCGATAACTTACCTTTTCCCCACACCTTTCCTTTTGATCGTGGTCCTTCGCTTGTTGAATCCAGATCCGACGACACTAATACATTTCCGAGCTCATAAAGTAATCGTTTGATGTTTTGGCATAGCCGCGCGAAATGGGTGGTTTTTCCAAACCACCCGCGCTTACATGTCGCCACCACGTTGTATCGCGTTCGAAAAGCTAGTTTCTGCTTACCACCATTCACCCTCACGAATACCACTGGCAGTATTCCCTAAACCTCATCCGTTTAACCCGAGTTTAATGTCATTTAACTATGGTTATACCATCGAAGGATAACATTAAAATTATTATTTTCATTCAAATTTTCACCTTTTCGCTTTAAACCTGTAAAAACATTGCAGAACCATTTTTTCTCAAAATCATGCCATTTGAACCCTGAGAAACTTTGCAGAGCCATTTTCAACCTACTAGTACCATTTTTCGATGCCCATTGCCTTGAATTTCCATTACAAAGTACTACATTGTCCTCTGCGAATCCATTTTCAAAAAATTGAAGACTGAGCACCTCTGCAACGTCTTCAACCGAATTCCGCTGGTTCTCCAGGTACTTTTATTCGAAGTTGCCCTCTAAGATTTCAAAATTCCTGTCGATTTCAAATAATTACCAAAGTTACTGCAAAAAAGTGTCCATTTTTTAGGGAAAACTCTGTCAAAATTTCCCTGGAATCCCTAATTTCCCTTTCTCGCAGTTTTTTCCATACCCTGGTCCATTTTGCTGTTGAAATCGATTTTAAATACACGTTCTGAGCTTTAAATTCCTTGCATTTCCTAAAAACCTTGCTCAGAAACCCCATTTTCAGTAGAAATTCGCCAAGAAACCCCTGTTTCTCGTAAAGGAACTTGGCAAACCGTTTAAGCTTGCTTCGTTCATTATTAAAAATGACCAAGAAACAGGTAACCCCTAAGAATGGAGGCCCAAAATCTCAAAAGAATTCTTCTGCAAATATTCCTCAGCTTATGTCCTTCAAAATCGACAAACCAACTCCTGCACTCACGGCTGATTCTACAGAAGTGGTCAGACCAGTCCAGCCTCTAGTAATTTCTCCAGGGAACAGCCCTTTATTTGATCTGGACTGTAGAATACTAGACCCTAATGTAGAATTTAACCTGCTTGATGTCTATAATTGGTGCTATGGAAAATCAGTGGAAAAGTGTGATAAAGATATTCCAATTTGGGAATCCAATCTGCCTAGATATATTGTCCCTCTCACTCATTCTATTCCTGACTTTATCAGATTATGCGAAGCCTATTATATGCCAGAACAAAGATGTATTGTAAACAAAGAAAAAGAAACCTTGTTTTACATCACTGAAGAGTCGATAAATTCCATGCTGCAAATGAATCATGACCCCAATTCTGCTTCCCTATCAATAGAAGATTTAACCCAACTATATCTTGACTTGGATTTCAATGCTAGATTCAAAATATACCAGACTTTTTTTCCAAATCAAGTTGATATTCCTAAGTTAAATCCTCCTTTCGACACCGTTGATTTACCAGATGAAACTAGACAGATTGTCTCAATGCTCTCCTTCATACTAGGATACGCCGGTGATGAATTCACTGATGTGGCTATCCTGGGTTTTCTGTCAACTCTAAGCCCTGGTCAATCACCATCCATTCAGTTCATTTTTTCTAGATTTATTGCTGAAAGTATGCATTATCAGTTATCCAAATTATCAGAAGAAGGAGTTTTCAGATACTCCTCTTATCTACTCCACCTCTTCCTATATTATCAAACAGATAAGTTTCCAATTGAATGTCAGAAAGTGGATGCAGAAGGAAAAGTTATATCAGTAGTATTTTGGTCATCTATTCTAAGGAAATGGAACAAAAAGTATAGTTTTACAGATTTCAATGACTCATTTATAGCCCCTGCTATGTATCTCTTGGAAAAAGAGGAGATCCCTAGGATCAATGATGAGACAAGAAGAATTCTGCAGTTATCAGAGAGCTACAAAACTGAAGATTGGTATTTATATAAAAATCATACAGAAATCAGAGTGTATGGCTCATCCCTAGCCCCATATAAGTTACCCAGATTTGTTACTACAAGAATATTTGCTTTAGAATATCTGAGACACCTATTGAATGTAGATGAAATCCACTTCATAGCTTTCAAGAAAAAGACCCAATTTAAGCTGAAAAATCAAATTGGGCCATTCATTGTGAATAACAGAGAAGTTGTCAATGAGATAAATGTCAAACTTAAAGAGTATAAGTTCCCATGTAGTTTTACATGGAAGTATGACCCATAAGGTATTTTGAGTGCAATAAGGGTAAAATGTAAGTTGCATGTTTACCTACATGATCCTAAGCCCCATATTGAAAGATATGTAAATAAAATTGAATGGGAGCCAAACACCCTATCTGATGATGATTCACAGGCAGTACAGGTAATACAGGTAGACAGTGGTAAAGGCAAACAGATTGAACAGACAGTACAGGTGGCTTCTACAAGCAAAGATACTGATAATGTACATAAAAGAGACAGAGAAGGAGATAGCTTCATAGCTGAGACTATTGAGGACATAAAATTCAAAACTCCTTATAGTAAAAGAAGCAAGTCAACAGAAGAAGAAAAGGATAAGGCTGTAAATATTGATATAAATGATGAAGCAACAAGAATAGTCACTCAAACATTAAAAGAGCTTAAAAATGTAAAAAATGGAACACAACAAAAAGATACAGTCATGAAGGAAAACCAGGCTACTGTCGATTTGCCTCCTCCTTCTCAGGAAACTGAGAATACAGAGTCAGAGATTTAGATCAAATTCAGACAGATTAAAGAGAAGAACGAAGAGCTCAAGAATCAAGCTCATTCTAGATTTCTTAAGGAAAATCCTGGAAACAAAGACAGGATTCTTTCAGTATTTGATTATTCATCCAATAAATTGGTAATGTCATTCTTGAAGCCTACAGTGGCTGAGCCAAAATCAGTGGCATATTATTCCAGAACAGATCTTGAACTAGATGCAGATGCCATTCATGAATTAGATCAAATTGAATTTCATAGGAGAAAAACTGAAATGCTATATTCCAAAATTGTCAGTAAAAGTATGAAATCAATTAGGCTTGAGAAAACAGTGCTCAACCTCCAAAATCAAATGAGGTTGGACAAAGCCTCACTGTATGCTAATAATTTAAGAATAAAAGCACTATAAGATATAGTGATTGAAGCAGGGGGTGACCCAGCCAACATTGAAGGGGAAAAAGTCTTAATTAAACAGAAAAATGAGGATATAGCTACTCTTAGAAAACAGTTGAAGTTGCCTCAGAGTGAAAAATCTCAAGCAAAAGAAATTCTACAGCAAAAAACAGAGAATGATGATTTAAAGTAGCTTGAACATCAAATGAAAGGTCAGATAAAAACAATGGAAATTCAAATAGAAGCTCTAATGAAAGAGAATGAAGAACTAAGAAAAGCACAACCAATGGTCATTCCCACAGTGATCCCCACTATAAACACTGCTATACCATCTACTTTGGCAGAACACTTGGCACCGAACAGAGTACGGCCAACTACAGTGCTAATTACTTCTCTAATCTCTGCCTCTTCTTCTTCATCCTCACAGAGGACCACACCACAAGACCAAGATAAAGAGATTCTTAGTTTGAGAGGCACTATTAAAAATTTGGAAAAATCCAAAAATGATGCCTTGACTACTTCTAAAGGACATGAGCAAAGGGCTGATCGACTACAAGAACAGGTAAAGATTCTGCAAGCACAAGTAAATCTTACAGATCAAGTGGCCTTTATAAAAAATCATTTATGGACCAAAATTATTGATGGAATTTATTCTCAATGGCCTTCAATTCGGATAATTTATGAACAGAGGGAGTTACTTCAAGTTGCTAGTGCAAAGATTGACAAGACTAAGAGGGAAATTGACAAAAAACCAGCCCAAGCAATCCAACTCATAGCTTTTTTAAACAGTAAAACTAGGGAAGAGTTGGAAGAATTGAAAATTGTTGATAGAACAGAAACCATTCTTCAAATAAAAAAGGTCCTGAACAAAAGAAACATAATGAGTAATCTAGAGGACCGGTGTAAAGACATGAATTTATCCATCTCAAGATTTTTAGCCAAATACAAAACATTTTCAGAAGCAGGTTTGCCTGATATTCACACATTGAATGAAAAGTTAATGCCACAGAAATATTATGATCTAAAAATCAGAAATCATGCAAAAGAGCAAGCCAGACAACAACTGCCTCAAGGATCACCAACAGGCAGAATACTTCTTCAGTATTTTGAAAATCTGTTCTTTTTAGATAATGAGATCAGGCATATGTTCACTATCAAGCCTAACTTTGCCAAGTATACAGAGGCAGATGAAAGTTACAGAAAATTGAAGACTATGAAGATCCCCTCTGCAGAAAAGTGGCAAGAATTCACAGATCTGCTGTGAATTTAATGGATAAAAAACAGGAAATTCACTTTGAAATTCATTTTTTACTATTACCTCAAATGGTAAAAATACAGGGTTAAAGTGCACAACAACAATCAGTTCAAATTAGAATAATCAGTTCTATTTTTGCTTGTAAAAAGGTAACATCTTGCAAACTGTTTTGCAGTTGTCCCTATTTTTAAGTTTTCTTTCCTATTTTTGATTAAAACATTATCTCAATTCCTGAGATATTTTGTAAACATTTTTTTGTATAAATACTTCACAATTCGAAGTATTCAGTGTAAACAAAATTTCTCAAGACAATTATAGTTCATGCTCTCTACTTGGCATTTTAATGTTTTCTACTTTGTTCGTGCTCTCTACTTGGCCATTGGCCTATGGGTGATATGGAGTTGTAATCTTGTGCTAAATGTGGTATTTTTGCAATGTTTCAGCTAATTTATTACCTACAAATTGTGGTCCTCCATCTGTGATTATGTCCCTTGGGAGACCATAGCGCACAAAGATTTGGAAAAGAAACTATACTACAGAGTCCTCTGTAGCTTTTGAAACTTCCTCTGCTTCGACCCACTTAGTGACATATTCGGTTGCAACTAGGATGTATGTTTTTTGGTTTGAGGGAGGACTAATAGGGCCAAAAAAATCAAGTGCCCAGTGTTGAAATGGTTCATTTACTAGTTGAGGGTTCAAAGGCATTTCATCAAACTGCCCAGGGCGTCCTGCCCTTTGGTAGCTATCACAGGCCTGCACGATTTTTTTGGCATCCTTAAAGATGGTAAGCCAGTAATAGCCTGTTCGTAAAAACTTATGGGCAGTTCTACGGTTCCCAGTTAGATCCCCTTCTTCAATCTTATTATCTGTAGCTTAAGGATTCTTAAGTGCCCTTTCGCTCAGATTCCATCCACTCCATCAAATCAAGCCTATACATAGCCTTAGAAGGTCACCTATCTTGCCCTTAGCACATTTGCATCTCTGAGCCTTATTTCTTAGTTCTGCTTGCCTAGAGAGTTGACTCCATTGCCAAATATTCTGGTAGATCCTTCTCGTTTACCTTGAAATCTCTTTATTCCCACCAATCTTTTAAAATCAAACCCAAATACACAATCATAGCTAGCCTAATATCTGTTACTAAAACAAAGCTAAATCATACGGAGAGATCCCTCTCTAGAGTTCAAGAAGGCTAGATCTTGAATTCCAAAAGTGGTTCTTGGTTACCCTTGGTGTTCTTAACTACAAAAATCCCTATCCCACAACCTGAGAATTACTAGGGTGATAACAGGCCTTGGGGGTATTATGATCCTTGGAGGAAACTCCCATAGCTAGAAGAGTTGACAGAGAAAATTGGATTGAGTACAAAGGTGTGGCAGGTGGGTTTTACCCTGTACCAATTGTTATGGTGCATATATGATGTGTATTACAGTTTATCTTATAATTTTGTTGAAGTAGCATACAACAATTTACATAGTGATATGAGAACCACTCTCTAGAGTATACATCGATTTTGTACACATGGCTTTTCAATTGATTTTTAAGATATATCATTGGTGATGCTCACATGATTATATAATGAACCATTAAGTTGAACTATGAAATTATTCCTCACAACACACACATATTGATGAATTAATAATTTTTCTCATATAATTTTTTTAATCTATTTTAAAAAAAAAAAAAAATTATATATAATTATTTCTAAGAAGAACAAGAGAGAATTCCTTACCATATCTTCGTAAAACATATAATAGCAAGAAAATTAATCTATTGAAATTTCATTTACAAACATATTCATGGAGTAAAATGAAGATTAAAAGGAGATATTCATGGATTTACCTATAACATCACCTCATAATTAAGAATGTAAATGTACAATATTGATGATACATAGGTTAGGAGAAAATTAATCTATTGAAATTTCATTTCCAAACATATTCATGGTGTAAAATGAGGATTAAAAAGAGATATTTATGAATTTACTTATAACATCACCTCATTAAAATGTAAATGTCCAATATTGATAAAATTTATTTATATATGATAAATAATAAAACTTTATCTCACATGTATCATATAATCTTATCAACAAACAATTGCACCGGGGGTGCAATCCTCAAAACTTTTAAACTGTCTAATGTATATGTACCTATTTAAAGTATTCGGGGCCCACATTACAAATGCCCAAAGTGAAATATTTGCGCATATGTTATATATGAGCCAATGGTTTAAATAACTATCGGGCGGTGAAACAAAACTTATAACAAAATATTAATAAAACTATATCATACATCCGGACTTCAAAAAAAATAAACCCGATTTCAATCACAAATTCGCGTTCCAAAATAGCCTACTGATGTCACCCTAATTTGTGACGCGAAAACTTCATATAATACGCCATATAAAAATTCAGGTCCGTTTTTTGCCTTTTCATACGGAGGAAAACTGTGACATGAAAATCAAATTAATTCCGCCCTATAATGTTTCGGGTCCGGAATTCCACAATGCAGACGGGCAAAAAATTAACGCAATCGAATCGCCTGCTTCCACGTGGATGGTTGATTTGGTCTGTGGTCTATGGGACCACATTCTTCTGAATTAAAATCTCCCGCGTTTACTATTAAATTGCTCTGTTTCCAAAACAATACAGCGCTCTGTTTTCAAGTGTTCAGGGACTGTGATTTCAAAACCAAAATTGATTGTTCATCATGTTAGAAAATTAAATATTACAGATGTTAGAAAATTAAATATTACAGAGCAATGAAACACATAAAATATGCGAAAAATACAAGCACACAAAACACATAAAACCAGAGAGACACAGATATACGTGGTTCACCTGGGCTTTGGCTATCATGGGCCAAATCCCTGCAATGTACTCATTCCTTCCTTTATTATCCAACAAAATGAAGAGACAAAACTTAAGCATGAGATCCAATGATCTTCTGCTTTCACAGCCTCCCTCTCTCGTTTATGAGAAGAAAGACTGAAGATCTGGCCAGCCAATACAATGCCTCCTCATATAAACAAGGGGTTGCCTTCTGTGGCAAAAACCTAATCTAAACATAACTTCTACCATCGATCATTTTCCTAATGAACGGCCTGCATTGACTAGAAATTACTATACTTTTACAAGGCAATTTTACATCTCTGCTTTATTTGCGGGGCGCCGTCTCCCGATCTCCCCGCCGTGGGGGGCTCGGTGCGCCGTCGCCCCCGGGACCTCCCACTTCAGCCGATAATGGTAAGTGTCGCCTTTAAGGTACAGGTCCAATGTCAGATACAACAAGATAATCTGTGTCACACCCAACACATCGCTTTTAGAAAGCTATTGTCGATTAAGAAAAAGATTCAAATTGCATTTTGCAGTGGCCAGAGCACAGGGTAGTTGAAATTAATATTTCAACATCCCTCATTCACTGAGAATACCCTCCTTGGTGCCTTCTTCGCCGGACTACGATGTTTTCATCAATAGTCGTGAACCCAATGTCCGTTTCTTCGCAGGCTGGACAATCCATACCTTCACAAATCAAAGACACAATTAAAGGAGCCTCTCTCATTATTACTATTTTCTCTCCAAATTATGCGCAATCGCAAAGGTGCCTCCATTAACTACTCCTCGCGCTGCTCTGTAAACCGACCATTTTTGCAAAGGCCATATAACTGTTGTTTATTGCATATAAGTGTCGTTATACCGACGACGGCCAAAGCGTCGCTATTGCAACGGATCCCTCTAAACGTCGTAATTGCGATACTTAGAAATTGTGTCGCAAACAAAGCGTCGTTATTGCGACGGATGCCTCCAAACGTCGCAATTGCAACACTTAGACATTGTGACGTTTGGAAGCATCTGTCGCAATAGCGACGCCTTGGGGAATAGTGTCGCAATTGCGACGTCTTCCTTCAAACGTCGCAACTGCGACACTTTGTCTAAGTTTCAGTATGACGACACATTTCTCTAAACTTCGGTATAGCGACGGTTTCGGGCGAGATAGAAAAAATTTAGGGAAATTTCCGAAATTTTGTCAAAAGCGTCGAAAGCAAGTGTCAGAATTTCCACCAAATGTTGTAGTGTGTGCACTTCTCCAAATTGGCACACAACTTGTGTTGCCGCAGTGTTTGGAGGACTTGTTGGATGTGGTGAAGGTGCTCTTCCGACGTCTTGCTGAAGATCAGAATGTCATCCAAGTACACCACTACAAATGAGTTGGTGAATGGCCGCAAGATGTCATCCATCATCCTCATGAAGGTTGCGGGAGAATTTGTCAACCCAAAAGGCATGACTAGCCATTCAAAAATGCCTTCCTTGGCTTTGAAGGCAGTCTTCCACACATCAGAAGGTTCAATTGGTACCTGGTGATACCCAGACTTCAGGTCAATCTTGCTGAAATATTTTGTACCTTTGAGTTGGTCCAAAAGGTCATCCATCCATGGGATGGGGTACCTATTCCGGACAGTGATCTTGTTCAGCGCCCGATAGTCAATACAGAGTCTCCACGTCCCATCCTTATTCTGTACCAACACAATCGGGCTCCCACAAGGCGATGAACTTGGTCTGATGTGACCTTTCTGCAACAGCTCCTGAATCTACCTCTTGATTTCATCATTCTCCAGAACAGAGTGCTGATAGATCGGTCCATTGGGTAGCGGCGCACCTGGGGTCAGATCAATTAGGTGCTTGACCTGACAGTGCAGGGGAACCCCTGTGGGTGAGGTGAAGATTTCCCCGTACTCCTCCACAACCTTATCCATTTGTTGTTGTCATGCAGAGGAGCCCTGTCTGGAGGTCGTGGCTACAGTATTCTTCTTGCCCTAGGGGTGGATCATCAGGAAAATGAATTTCCTGGTTTGGGAAATGAGCTTACTGCATTGTTTTGCAGTAACCAAAGAGATAGCCGCAGGAGGTGGTACCTCTGGTATCCTGTACAAATTATGTCCCAAAGTAACAATAATAGCACGAGGTCGAGACTCATACACAGCATGAAGCTTCCACAAGTATGGTTGTCCTAATAATACATCAGAAACATCAATAGGAGCAACATCACATAATACCTCATCCGTGAAGGGCTTGATGCTATAGGGAAGGCGGCACTACTGGGCGGCGCGAATCTCGTCCTTGGTGAAGCCACCCCGATGGTGTATGGATGTGGGTGGTGTGGTGGCAAGCCCAGCAGCTTCACGGGCGTACGGCACAGAAATGAGGTTCTTTTGGCTCCCATTGTCGACAATGAACTGTACCGGGGAGCCCTTTACCCACATCTGGGAGTGGAAGAGACGTTCCTCCTCCTCTGGATCTTCCGGTTCCTCCTTTTGGATCTTTGTAGTGGCAACAGTGGCATTGGGCTCCGCATCAATAATCTATTTCCCTTTTTCATTCACCTTTTCGATTTTTGATTCGGTGATCTAGAGCACATACGACTCGGGAAGCCTCATCTCGACCATGACCAGTACCTTGGCAGAGCACTCACTTGTGTTGTGAGTGGAGCTCTTATGGAACTCACACCACTTTCCTGTGTCCTTCTTTGGCTTTGTGAGTCTTGTTCTTTTGTTGTAGCTTTGTGGTTGTCACTGAGCCACCATGCCTTGGCTCTGTCCTTTGTTCTGCGATTTGGAAGCACCTTTCCCTTGCTTTTGATTCGCAAATCCAAAGTCTCGCTTCTTCTGCTTGAATTTCTGCTCAATCTTGGCAGCATACCGGTATGTCGTACCAAGCGAGGAGATGTCGAGGAACTCCATTTCCTCTTGAATGTATCTGTGCAGACATCTGCGATACTTTAGCACCAGATGTTTCTCTGAATCTTTGATACCCAACTTTGTGCGCAGGGTATGGAACAGATTCGTCAGCTCATGCACATCTTGATCCCTTTTTTGTCGCAACGTGGTCCATTGTATGTACTTGTCCTCATAGCTCCCCACGGGATAATATTGTTCCTTGATGGCGTCTCGGAAAGAATTCCAAGTTGGTACGACCGAGAACAGAGAGGGTTCTATCTTGTCCCTGTTCTCACAGTAGGTTTCCCACCAATCCTTAACATGGGGGGTAGCTTTGAGGAGTGCGAAAATAATCTTCTCCCGGTCTGAAAAGTCATGAACCGAGAAATATCCTGCTAACAGATTCAACCATCTATACATGGCATCTGCATCTATTTGACCCTCAAATATACGAATGTCAAAATTATGTGCAGCAAAAGAGTCGCACCTCTAGGTGGCTGTATCAGATCTTAGAATCTTGCTTTTTAGTGAGCGACCCAGTTGAAGGATACGAACAAAGTTATCCATCCTTCGCGTTCCTTTGTTTTTAGAGGCCTCCTCGAGTAATATTTTGATAGGATCTCCTGCTCCCTCATCTTTCTTTTTATCCCCATGGGCAGCCGTCGGGGTTTGCGAGGCTGATCTTGCAAAGGTTCAATGAGATCGAGCCCTAACTCCTAATACCCCGACCTCATTGGGGACATGCAAAGAAGGATAAAGAAAAAGAAGAGCCTTACTACGTCTCAGCGATCCGGATTTATACAGGGCACTTACGGAATAAACATATAACCATAAATACGAGAGATGCAACGGAAATAACACTTCATTTCATTAATATCAAAAAAGCGAAATTTAACTAACGAAACAGAATGGAGGAAATAAAACTAGCTAGGCGCTAGTACCTATCTACGAGAAGAGATGTGGTGGCTCTGAGGCCTACGGGCGGAATTCTGATGAGGCTCGAGGGCCTATTTATTATTGAGAAACAATGGAGAACCCTAAACATCCAAAAACCTAACCCTAGGAGATGAAGCGCCAAAACTATGGGCCCCGTTTGGGTAAATTGGTGTTTCAACTTCCCAGAGACGTAACTTTCGCATACTATCTCCGTTTGACGCACATGATACATCATTAGAAAGCTCTATCCGAGGACTACAACTTTCGCCATGAATATCATTTTGAATGGAATGACATTCACTAGAGGCATGATGCCCAAAAAACGTCATTTAGGGCCTCAAAACGGCTCCAGAAGTTCAGGACCCAAAAAACTGCTAAAAATAGTAAGTTATGTCGAAACTGAAAAACTGAAAGAGAAAATGGTGGGGGCCCAAGTGGAGTAGGTAGGTGGCCACCAATATCCACCTGGATCATAAATATAATATGAAAATACTAGAAAAACATACAAGAAACACAAATTCTGTCAAATCCAGAGCTTGAAATACTTCAATTAGGATTTCTAGAGAATATTTTTACAAAGTTGAAAGGTCTTGGTATCAAAAGCCAACCCTTTTCATAGTAAAATTCATCAAATATATAGAAATACAAACTGCTAAACTGTTACAAACTTTCAGGAATAAAATCCCGAATAATATACTAAAAATAAAACAATCTCCTAATGGTCTGCAAGAAATTTGGAACTATTTACAAATTCTCCGCCTTAGAATCTGGAAAGTTGTTGAAAGGTATCTGAAGTTGTAGGTATTGCTAGAGTATTTAAAATCATCTTCAGAATCTCTTGGCTGCCAAGTGTTCATTAAACTACCAGCGATGGTCATTTGGATGCCCCTAAAAATAAAATATCTGCTACTTGTCTTTCAATTAATAATTATGTGCCTTAAAATTTGGGGTTTTTGAAGCTGTCGCTGAAGATCTGCTTGGAAAGGTTTTATGTAACTTTTTGACAATGCTTCACCAATGTCCTAACCGATTTGGAAAGAAATATTTTATAAATATTTTCAAATATTATGTAAATGCATTTTATATTTTTCTATTTTCATGAATTTACTAAATGAAATTCAGAAAATATCTACTCGAATAATTTTATTGAATAAATTCATCCACATATTTGAAATTATGTGTTGTTTTTCCTTCTCATGTATTCCCAAAACCATGTGTTGTTTTTCCTTCCCATGGTTTCCCAAAACCATGTGTTGGTTTTCCTTCTTTGTAAAAACTCAATTTTTACTTATCCTCCATTTACTTTTATCTGTAACCGTAATTCACCTGCACCAGTAAATTCAAATGTGTTGTTTTTACTTCCCATGGATTCCCAAAACCATGTGTTGTCTTTCCTTCTATGTAAAAAATCAATTTTTACTTATCCTCCATTTACTTTTATTTGTAACCTCAATTCACCTCGACTAGTAAATTCAAATTCATAAACACCTCTAAAAAATATCTCCCCTGCAAAATATAACTCATAAATGAATTTCACCTGAAAAATAATTTCCTAATATATAATCCAAACTTGTGAAGAACCCAAGGTCTAATATCATCCAAAGGAACCATTAACATTCCTGCCAATAATTATAAGATTTAAATGTATTAGGGAAAATAGTTTTCGGAGGGGGTAAGTAGGAAGTGGTTTTGGGAAGAGGGGGTTGCGAAGTAAATCAGGAAATGGCAGGTGTAAAAAGTGCTAAGGTAAAAAACATATTTTCGGATACCCCTTTGGTTAAATTTCTCTGGGTCCAAAATATACTTATAACCCTTAGATTTAATGTGCCCATATCTCAATGTATGGGAAAAAATGGGACTTGAAAGTTAAGTACGGGGTGGGCCATAGGCTTTTGTTTTGCGATTTGCCATTATATTTTTATAAAAATAGGATTATTTTAAAATTAAAATTATTATTATAAAAAAAATTAATAAGTCATTCAAAAGCATAAATAAGCACATGTTTGAGCATTTATCCAAGAAGGAAATTAGAAATTTCTCACTGAAAATTTTTAATTTTCAGTGTACCAAAATATGTTACAACATTGGCTCCATTGGTAGAACCTGTGCCTTTTTGTTGGGCAATGGAGTCATGATAAAAGAAAAGGAGCTGCTACATAAAAATAAATAAAAACACAGGCCAAGAGGACGGGGAACAACAAGGTTCATGGAGGGGGCTTTCGAAGAATGAGCGCAGTGATACCATATCAATTAATCACCAAGGCAGCGCACATAGTTCTGTGGCGGAACCACGTGCCAAGTATCGATACCTGATAACCGTTCTGTCAGCATCAAAAAGGGACTAAGGTGATCGCAGTCGACCCCCCAAACGATGTGACGTCATCTCTCCTTTGGGCCAATCAGAATGTTTCCGAGGGGGCAAGGATAAGGGGCGGAGGCCTCCGTTCACCCCTCCAAAGATCGAAAGGGCCCACCATAGCTAAACCATTGGCACAGGTATGTTTTTACGGTAAGGTAATTTTAGCAGGAAGTATGAAGGTCGGTACTTGCGTTGTTTGACACGTGGCCCCCACCTACCCGGTTGTTGTCATCCAACCACTTGGCACCACGTGTCTCACTGTTGACATCCTTACGATGTCAACCCTACAAGTCTCAACCCACCTCGATAAACAGTAAAACCATGTTTTCCATAGCACGTTTTACTCTTGACTATGTAATTCTACTGGTTAGTTATCGGTTTTCTGATCTATCAGGCAGGTTGAAACTCGAGTATTGGCTGATTTTCACTCTCGCGTCATTTTCCATTGCTACCTCACTGCTATTTCAGGTATTTGATCGTGTCCTTTTTGCTATTTCCATTTTAATTTTATTTCAAATTATCATGGAAAAACTGAAACGCTCCACCCCCGAAATCCCCCAAGCTTGCGGGTTCAGGACTGCTCCTAGACCCAAACCCCTCACTGATGCTCACGCCCAACTCTGTGACCTAGTCTATCCCTTCATTGTAGCCCACACCAGATCTTAGCACTTCGAATTTTGACGAAGGGGTGAGGATATATTTAGGGTCTTCGAGTCAGGTCTGTATTATCAAATTGCCCCGACGACACATCTGTTCCCAGATTTTATTGTCTGGCTTAGGGAGGCCTACATTGAGCGTAAGGACATATTCCTTTCCACTCGGGGCACAAATATCCTTGAGATTACCCCCCAACCCATAAGAAAAGCCCTATGTTACCCTCCCACTCAGGGTTGTATTGATTTCTCTGAAGTCACTCTATCCTGCCATTTGTCAAATCAACCCTTCGAAAAAAAAGTGGTTTCCTCGACCTTATCTCTGACTCATGCCTATTATCATTCCCTCACACAGAGTCAATTCCATTTTCATCATTCTGTAGAACCATACAACCTATTATAGCAGTCATCTCAAGAATGTTAAGGTTTGAGGATGTCAAGATGGTGACTAAGGCAGGTTTAGGTTTCTTATGGCTCATGATGCAGGCAGAGATCCTTTTGGATATCCCCTCCTTTCTAGCCTTGGCTATCAAATCTCAATTTCAAGAGATGTATTCCTTTTATTCTTTCAAATATTGTTCCCTCATTTTCTACCTATTCTTATTTGAGCACGCAAATAAGTTTGAATGTCTAGGCATGAACAGGTTTTCCAGGAGAAATGCCCAATCAAGATCTGTTTTTTAGTGGACTCCAGCAGTTCACCGGCAGCTAGAGGGGAAGGGGTAAGAAAAGTTCGTTAACAATTTCATGTCCATATCCTATGCCATCATACACGACAACCCCTCGCTCAGAATTTCCCCTAAGCAAAAATATTGCCTCTAGTTCAGTGAAATGGATTTCACAGGTGATTGGTGCTTGTTCGAAGATCACACCGAGATTAGGGTCTACGGTGTTGAAGTACCTCCTTATCACCTGCCAACGTTCCCGTCCATGAGGATATTTTCCCTTGAGTTTATCCGGCACGTCTTAAGTGCCGATCAAATCAACTTTGTGCCAGCTAAAAAGGGGCACATCTTCAAACTCCCAAACTCTATAGGCCCTTTCACCATTAATTCAAGGCATGCCCTCTCCACTTTGGAAAGGATGTTGCAAGAGATGAATTTCCCTCAGGGATATTTCTGGCACTATGATCCTAAGGGGTTACTTACAAACAGGAAGAAGAAGATTAAATCTACAACATATGCACATGAACCTAGGCCTCTCATTGAATGGAAAGCTAACTTTGATACGTGGCCTTTAGATACACAGATAGACGCCGAATCCTCAGCTGCTGAAGGAAAAGGAGATAATGTGGCCGTTGAGGCAAAAGGGCAGGAACAGGGGGACCCCTTGGGAAGTCAAGAGTTCATGGATGTTGATGAGGAAACTCACCCTAGTAAAAAATAGAGAAATGAAGGACTAGATGACCTAGAGGCCAAGTTATCTAATGATGAGGTCCCCGCGCTCAGGGGTCCTGACAAAGACAAGCCAAGCTTTCTACTCTCCTTCGATTTTGCCTCGTCTTTAGCCCCCTCAGAGCTTTCACAGGTGGTCACATTGGGAAAATATGATGCAAGGGATGAGATTGAGACTAGGAACAGCTCGCAAGAGAAATTTTTAGGGTCGAAATTTATCAGTTCATGGATAAAAACCATAATAGGCTAACCTCAGTTCAGGATATGGATAAAGAGCAGCTCATATTGGCCATCCAGCAGTCGGATTTAAATCCATCATCTTCGGGACCCCAATACAGAGCTCTGGAAATAATTCTAAATCTGGGCAACATTCCCCTGACGGATAAGCTGGATTTTCACCAGTGTATCGGGGACATGCTTCAGACTGAGGTAGTGAAGCATACAATTTCCCTACAGAGGCTCGAAAGGAATCTGAAGAAAATGAAGGAAAACCAACGAAGAGAAAGGGTTAGCACTAAGGTTGTCGCTATTTAGATGGAGAACATCAGGAAAATGATAAGAGGAAAGGGGGTTGATACCAATACACCATTGCAAGCTCTTCTTACCAAATCAGATTTGGAGGTACAAGAGTTGAGGAGAAAGCTGAATATTCCGCATTCTAAACATATTCAGACCGAGGAACTTGTCTAGGTAGAAAGGGAAAAGACAGTTCTCGTTGATTCCCTTGCTCAAAAGGAGGAAGAGAACACTCAAAAGGATAAAGAGATTGTTGGAATTAAGGAGAGGTTGTCAGAGTTTCAACTTAAGTGGGATGGGCATACATGCATGATTCCTATATCGGGAGATCCCCAGACTTCCCCAGAGCAGCTCACCAAGGCCTTGGCTGATCTAAGGATGTCAGAAGATGAGACCCACTCCATTCCCCAGCTCTTAGACAAGGCCCAGGCCACATACACAGAAAATAAGAAGATGGTTTCATCCCTACAGAAAGAGGTTGGGAACCTGTGCATGGAAGCCCAGGGACATGAAAAGTCTATCAAATATTTGAAAGCACAATTAAAAGGCAACATGTCGCTAATAGAATCAAAACGGTTGGTCTGGGGGGAGATCATAGCAGAGGTCAAGGAGCATTGGGAGCTCCTCGTATTGACCAACGATAAGAAAGTTTCTATTCATGACTATAAGGCACAACTGGAGGTTGGTCGCAGAGAAGGAGAATAGAAGGCAGCAATGGCAAGGAAATATGTCAGATATCTCAATGAGCTTTCGTTTGAAGAATTGAGCTCCCAAGGAGTGGTTGACCTTTTTAGGACTGTTATGGAGGTTAGTAAGGTGATTGAGAAAGAAAACACACGCGTAAACACGTTGGGGTTTTTAGCACTCATTTCAAAGGGAGTGGAAAAATTCGACCAAGAATGGCTTAAGTTGGTAGAAGCTGGCCTCCCACCATGCTCAGATCCACAGTCAGGTGCACTATTTCCCCTAACGGCCTATGATTAGAAAATTTTAGAGATCATGTGTAAGGTAGAAACAACATTGGAGAAAACTTCCCGGCTAAAAGTAGAGACCCTAGTAGCTACGCTGTGTAAGGAATTCTTCCTTCTCACTCAGGTCAAGAAATTCTCCACTGTCCGCGTGGATTATACAGAACTTACACAATTACAGTCTATGTTTGAGAAATACACCACAACACAACTAACCGAGCCATTTTTGTGGCAAAAGTGTGATGAATATGTGAATCCTCCAGTTTCCTCTACTTCACAGCAACTGCCACCTCGTCAACATGGATCCTCCACGTCTTTGATCCGATCACGCTGAATAGAAGGCTTGGGCACTCCTCGGTGTACCAACTAATGGAAATTATGTTCAGGCCCATGCGGCCTTTGTTTCATTTTTTATTTCAATTTCTATGTAATGTAAAATCGGGTGAAATCTTGATTTGACCCCACATGCTCTCTGTTTTTTCATGTTTCTGTTATGTTCTTTTTATAGTCTATATCGGACCATACTGTTTTGGATGAGATGCCGTTACGCCTCATCATTTTTTATTTAGATGGGAAACTATAATATCAGCAGGGAATATTTGGTCTGAAGAAATATCTGGTCACGCTTTCCATGTAAACAACTATAAAGGGCCAAATCGCAGACTAAGAAAAGGTTATGAATTCTCTAAAAGTGGGAAGTGTATAGTCTGCATAGCACATTTTGTAGTTTTGATATTTGCTCTTAATGTATATCTAAAGAGTCATTTTGAAGAAATAATATAACAACTGTTTGTTGCAAGAATTGATTCCTATTGGACTTATAAACAATAGGTATGTCTCTGTTGTGTTTGGTCCAATTTACTGATTTGTTCCATTATATTTTCCTTCCTGTTATCATGCTTTCGAAATGCAGGTGGCTTATAGGTTATGTATGAATTTATCTCGAGTGATACTCGTAGGATGATCTATTATGTTACCTTAATTAAGCTTGGGGCATGATTCCTGTTCCAAGTTCTTTCTCTTTACTGCTGTCCTCTTAAGTCCTTGAAGGGTGGATTCTTATACCTTGTAAGCTCGCCTCGCTTTGACTTACCATCCTCTTTCTTCATGGTCATAGTCCCGATTAACTTTTAAGACTGTTTGTTGGTTTCACATCCATCCATATTTGCATCAAATCGCTTTTTAAGACAACCACAGGCCCATTCTGAGCCAGCCTCACTCCTCAAAATCATAGTGCACAATTATTACTTTTCTCTCCCTGTGATCCAGAACCACATATCAAATAACTCCATCCAAGTAATATCCAGGAGGTTCCTGTCAAAGAACATAAAGAATACCCAGATGTCCTCCTATTTTTAAGATGTCCTAGGCACTGGTCTTCTGCAACTCAAAGCTATCTCTAGGAGTGACAACGTCTTTTTGGCACCGTTGTCAGGAACAAAGTTGAAAATATTTTCCCAGGAATACGAAATTGTTTTCACCCTTCAATTAGGTGAGCACGAAGGGTTGAGAGTTGCATAGCCCTCACCTTGGTGACTCCACTGTTAGCTAAATTTAAATCACCGACAATCCTGACTTAAACCAAGCCACATCTTATGTCATATACCTCTCAATTGAGAACCCCGTCTGTATCTGATCCTGAAAAATTATATTCAAGAGAATTTGGAAAGAAAAGCAACTAGTCCAAACTGAACTACCCTCATTCTCGTTAGAATATTGTTTGTCCTCATCTCAGAAAGCTGAAGTCTACGACCCTGGCTCTACAGCCCGAGTACTTTATCCCCTAGATAACTCCGCTTTAGACCATTCTGAGATAAAAGATGAAGGCGAATCAGTAAATACCTATGTGCCTCCTTTGCATCCCACCCTAGAGGCCGAGGAAGTCAAAGAAGTTGCCATACTCTAGAGCTCATCTCAGGTTAACTTACAAATCTCCTTCCAGCATATACCTATTTTCCTCCATTAGAATCTTCTTCAGACTACACCGCCCCCCATGGTTGTGCCTGGATTCCTACTTAATAAGTATGCCCCACTAGCTTTACCACAAGTTCTACATGACATGCCTCAAGATTATTTAAAGCTCTTGCCCCAATTCACTGGGGAAGACAACATTTCCACTCATAAGCATATCGAGGACTTCTATGCTTTTGCTGAAAATGTAAATGTGGAGCACTTGGATGTTGTGTTGAGGATTTTTGTTCAGTATCTAGATGGAGAAGCCCAAAAATGGTTTAAAACTCTTGCTGACAACACAGTCACCACTTGGGAGGAAATGGAAAATTCTTTTACCCAAAAATGGAGAGAAAAGAGGGATCACAGCTACATCCTCACAGAGTTCAATGCCTTGAAAAAGAAGCAAAATGAAGATGTAACCAAATTTATCAAGAGGTTCAATAAGGCGTACAATAACCTACCTGCTGAGATGAAGCATCCTCAAGCAGCAGCCAAGGTGGTTTTCGTAGGAGAATTTGAGTCCGAGTTTGGATTCACCTTGAGAGAGACGAAATATGTGTCCCTAGACCAGATCCAGATTGATGCACTAGAAGTAGAGGCAAACTTCACCTCTACAGGAAAATCTAAAGGAAGAATAGATCATGATTCCATAAGAAGGGGTAAGGAGGAGGCTTCTTCCTCTAACCAAGAAAGAGAAGAATCAGAGTATAAGATCGAAAAGATGAACAAGATGATTAAAAATCTCTCCAAAAATTTGGTGAAACTATAATTAGAAGCTAAGAATTCCTCCCCTCGACTAAATCAGATGGCCCCTAACCGAGGTTTCAATCCCCAGTATAGAAAACCACCTCTGCAAATATTACAACGGGATAGAAAAGAATAGAAAGATCACATCCAGTCTCCTTTATATTTGGAAGGGAAAATGGAAGGAAAAATTAAGGAAGCTCCTGACTGTCAGTAGGATAAATTTCTTGCTTATTCAGAAGATGAAGAGGGATAGCTTACCTTGCAAGAGGAGCAAGAGAAGAAAAAGGTTTCCCAGAATATCCAGATATTGATGATTACTGCAGACAATTTGTGGACTTCATGCAAGCCCAAATCCATAAGAAGTATGATCTGAGATCCTCTAGAAGGAGAACTTAGGTACAAGAACAAGAGGAAGAATCCACACTGAGAGAGAAAACCCCTCTAGATTCTGTCAGTAAAGGGAAAAATCCCTAAGAGGAGCCTGTGCACCAAAAAGCCACTGCCTCTTCCTCCACAAGGTCAGTCCCCGATCCCCCTGTAAATCGTAAGGCTTCTACCACAACCCCAAACATTCTTGTCCACCCTAAAGAAAAGCATAAGGTCACTACAAAAAAAAACCCCGCAATCTTCAACCTCCAGAAAGAGCTAGAAAATTTCAAAATCCCAGTTCCTCTAGTCGAAATTTTAAAGAAGCCTTTGTATAAAGCTCAAGTATCTGAATTCATGCTCCCCCATGGCGTAGGTCCTCTCCCCAATAGTCTCAACCTCAAGGAAGAAGTACCGATGGTATTCTTTGGCCCCCATGCAGAAGAGTTGGATCCATCAACCCCCTCATTTTATGTGTCTCTGGTCATTCATGACCTATTGTTGCACAACTGCATGTTGGATTATGGGGCCTCACACAACTTACTGCCATTATCTTTCATGGAGAAATTGGGGCTGCAAATTACCCAACCATATAAAGTTCTATATTCATTCGATTCCAAGAGGGTAAAGTGTCTGGGCATGATAAAGGATCTGGCTGTAAATCTAGCCCAGATCCCATCCAAGAGCGTAGTGATGGATATTGTGGTAGCCGATATCCCAGCCAGATTTGGGATGTTGTGTCCAAATCTTGGGGATCAAATATTGGTGGCTCAATTAAGTTGTATCTCACCTACGCTACTATTCCAGTGTTTGGGGGGCAAGAAAGGAGACTATACCATGAGTCCAGGTTCGTGAAGATGGTTACTAAAGCTGATGGCTTGAAAAACTCTCTAGTATATGGTAAGGAAGGCGAATTTTCTTGTCTTATGTTCGAAGAGGGTGAGGATTTTCTGCAGGAAGTTAAAGTCCACCCTCTAAAATAGAAGCAACCTATGGGTAAAGGAGAGGATGAGATATGGACCCTGCATTTTGATGGGACCAGCTCGCGAAAAGGAAATGGAGCCGAGGTGTTTTTAATTTCACCCAAAGGATGTTTGCTCCCTCTCTCCTTCAAACTGGAGTATGAAGCCACAAAAAATGTGGCTAAATACAAAGCCTTACTACTAGGACTACAGACAACACAGAATATGAATATTCAGAGCTTGAAGGTTTTTGGACTCAGAACTAGTAGTAAGACAAGTCAGGAATCAGTGCCAAGCCAAACATCCACGGCTCAGAGCCTACAGAAATGAAGTGTGGGACCTAGTAGAGAACTTCTTCTTGGCTTTTAACATACAATTCATGCCAACAGAGCAAAATCGGATGGCCCACTCGCTCGTTGTTGCAGCCAGCAATTTTCGCCCACCCTAAAATCTTCTGCTCAAGTATGAGGTTAAGGTGCGATATTGCCCCTCTATCCCAGACAATGTAAAGCACTAGAAGGTTTTTGAGGATGAGGAAAAACTCAAGTGTTTCATGGAGATGGTTGGCGAATTCTCTAATTTTATGTTTGATGCAGTCGAGGAAGAGCCCAGTGATCAGCCACAGACCAAATGGGAAGAGACATTGGCCAGACACTGAGTCTTGCAACTCAAAGGGAACATCATTCCTAGAGGCCTCGTGCCCCTGGAAAGGTTGTTTGATAAAAATGACATCCTGATCTATCATGGTAAGATGACACGGGATGACCAGGTTAATGATATAAATATAGGGACGAAGGAGGACCCAAAGGTAGTAAACTTATTCAAGGGAGCTCCTGAAGAATTTCAAGAAAAATATGTCAGGTTGTTCCAAGCATATAAGGATGTCTTCACCTGGTCATACCAGGATCTGAAAACTTTCGATGTTAATGTCATACAACACAAAATTCCTCTCAAATGAAATTTCAAGCGTCATCAGCAAAAACTGAGGCAGATTAACCCCTTACTACTCCCTGCAATCGAGAAAGAGATCAAAAAGTTGTTGCAGGCTAAAATTATCGTTACCCTAAGATATTCTGAGTGGGTGGAAAATTTGGTCTCAGTAAGAAAGAAGAACAGATAAATAAGACTCTGCATAGACTTCATAAATCTCAACAGGTTTTCACTCAAGGACAATTATCCTCTCCCAAAGATGGACCACATCTTGCAAAAAGTAGTCGGATCCTCCCGAATGTATATGATGGACGACTTCTCTGGATATAATTAGGTAGCAGTCCTCCCCGAAGATCATAAGAAAATGAAATTCACCACACCATGGGGAACCTTCATGTATGTATGGATGTCATTCGGTCTAATCAATGCCAGTGTCACCTTTCAACGTGCTACGGACATTCCTTTCGTAGGAGAGCAAGATAAGTTCGCAGTGATTTATCTGGATGATATCACTGTGTTCTCAAAGAGTGATGTTGAGCATATTGAACATCTTTGCTAGAATTTCGAGAAGTGCCGCAGGTACGGCCTGTAGCTGAACCCCCAAAAGTCCATGTTCACCCTAGAGGAGGGGAAGTTGCTGGGACACATAGTGACTAAGGAGGGAGTGAAAATCGACTCGAAAAGGGTAGAAATGATCAACGAAATTTCCCTCCCATGAAATAAAAAGGAAATCTAGGTATTCTTGGGAGAATAAATTTCCTAAGAAGGTTGATTCCAAATTATGCTGAGATCGTTCGACATATCATGAAGATGCTCAAGAAAGATAATGAAGTAAAATGGACCCCCCAGTCAAGGACTTCTTTCAACAAAATCAAACAGGCTTTTGTTGAAGCTCCAGTACTAGAAAGCCCTGATTACAACAAGCCTTTCATGATATTTTCCTTTACCTCCCCTCATATAGTAGTTGTGGTGCAGTTACAGAAGAACTAATATGGGCACGAACAACCAATTTCATTTTTCAGTCAGGTTCTGCGGGACACAAAATTAAAGTACAATATTCTAGAAAAGCAAGCCTATGCCCTGGTCAAATCTTTAAAATATTTTCTGATATATTTGTTGTAGTCGTCCATAACTTCCTACGTCCCCACAATAGCAATAAAGGATATTCTAATACAGGGAGATAGTGAAGGGAAGAGGAGCAAGTGGATCGCCAAGATCTAGGAATATGAATTAGAGATCATGCCCACTAAGCTAATTAAAGGACAAGGATTGGCTAAAATTTTATCAGAGTCCAACTGCGAGGCCTTGGGTATAAATTTATCCATGGAAGGTGTTATCACCCAAAAATTCTCAAAACATCATTGTGTCATCTCTGCTTTTGGTCATGATTTCAAGGAGGTCTAAAAGTCATTTTAAGTCTGGGTAAAGTGTAGGTTATATTGCTAGTTCAAATAAAGTCTTCTCGGTCCACTCCATGATAAATAAACTCTGAAATTTTACCTTGTTTTATTCATGATCTTAGATAGGTGATTAGGTCATTTCATGCTTTAAAGGGTAGCTGATAGGGTTAGAGTCTCAAAAGTCTCATTTTCATTTCCAAACAAAGTTTAACAACCTTATTCCATGGTTTAAAGGTCCCATCATCCATTAAGAAGTCATTCCATTAGGTTTAGGGTCAAATTTTTGCAATCATATAGGAATCCACATTTTTGTAGCGCAGCTAGTTCAAAAAAGGTGATTTGCGCTACGAAACTGTTGAAACAACCTTTTTCATCAAAAAACTCTATTTTCTGGTTTTAGTAGTCAACTTCAAAAAGGTTTCTTGAGATATTGAAAACTCATTTTTAAAACTTGAAAGAGGTTTTTCTTCCTAACATACTTAACTACAAAAACCTCTCTCCATTTCTTCAAATTCATTATGAGTTGGAGAAACTGATCACTCAACTTGCACTACGAAATTGTTGAAAGTCATTGAGAGAAAAACTCTTCTTTTTGGTTTTAGTAGTCAACTTCATGATCAGTTTCTGGCCATAAGAAAACGTATTTTGGAATTATGAAGGAGGTTTCTATTCATTACATCTCTAGCTACAATAACCTGTTTCATGTTTCTCACAATTGTTACCATTTGGGAGATACAAGGCTTTCTTTGAAGCCATATTTTCAGAAATCAGAATGTTTCAGTTTTACACATGTTGTTCAAAGACAGTTTCTGGGCAGTAGGATAGGTATTGCAAAAAACCAAGAGAGGTTTTTGTTAAAGACAGTACGGTCTCCAAAATCCCACTTCATTTTCTCAAAATAAATTTTTGATGAGGAAATAAAAACTCTATCCCAACACCTATTTTTCGGATAAAAATAGTGCAGAAAAATGATAGATCTTAAATCAGTTTTGACATTGAGAAGGAGATCACATTTTGAGGAAAAAACATTTCAAAGTCAACTTGTTTTGCTTGTTAATTTCTATGGAAATAATTTAGAAGTTCAAATATCATTAATACTACAAATTTTGAAAAAACTGTGTAAAAGAGGCATACACAGCAATTTCGTAGCATGTTATGAAACTGCTGTAGGTGAATTTTGGGCATTTTTCATAGGTGTTTTTGGGGTAAAAATTGTTGATTTCCAAGTTTTGATGCTGCTAATGATGGATTAATTTTCACATATGAAGATTTAAGTTTCAAATAATATGAATGAAAGGTTAAAGGAATGTTTCAAAGTGATACAAATTATGCGCTACGAAAACAACTGTTATTTTCGTAGCGCAGATATATCACATCTCCTTTATAATTTTTCGAGGTTTATTTTTGAATAGGTGGAAGGGTGAAGTTTCAAGGAAATGTTAGCACATGTCACATATCTAAAATATTCATCATTTCTAGCAAAATATGTTCGAAGATCAATATGGAAAATAAAGGCTAAAATGCAGGAAATGTGTTCCCTGATTTTTAAGACAGTCAAGACATGAGTTAGCAGGATCTCGCAAATGGGTTGGAGGCATCATCAAATTCAAAGATATGGAGAATAAGCTGTCAAAATAGAATATTTAAGTCTTATATAAGGTTGTTTTAGACATGATGAGGAGTTTTACTCCTATTTGTATTAGGCCTCCTAAAGAGACAGTTAATTGTTAGTTGTAATTAAGAGTCTGTTTTAGGAGTAGATAGGTGTCAAACTTAGAAATTCGAATTCTTTTCAAGATAGATAAGGGAATCCAAGATTGTAATGATGACTCTATAAGAGACATGAGGTCAAATTCCTCAAGGTTGGCATTTTTCATTAGCAAGAAAACTATGTTATTGTAGCAAACTGTGTATTTTCATCTCAATACAAATTAGCTTTACTACTCAGGATTCACAAAGAGTTTTTGGTGTTTGATCTCTCTATGGCTTTCGTCATCTACCTATTTACAGTGGTATGAACATGTGTTACTTATAATTCATTGGAAAATGCTTTAACTTCCTTCACATGTTTGTAGACTGTGTTTTATTCACTGTGTTACTGTTTTGTTTATAAACCTAAAACTCTAAGTGCCCTGACTTCCATGTTGAGCTGATGTTGATGTTTTTTTGAAACATATCTTGACTCCATATCCCAATAGATGTTTGTTAACTAGTACTTCAACCAGTTATACTCTTTATATCCATTTTATTCCTAGAGTTAGCCATATAATCCTTAATAAAAAATCTTAAACCTGTTGAGAGAGCCCTCTCAGGTTGAGGAGGCTAAGCCCCAACCAAAAGATTGGTTTGAAATAGTTACTCAGAGTCTACTTGATGAGTAGTCTATGAGGGTCAGATTTTGTGATAACATTTTGGTGCGTCTACCGGGAGTCTGAAGATATACATCTCCCGAAAATTATGAAGCTAAACTCTTGAAGGTAGCAGGAGCTCAAAATATGTTCGAGGTTGCAGAACTACCTTGGAAACTCCATTGTTGAAGAATTCAAAATTCATAAATTCATGGTGATTCCACTGGAGTTATGAAGAACTTAAATACTGCCATTATTATTTCAAGGTATGCATGCATAAATTTTTCAGGAATTCATGGTTTCCCAAATCATTTTCCCAAGGATACATATTTTTTAAGGAATGGTCCAAAATTCAATGGAGAAGATTTGGGTTTAACTTTGAAGCATATATCAGATTTCTGTGATTTTACCGAGCTTCTCAGAGTCAAACATGAAGATGTTTGCATTATGTTGTTCTATGATTCATTTCAAGGGAAGTGTAAACAATGGATTGGAAGTTTTCCTATCAGATCTATTAAGTCATTTGCATACTTTTGGCTTATGTTTTTGGAGGAATGGATAGATAGAACAGAGTTGGTGGCAAACTCTCCTTCAATTCAAGGTTTCAAACAATAGAATGATGATCATATTAATGAAGAAATAGATGAAAAAATTTCTTTGTCTTTGTCTTCTTATCTAAAATCATTTGAGTGAAAGACAGAAGATAAGATGAAATTTTTGGATGAAGTTGCTAAGAACATTGAGAAAGACATTGAAGGCTTATAAGGTCAAATTCAATCATATAGTATTCATGATCATGATCATTCTTTTCAAAAGCTTTCTATGAAAAAACACAAAGAGAGAGTGTTTCTACCTTTCTCCTTTGAGATTGAGGAAGGATGCATTGTTTTTGAAAATCAGATTGAAAAGCATTTTGGAAGCACACAACTAATGTCTTATCTGGTTGATCAAAGCATGTATGTGTGGTCCAAATTCTTAGAATGTCATGAGAAGTTTCAAACATATTATGTCTTGTATGGTTCTATAACTGATTACATGGAAAATATTTATTGCTCAGATTTCCAGTTATATTTTCATCTTCAATATCAGATATATCTCATGTTGCCTCGGTTATTTCAGTATCATCTTTATTTTTTATTCAAGCACAATCAAGAGATTCAAGTGTCAAATCAGATAAATGACTGGCTTCATTGGAAGTTTCATGTTCCTTGAGCTACAAATGGAGATTGCAACTGATAAGGTAGGTAGGTAGGAACGTGAAAATAAGCTCAAGGTAGGTTGACTGAGCATTTTTAGTAGGTACAGTTTGAGTGCTTCTTGCAAATACCATCAAACTTGAGCTTGAGGTGAAGGCCATAAAAGTTTGAAGCAGATTGGGTAGAATTTCAGAGTTTTATTTTAAGGGATGGATAGCATCATTGGAGCTGTCGGTTCTTAGTGTACCATAGGGGCACACTATCCCAAGTGGAGCCACTATTATCACCCAAAAATTCTCAAAACATCATTGTGTCAACTCTGCTTTTGGTCATGATTTCAAGGAGGTCTAAAAGTCATTTTAAGTTTGGGTAAAGGGTAGCTTATATTGCCAGTTCAAATAAAGTCTTCTAGGTCCACTCCATGATAAATAAACTCTAAAAGTTTACCTCGTTTTAGTCATGTTCTTAGATAGGTGATTAGGTCATTTCATGCTTTAAAGGGTAGCTGATAGGGTTAGAGTCTCAAAAGTCTCATTTTCATTTCCAAACAAAGTTTAACAACCTTATTCCATGGTTTAAAGGTCCCATCATCCATTAAGAAGTCATTCCATTAGGTTTAGGGTCAAATTTTTGTAATCATACAGGAATCCACGTTTTCGTAGTGCAGCTAGTTAAAAAAAGGTGAACTACGTTATGAAAACGTTGTTTTCGTAGTGCGCTACGAAACTGTTGAAACAACCTTTTTCATCAAAAAACTTTGTTTTCTTGTTATAGTAGTCAACTTCGTGATCAGTTTCTGGCCACAAGAAAAATTATTTTGGAATTATGAAGGAGGTTTCTCTTCATAAGATCTCCAGATACAATAACCTATTTCACTTTTCTCACAAGTGTTACCAGTTGGGAGATACAAGGATTTTTTTGAAGCCATATTTTCAGAAATCAGAATTTTCTAGTTTTACACATGTTGTTCAAAGACAGTTTCTGGGAAGTAGGAGAGGTATTTCAAAAGAGGTTTTTGTTAAAGACAGCATGGTCTCCAAAAGCCTCCTTCAATTTCGTAAAATACATTTTTGATGAGGAGATAAAAACTCTGTCCCAACACCTATTTTTCAGATAAAAACAGTGCAGAAAAATGATAGATCTTAAATCAGTTTTGTCATTGAGAAGGAGATCACTTTTTGAGGAAAAAACATTTCAAAGTCAACTTGTTTTTCCTTTTAAGGTCTATGGAAATAATTTCAGAAGTTCAAATATCCTTAAGACTGCAAATTTTGAAAAAACTGTGTAAAAGAGGCATACATAGCAGTTTCGTAGCACGCTACAAAACTGTTGTAGGTGAATTTTGGGCATTTTTCATAGGTGTTTTGGGGGTAAAAACAATTTATTTCCAAGTTTTGATGTTGCTAATGATGGAGTAATGATCACATATGAAGATTTAAGTTTCAAAGCAGATGAATGAAAGATTAAAGGAATGTTTCAAAGTGATACAAATTTTGCGCTATGAAAACAACTGTTATTTTCGTAGCGCAGATATATCCCCTCTCCTTTATACTTTTTCGAGGTTTATTTTTGAACAGGTGGAAGGGTGAAGTTTCAAGGAAATGTTAGCACATGTCACATATCTAAAATAGTCAGCATTGCTAGCAAAATATGTTCGAATATCAGGATGGAAAATAAAGGCTAAAATGCAGGAAATGTGCTCCCTGGTTTTTAGGACAGTCAAGACATGAGTCAGCAGGATCTCACAACAAGGTTGGAGGCATCATCAAATTCGAAGATATGGAGAAGTAGATGTCAAAAGAGAATATTTAAGTCTTAGATAAGGTTGTTTTAGACATGATAAGGAGTTTTACTCCTATTTGTATTAGGACTCCTAAAGAGACAGTTAACTGTCAATTGTAATTAAGAGTCTGTTTTAGGAGTAGATAGGTGTCAAACTTAGAAATTCGAATTCTTTTCAAGAGATAGAAGGGAATAAAATATTGTAATGATGACTCTATAAGAGACATGAGGTAGAATTCCTCAAGGTTGGCATTTTTCATTAGCAATAAAACTATGTTATTGTAGCAAACTGTGTATTTTCAGCTTAATACAGATTGGCTTTACTACTCAGGATTCAAAAAGAGTTTTTGGTGTTTGATCTCTCTATGGCTTTCGTCATCTACCTATTTACAGTGGTATGAACATGTGTTACTTAGAGGTCATTGGAAAATGCTCTAACTTCCTTCACATGTTTGTAGACTGTGTTTTATTCACTGTGTTACTTTTTTGTTTATAAACCTAAAACTCTAAGTGCCCTGACTTCCATGTTGAGTTGATGTTGATGTTTTGTTGAAACATATCTTGACTCCATAGCCAATAGATGTTTTTTAATCAGTAATTCAACCAGTTATACTCTTTATATCCATTTTATTCCTAGATTTAGCCATCTAATCCTTAATCAAAAATCTTAAACCTGTTGAGAGAGCCCTCTCAGGTTGAGGAGGCTAAGCCTCAACCAAAAGATTTGTTTGAAAGAGTTACTCAGAGTCTACTTGATTAGCAGCCTATCAGGGTCAAATTTTGTGATAACAGAAGGAGGGGAATTACCGGAAGGAGCTGACTTACAGTCTGGAATAGAAACCTCACTGCAAAAGACACACATAAAATATCTTTTGTCGGCATGGTATAAAGATGTGGTGGAATACCTTCTTACATTGAGGTGTCCTCCCAATTTTGACAAAGAAAAGTACTGCATGTGGAGATTAAAATTGCAGAAGTACGTCGTGGAAAATGGATGGTTATATTGGAGAGATCCGTCAGGATTTTTGCTACTATTTCTAACAGATCAGGAGGTGGACGAGGTGATGAATGAATTTCATGATGGCGCATGTGGCAGGCATTAAAGCTGGCAGTCTACGGCTCACAAAATCCTGAGAGTAAATTTTTTCTGGCCTTGGTTTCTTGGATATGTACAGGCTCGTTTCTGAGCTTGTGGAAAATGCCAGACTTTTGCAGAAAAGAAAAAATTTGTGCCACTACCACTGATTCCGATACATATCGAAGAGTCATTCAGGCAATGGGGCAGTGATTTTATCGAAGAGATCCACATCACATCCAGTAACCAACACCGTTGGATCCTCACTGCCACCGAATACTTCACCAAGTGGGTCGAAGCTGTGCCTACAAGAAACACCACGGATGGGGTGGTGATAAAATTTATGGAAGAGAATATAATAGCTAGGTTTGGGTGCCCGACTAAAATTATCACTGATAACGCCCAATTCTTCAAGTCTTCCAAGTTCATAAACTTTTTCCAGCAGTATAATATCACTTTGGGACATTCTATGGCTTACTATCTGCAGGGGAACGAGTTGGCCGAGTCGTCTAATAAAACTTTGGTAAGAATTCTAAAAAATACCATAAGTGAGAATCAAAAGAACTGGGACTAACAGCTTAAGTTTGCACTTTGGGAAAATCAAATTACCAGTAAAAGATCCACAGGCAAGTCTCCCTACGAATTAGTGTATGGTCGAGCAACAGTTTTCCCCATTCAACTCGCTTTACCTGTGGCCAGGTTTCTACAAGACAGTGAGGAAGAACCAAATGATCTCATTAGGAGAATGAGTCAGCCTGTAGAACTGGATGAAACACGAGCTCAGGTGAACATCAGGTTGGCTGACTATCAAGAGAAAATGAAGGGTATTTTCGACCAACAAGCAAAAGATAGGGAAATACAAGCAGGAGACTTGGTGCTGAGGTGGGACATTAGACGGGCAGACAAAGGTAAACATGGAAAGTTTGACACACTATGGTTCGGACCTTTCACGGTGGCTGAAGTCAAGGGCAAAAAAACTTTCATATTGGAGAATATGGAAGGGGACTTGATTGAAATGCCCATGAATGGGAAATTCCTTAAGCGATACTTCTAGTATTGACAGTGGCCGCAAGGGCCCATTGTATTAATCCTCCACTCTGTATATATTTCATCTTTCAGTTTCACATGCATTTTCGTTTTAACTCTTTCCCAGAGTACTTGAAGCTTTCTATGATGCCCCAGGTATTTTAACAAATGCACAAGCAGGTGGTCTGTGATGTTCTTAACACCCTTGGGAGCGAGCATGTCATCCCCAAGTGGAGCCAATGTTGGCTTGTGACCTCACTAATAAAATAAAAGGAGATGCTACATAAATGAAAATAAAAATGTAGGCTAAGTGGACGGGGAACAACAAGGTTGATGGAGGGGGCTTTCGAAGAACGAGCGTGGTGATACCATATCAATCACTCACCAAGGCTGCACACACAATTTCGTGGCAAAACCACATGAAAAGTATCGACACCCGATAACCGTTCCATCAGTATCAAAAAGGGACTAAGGTGACCGCAATCGACCCCCAAAGGATGTGACGTCATCTCTCCTTCGGGCCAATCAGAATGTTTCCATGGGGGCAAGGATAAGGGGCGGAGGCCTCTGTTCACCCCTCCAAAGATCGAAAGGGCCCACCATAGCTAAACCATTGGCATAGGTATGTTTTTACGGTAAGGTAAGTTTAGCAGATGGTACGAAGGTCGGTACTTGCCTTGTTCGACACATGGCCCCCACCTACCCAGCTGTTGTCAACCAACCACCTGGTGCCACGTGTCTCACTTTTGACGTCCTTACGAAGTTAGCCCTACAAGTGTCACCCCACCTTAATAAATAGTAAAACTCTGTTTTCCATAGCGCATTTTACTCTTGACTATGTAATTCTAGTGGTTAGTTACTGGTTTTCCGCTCTATCAGGTAGGTTAAAACTCAAGTAATGAATGATTTTCACTCTCGCGTTGTTTTCCCTTGCTACCTCACTGCTATTTCAGGTATTTTATCATGTCCTTTTTGCTATTTCCATTTTACTTTTATTTCAAATTATCATGGAGAAACTGAAATGCTCTATGCTCGAAACCCCCCAAGCTCATGAGGTCAGGACTGCTCCTGGACCCAAACCCCTCACTGATGCTCACGCCCAACTCTATGACCCAATCTATCCCTTCAATGTAGCCCACACCAGAGCTGAGCTATTCAAATTTTGCGAAGGGGTGAGGATATATTTAGGGTCGTCGAGTCAGGTCTATATTATCAAATTGCCTCGACGACACATTCATTCCCAGAGTTTATTGTCTAGCTTCAAGAGGCCTACATTGAGCATAAGGACATATTCATTTCCACTCGGGGCACCGAGAACCTTGAGATTACCCCCCAACTCATAAGAAAATCCCTATGTTACCCTGCCACTTAGGACTGCGTTGAGTTCTCTGAAGTCACTCTCTCCTTCCATTTCTCAAATCAACCCTTGGAAAAACAAAGTGGTTTCCTCGACCTTATCTCTGACTCACACCTATTATTGTTCCCTCACACAGAGTCGATTCCATTGTCATCATTCCATAGCACCATGCAACCTATTCTAGCGGTCATCTCGGGAATGTTAGGGTTTGAGGATGTCGAGATGGTGACTAAGGTAGGTTTAGGTTTCCTATGGCTCATGATGCAGGCAGAGATCCTTTTGGATATCCCCTCCCTTATAGCCTTGGCTATTAAGGCTTAGTTTCAAGAGATTTATTCCTTCTGTTCTTTAAAATATTGCTCCCTCATTTTCTACCTATTCTTATTTGATCACGCAGATAAGTTTAAAGGTATAGGCTTGAACAGGTTCTCCAGGAGAAACACCCAACCGAGATCTATTTTCGAGTGGAATCCGGCAGTTCACCAGAAGCCAGAGGGGAAGGGGTATGCGAAATTTGTTAATGATTTCATGTCCATAGCCTATGCCATCATGTAAGATAGCCCCCCGCCCAGAATTTTCCCTGAAAAAAAGATTGGCTCCAGTTCAGTGACACGGATTGCACAGGCGATTGGTACCTTTTCTAAGATCACACTGAGATTAGGGTCTACGTTGTTGAATTACCCCCTTATCACCAGCCAGCATTCCCATCCATGAGGATATTTTCCCTCGAGTTTATCGGCCAAGTCTTAAGTGCTGATCAAATCCACCTCGTGCTTGCTAAAAAGGGGCACATCTTCAAACTCCCAAACTCTATAGGCCCTTTCACCATTAATTCAAGGCATGCCCTCTCCACTATGGAAAGGATGTTGCGAGAGATGAATTTACCTCAAGGATATGTCTGGCACTATGATCCTAAGGGGTTCCTCACAAATAGGAAGAAAAATATTAAATCTACAGCATATGCGCATGAACCTAGGCCTCTCATTGAATGGAAAGCTAACTTTGATACGTGGCCTTTGGATACACAGATGGAGACTGAATCCTTAGCTGCTGAAGGAAAAGGAGATAATGTGCCCATTGAGGCAGAAGGGCAGGAACGGGGGACCCCTTGGGAAGTCAAGAGTTCATGGATGTTGATGAGGAAACTCACCCTAGTAAAAAGTAGAGAACTAAAGTACCAGATGACCTAGAGGCTGAGTTATCTGGTGATGAGGTCTGCGTGCTTATGGGTCCTAACAAATAAAAGCTGGGATTTCTACTCTCCTTAGATTATGCCTCGTCTTCAGCCCCCTTAGAGCTTTCACAGGCGGTCACATTAGGAAGATATGATGCAAGGGATGAGATTGAGACCAGGAACAAGCTCGCTAGAGAAAGGTTGAGGGCCGAACTTTCTAAGTTCATAGATAAACACCATACTAGTCTTTCCTCAGTTGTGGATATGGATAAAGAGAAGCTCATATTGGCCATCCAGCAGTTGGATTTACATCCATCGCCTTCGGGATCCCGATATAGAGCTCTCGAAATAATTCTAAATCTAGGCAACATTCCCCTTATGGATAAGTTGGATTTGCACCAGTGTATCAGGGACATGCTACGGACTGAGGTAGTGAAGCATACAGTTTCCCTATAAAGGCTTGAATGGAAGCTAAAGAAAATGAAGGAAAACCAACGAAGAGAAAGGGTTAGCACTAAGGCTGTCGCTATTCAGCTGGAGAACACCAGGAAAATGACAAGAGGAAAGGGGGTTGATACCAATACAACATTGTAAGCTCTTCTTACCAAATTAGATTTGGAGGTACAGGAGTTGAGGAGAAAGCTGAATATTCTTCATTCTGAACATATTCAGACTGAGGAACTTGTCTAGGTAGAAAGGAAAAAGACGGTTCTCATTGATTCCCTTGCTCAAAAGGAGTAAGAGAATGCTCAAAAGGATAAAGAGATTGTTGGACTTAAGGAGAGGTTGTCAGAGTTGCAACTTAAGTGGGATGGACATACATGCGTGGTTCCTATATCAGGAGATCCCCACACTACCCCAGAGCAGCTCACCAAGGCCCTGGCCGATCTAAGGATGTCAGAAGATGAGACCCGCTCCATTCGCCAGCTCTTAGACAAGGCCCAGGCCGCGTACACATAAAATCAGAAGATGGTTTCATCCCTACAGAAAGAGGTTGAGAACCTGTGCAAGGAATCCCAGGGACATGAAAGGTCTAGAAAACATTTGAAATCTCAATTCAAAGGTAACATGTTGCTAATAGAAGCAAGACGAAATAACAAAGCTCAAGCAACATTGGGAGCTCCTCGTATTGACCAACAATAAGAAAGTTGTTATTCACGATTATAAGGCACAACTGGAGGTTGGTCACAAAGAAGGAGAACAGAAGGCAGCAACAATAAGGAAATATGTCAGATATCTCAACGAGTTTTTGTCTAAATAATTGAGCTCCCAGGGAGTAGTCGACCGTTTCAAGACTGTTATGGAGGTTAGTAAGGTGATTGAGAAAGAAAATGCACGTGTCAACACGTTGGGGTTTTTAGCACTAGTTTCAAAGGGAGTGGAAAAATTCAACCAAGAATGGCTTAAGTTGGTAGAAGCTGGCCTCCCACCATGCTGGGATCCATAGTTAGGTGCATTATTTCCCCTAACATCATATGATCAGAAAATGTCAAAGATCATGTGCAGGGCAGACACAACACTGGAGAAAACCTCCAGGCTAAAAGCAGAGACCCTAATAGTTGCGTTGCGTAAGAATTCTTCCTTCTCGCTCAGGTCAAGAAATTATTTGTTGTCCATGTGGATTATACAGAACTTACACAATTACAGTCTATGTTTGAGACCTACACCACAGCACAGCTGCCCGGGCCAGTTTTGTGGAAAAAGTGTGATGAATACGTGAATCCTCCAGTTTCCTCTACTTCACAGTAACTGCCACCTCCGCCACCTCGTTAGGATGGATCCTCCACGTCTTCTATCCAATCACACCAAATAGAAGGCTCGGGCACTCCCCGTCGTACCAACTAATGGAGATTATGATCAGGCCCAAGCGACCCTTGTTTTATTTTTGATTTCAAGTTCTATGTAATGTAAAATCAGGTGAAATCTTGATTTCACCCCACACACTCTCTCTTTTTTCATATTTCTGTTATGTTATTGTTATAGTTTGTGTCAGACCATACTATTTCGGACAAGATGCCGTTATGCCTCATCATTTTTTTATTTAGATGGGAAACTGTAATATCAGCAGGGAATATTTTGTCTGAAGAAATATCTGGTCACGCTATCCATGTAAACAACTGTAAAGGGAAAAATCGCACACTAAGAAAAGGTTCTGAATTCTCTGAAAGTGGGAAGTTTATAGTCTGGATAACACATTTTGTAGTTTTTAGATTTACTCTTAATGTATATCTGAAGAGCTGTTTTGAAGAAATAATATAACGACTGTTTGTTCCAAGAATGGACTCCTACTGGACTTATAAAAAGTATGTATGTCTCTATTGTGTTTGGTTCAATTTACTTCTCTGTTCCATTATATTTTCCTTCCTGTTATCATGCTTTCAGAATGCGGGTGGCTTATAGGTTATGTATGAGTTTATCTTGAGTGATACTTGTAGAATGATATATTATGCTACCTTAATTAAGCTCGGGGCATGATTCTTGTTCCAAGTTCTCTCTCATTACCGCTTTCCTCTTAAGTCCTTGAAGGGTGGATTCTTATACCTTGTAAGCCCACCTCGCTTTGACTTACCATCCTCTTTCTTCATGGTTGTAGTCCCGATTAACTTTGAAGACTGTTTGTTGGTTTCACGTCCAACCCTATTTGCAGCAAATCCATTTTTAAGACATTCACGGGCCCATTATGAGCTAGCCTCACTCCTCAAAATCATAGTGCACGGTTATTACTCTGCTCTCCCTGTGATTTAGAACCACATATCAAATAACTCCATCCAAGTAATATCCAGGAGGTTCCTGTCAAAGAACATAAATAATACCCAGATGTCCTCCTGTTTTTAAGATGTCCTAGGCACTGGTCTTCTGCAACTCAAGGTTGTCTCTAGGAGTGACAACACCATCAATCTGTGACCTGAGGTGCATTCTGCTATAATCAAACTGATATTCCCAACTGAATTGTATCTTGCTATAATCTCACCAATCTTCAACTATAGCCTCAAGTTATAATCTGACCACTTCATCTTGTAACCTATTCCAAATCCTTTTCTGAAAGCATTATTGCAAAATTAGAGTTCAAAAAAATTAAATTTTGAAAATAAAATTTATTTACAGATTTATTCATTCCCAATAACAATTGGATTTGATGTAAGTATGAAATCAAACATATGACCAATGTAAACAAGATTTCCTCTTTGTCCATTGTTGACTATTCCCAACAGAAATAATACAAATCTTAAAATAGTTAAGAAAATCTCCAATACTGTTGCTTTAAAAATAATTACTCATTTACTGCTTAAAATGAAGCAATCCTTGTGCTGCAAATTGTTGGGCATGGAGTCCGTAGTAGCATATCAAAAAAAAATTCATCTATGAGCAAACCTGTAACCTATGAAATGCAACGATATGCCTGCACTAATTCAGATACTCTTTCACACTGAAATCTGAAGATGAAAATTTCTAAAGACTAAAACTATAAACTGATTTATCATATATTGTTTAAATCACGCCACTCAATCCCATACACCTCTATCTAACTGAAATGAAAAGCTTTACAATGTTAGGTGTATTCTTCTTTCCAATGTAACCAGGTGAGGAGTGGGTTTATTGACAAACCATGCTGCCAGTAGCTGAAAATCATTGAAATATATTTTCAATGATAAATAAAGGTACACATGTGATGATTGCAGGGATGTTTGTGTTGAAATTTGCAACAAGAAACAGTGAAATTGGAATCCATAAACAACATGACAGCACACACACTAGTGTGGGACCACAGGTCACACAGTGATGGGTCCTAGCAATACATTAGTGTGCAAGCCAATTTATTTAATAAATTAGAAATGTGTCTAATTTAATTTTCCCTTAATTAAATTGGACAATAAACTGTAATCTTATCTCATAAACACTTGTAATAGTTAATTGAGCGCGATAGACTCAGTTAGCTCATGAATTTCGAGTTGAGGGTGGTTGGCAAGGCATGCAGAGTGATTCTATTAGTTTTTGAGTCCAAGTTGTACTTAGTGTATTAGTTTAATGCATGAGAAATCAATTAACTCAATTAAGTGAGTTAAAATCAGTTTAACTAGTTGTAACTGATTGTTGCACTAGTGAGAGGTCAAGTGACTTAAATCAAATTTAATTCACATGCAGTGATCTTTCAAGTGACTGATGATGTACTATTAATATTTGCATGCATTTTAGTTTTGATGAAGACCCAATTGAGATAGAGTTTAAAAGGATGTTAGCTATCAGTTGTATTTTTAGCAAACTTCCCAGATGCAGGTAAATCAACACAAGATTTCCCATGATACTTGCACAGTCAAGGAAGGATGAAATTCCTAAGGAATAGGGATTGCGTGAGCAAGGCAGGTTGAGTAGAGGTTGAGAATTGGTTAAGTACTACCCTAATTTTGTCCAGATCAGTGTGAAATAGTCAGGAGAGTGCATCAGACTCTTGTGAGAAGAAAGCATTGTATTGTTTCATGATTCCTTAGTTCATTATACAATAGAGATAGAGGGGTTTTGAGCATCAAGCTTTCCCCAGGAAAAATATTTGTGCTGTGGGTTGATTTGCTTCTTTCTTTTACTTGGTCTGATTGTGCGATCGTGTTTAATTTCCACAGAATTAATTGTAGAAGGATTCAATACCTTCCTCTAGTATATTGCATGATCAAATTGACTCCATTGGAATAAATATTTTTTTTATAATTTCTACAGTTTGGATATGAAAACAAGAGAACCTTCACCACCTCCATCTTGGACTCCCTCACTTCCTCTTATGAACTCCAAATTCTATCCTAAAAATATATATTCCTTGAGATCGTTTTCCTAGGGCCACCAAGAGCATCCCTCCTTGTGCAAAAAAGGCCTTCAAGAGGCTTTGATCTTGGCTAGGGGATTTGGCCACCGTTCACTCATTTTCCCCAACTTCCATCCACCTCTCCACACCCTTAAACCATAATTTTAACCTCTTAAACCTTCTCGGAAGCCCTCCTATAGCATTATAGGCCCTTTTGTAGTAATACATGGCTCTTGTAGTAACCACCTATAGCACACCTGCAGGACCTCATTTTTCCACCAATTTTGATCATTATTGCAACTTGGACTTAGTTTAGAACAATATTGACCACCCGCTATGATTTCATGATCATGGGAAACTTCTAGGTCACTCCAAAGCCTTATTTTCCTAACTTCCATCTTGATATATGCTTGATTGTGAAAGGGATCTAAATAAATAGTTGGTGTAACCTTTCTAGCTTTAAAGTTGGGAATGTCTTGGTAGTTCCTTTTAATTATAATAATCTAGTTTAACTTTCCATTGATAAGATTCATAAGCTAACAACATGTCCAAAGGTCATTAATGTTTCTCAAATAATATTTTTCCCTTACGATATTTTTCCCTATTCATACGGGAAAACCACACATATATTGTTTTAATGATGAAAAATAGTTTCAACATCATGTGTTTAATGGAAAAGTTTATTAAAAGTAATCATATTGTGTATCATTCAAACTATAGCGTCATTTGCAATCTCCTACACATTGTACAATTAAAATGACAAAATCTCTTAGCTAAACACTGCACACGCATGAAATTATAATATAATAACAACCACATGTTGTGAGACAATATCGTTATACTTCAATAAGTACACTAAAATTTTATAAATATAATTCTTTGAACAAATATGAGCTAATCAATAACATATAGTACTCATAACTCTCATGGTATAAAAATAAGAATAAAATAAATTATCAAAATTAGAAGAAAAGAAAAAGAAAGAAACACTTTTAGAATCAAATAAATATGCTAAAGTAAATTCTATTCAAATCTAAATAGAAAAAATTTCAACCATAACAATCTCAAAACTAGAATCAAGAACTAGAATCAAGTTTTATATTGATGATATTTATGAATTTTCTTAATTATTTGTAAAAATAAAATATATTATTAGAAATGATCCATCAAATATCCGTAGGAGAGATAGACCTTTTACTCTTATGAAATTTAAGTCGTTCACCTAATAACTCATATTCAAGTAAAAAGAACTCTTAACCCATTAAGAACACTTTTAAATCTCACTTTAAAGTGAAAAACAAATTCAATCCAATAGAACAAAAACGCAAATAACAATTACAATCACTATTAACAAATTCTAATGGAATTACTTACTTTCAAATAACAACTAACCTTAATTATTTATGAAAAACTTATATTTTAAATTCTCACCCAAAAAGATCTTCACCCAATTTTATATATATATATATATATATATATATATTAACTCTTTGGTTTTTTAAATTTAATTTATTATAAAATTTCCACTGTCCTTTCCGACGAAAATAATTACTAATAACCTTTTAATATCTTTTCTCTTTTTCCTACTTGACTAATTTAATTATTTTTATATATTATCGATTTTTAATTAATTTATTAATATCAAAAATAAAATTATAAAAATTTCAACGCGCTTTTGGTAGGAAAAAAATTACTAAATTCTCAATCAAACCTTTTAATAACTTTCCTATTATTCCTATTATTAGTTTTGTGAATCGCACAGCGCCCGAAACCGCCTGCCCATAGAAAAGCAATGAAAAATGTGCACACCTTACAATTCTTGCGAACGTTTCAACTCACCGTGGCCGCTAGGAGGTCGCGCGATCGAATCTATCCGCCTGCCCGCCCATAGAACAAACAATAAAACCTTAGGGCGAGCGCGCAGTTGAAAAATCTCAAACCCAGATTCTACCCTACCCACAGCATCGGCCTCAGAAGCTTCTTCTTCTTCTTATTTATTGAATTATTACTTGCTCTTCTACCACTGAAATGTTCATTCCTTGTGAGAGTTGATTGCAATGGCGACTTTAGTGGTTTTGGTATCGCAGTTGTTCGGGAAAAGGAGATACAATGAACAATGCCCAGATCTTCTTCTTGCAAACGATTCAAGTCATGGTGGCCGCTTGGAGGTCCAGGTTTCGAATCCTGTAACGTTGTCGGGTGTGAGCAGAGACGAGCGAAGGGAAGAAGAAGAAGAGATGAAGTTTAAAACAGATATATCAGAGCTATTGCGGTTTAGGGTTTCAGTTTCTGGCGTTTTCCCGTAGCAGACTAACCCCGTTCTCAGCATCTTCTTGGTCCACCAAAAGTTGCACAGATGAATATTGATGTTTGCTGACGTGTATGCATTTTTTGACGTGGCTGTATTGCTTACGTGGAACAGGGACATTGCTGATCTGTACAGTTGATTTTCTTATTTCTCATTTTATTGCAATAAATTGAAAGTTAATCCAATTCTTTCTGAGTGTAGGGCGCATTTTCCGTGTGGTCGAGGATTTTCCATATTTATTTATTTTTTATATTTTTCATATTTCTATGTAGTATAATATTTTCAATATTTATTTTTATTTTTCAATATTTTATTTATTATTTTCATATACTTTTTTTTGAGTTATTAAGTATTTAATTTTTTTATTACAACACATATTTATACATTTTCATATATATATATATATATGAAGTAACTTTCATGAGTTTTTAAGTGAAACCCCTTTCTCTTGGATTGCTAGAGTCTTACCCACATTGGTTCTCATTTCAAAAACTTTGTTCAGGAACTATAATAATCTTGGAATGCTTCTCTCTCTTCTATTTGACCATAGAAATAAATTATTAAAACGTCCCCATTAAACTCTTTCTCTTTTCATAAGGTCAAATAGACCCCATTGGTCTCAGGTTAATCATCATCCTCACCATTATAATTTCTCATATATATATATATATATATATATTCAAGGTAAATTATCCTCTCTCTTATTCTAAGAGCTAGAATGAGGGGTAATTCAAAAATAGTTATAGGGAATTGAATCTAGTTGGGGGAGATAGCAACCACTCTACCCAAAAACACAAGAGAACCCCAATTGACATTTTAAAATATATTCTTTAAAATTAATTTATATTTTATAATAAAAATATGTTGTTTTTTCTAATAATTAATAGAGTATATATAAACATTATAAAATGAATGTTATATGTACCTCAACATTACATTGAAAAAAAAATTTGCCAACTGGATCGACGCTGCTATGCGTCTGCCCTAGCCACTGAACATTCACAGCAGAACACAGTGCCCTCATGGCTACCTTGGAGCCTGATCCGGGGCCGCCTTCACCCCATGCAAATGCAGCAAATGCAAATAACCAGCAGCCGGATGAAGAGTCTGTAGCTTTTGATTCTCTAATCAGATGTTTAGGAACTCAGCGAGCCAGGCCACTAGCCACAAAATTTGTCAAAAAGCTGGAATCCATACCAGAAATATCTCTACCACCAGCAGTACCAAGAAAAGTTGTGATCTCACTTGCAAAAAAGGGACTTGTGGGCCAATTCACTGGATTGTGGCCCTCGTCTAAAACAGTATAGAAATGGGTAGAGAGAAATTGGATCCAATTCACACAAGGAAAAATAGCCATTAGATTCTATGGAAGGGGGTATTACACATTTCATTTCGAGACCAAAAGTGATCGAGATCTCATTTTCTGAAGCAGACCTTACGTCATGGACACAAGAGGCTTGTATCTAAATCGATGGACCCCGGACTTTGACCCAGAACTGGATGTTCCCAATGCAATACCTGTATGGGTCAGATTGTCGCATCTCCCTCTTCACTGCTGGAGCGATGAATCGGTATGCGCAATAGGAAATGGAGTGGACAAATACATTGACAGAGGTGAGCCAAAAGACAACATGCAGGAATGCGCACGATTCTGTGTATAGGTGGATCTAGGAAAAGGCCTCCCGGAAGTTGTCAAGATCAAGGTGGACAACTGGATCCACATTCAGCAGCTGGACTACGAAAAAATCCCCTTCAAGTACAAGGTATGTCACGAATATGGTCATTTCTCCAATAGATGTAGTAAGAGAGAAGAACCTGAAAAAAATGCAGAAGAAACATTAGATCCAAAATGGGAACAAGTAAAAAAGAAAAAGACAACTGCAAAACCATCCAAAGGACCTCAACAACCTCCACTGTCAGGATCCCCTACCCCCTCTCAGACAACCTCCCTCTTGGGGGCAAACCCTTTTGACATCCTCTCATTTTCCCTTATAACTTCAGAGCTGATCTCATCCTCTTCTCCCAAACCCTCTCTCCTCTCTTCTCCCACCCTTACCCCCATGTCTCTCCTCACCAGGCGAACAATCCCTTGCCCGAAAACCTGGATCGAATCTTAACCAGGAATCAATCTAAAGAAATTCCCCAAAACACTGAGAATTTAAAAAAAATGGGAAGGAAAACAAACAAAGAACTCAGGGATGAAGAAGCAGCCAAAGAAATCTCTCTGGGAACAGAACAAGAGATGGAGAATTTTCTAGAAAAAGGAACAAAAAATAAAGAAAAAGTACAGCAAGCACACAAAGGGAAAGGTCCTGCAGCCGCCCATAATAGTAAGTAATGATAGTTGTCTCTTGCAATTGTAGAGGGCTGGGTCATCCCTCCAAAACAAATTATTTGAAAGACCTGATCAAATGTGAAAAACCAGACATCCTCTTAATCCAAGAGACAAAGCTTAGCAGACAAGAAATGGAAAAGATTGTGGAAACTTCAAGGACTTATGAAGGACATGCAACTTCGGCCAAATGGAAACTGCAACAACAGGTAAAAAATAACACTAGATAAATACAAATCTGGAGAGTACAGAATCAGGTGAGAAAGCCAGCATCTACAACATATACTCCCTCAACCACTATAGGGACAAAGAAAATTGCTGGCAAACTCTAAAAGAAAGCATTGGAGAAGATAATGAAGATAATCTCATAGTAGAAGGAGATCTAAATCTAATACTAAAAGCTGAAGAAAAAAGAGGAGGGAATTTCCTGTCGGATCCAAGCAAAGAAACATTAGAAGAAATAATGGATCAAAGCAATCTTATTGACATCCCACCCAAAAATGGGAAATATACTTGGGATAATAGGAGAATAGGCAAGGCAAACATAAAGGAAAGGCTAGATAGGATCCTCATCTGAGATAAGATGCTAATCAACTATAGCTAAGCAGCTTCTAGAATTATTCCATCAGCAGCATTGAACCATAAACCGATAATTATGGAGCTTATCATGGCTAAAAACTATGGACCGCTCCCTTTTAGATATAATCATTTATGGGGCAGCAACGAAGAAGCACATAAAGAAGTGGAAATTGTCTAGAAAACGAACATAAGTGGCTCCCCCACTTACATATGGGAAACAAAAATAAAAGCAACAAAAGGAAGATTAAAGGATTGGGCAATAAACAGATATAAAGAACCATACAAAGAGAAAGAAGAGCTAAAAAAAGGCTAAAACAAATACAAGAGGATCTGGAGAGCAGTAACAGCACCATAGAGAAGCAAACAAAAGAAAAAGAAGTGCAATGGAAAATATACAAGAACAACAGACAAGAAGAAGAAACCTGGAGGCTAAAGTTTAGACAGATATGGATGCAAGCTGGAGACAAAAACAACTCCTTTTTTCACAACTCAGCAAAAACAAGAATGATAAAAAAAAACATTGAAAAAATCACAGGAGGGGAGAGACAAGAGGTAACAGGACAAGAAGAAATAATAAATGAAGCATTCAACCACTTCAAAAAACTACTCACAGCTCCAGATAGCCAGGAAAATCCTGAAGAGTTCCTGAGACACATACCAAGAATTATTGACAACAAAAGAAATAGCCTTCTTACTAAGGAAGTAACAGAAGAATAAGTAAAAGAAGCAGTCTGCGCACTGCAATCAGATAAGGCTCCGAGGCCGGATGGCTTTCCCATAGCTTTCTACAGGACCTTTTGGCACATTGTCAAAAAGGATCTAATAAAAATGATAAGATATGTCATGAGGGAAAGGAAGATAGGAGGGTATACAAACTCAACCTTTCTGGCCTTAATCCCTAAAGACCCCAGACCAACTACTCTTAATCGCTTCCGGCCTATATCTCTTTGTAATAATTCTTACAAGATCATATCTAAAATTATAGCAAGAGGATTGAAGCCCCTCCTCCCTACCTTAATCACTGAAAATCAAGGAGGATTTGTTCCCAATAGGCAGATTGTGGATAATATTATCTTATTTCAAGAAGCCATACATACCAGCCTATCAAATAATGAAAAAGACTTCATCTTAAAAATGGATATGGCAAATGATTTTGAAAGAGTTAACCTTTCCTTTCTGGCAGATGTGCTAAAAGCTTTTGGGTTCTTTGAGGATTTTGTGGAAATAATACAGGCACGTACTGTGGGGCCCTGGATAGCCCTGCTAATAAACAACAGACCGAGTAAATTCTTCCAAAGCTCGAGAGGATTAAGACAGGGATGCCCCCTGTCACCTTTTCTTTATATCATTATGGTTGAATCTCTCAGTAGAAATTTGGAACACTGCAGAAGAAACTCTACTCTGACAGGCCTATCTATAAGCAGAGGAACTAGAAGAATAAATCACTCCCTGTTTGCTGATGACACTATATTGCTAGGAGGAGCATCCTGCATAGTGGCAAGAAGATTCAAAACCATCTTAGATCGTTGTATGGAGGTTTCAAGAGCCATGATTAACAATGGAAAAAGTTGTATCTACAGCTGGAATACCCCAATAAGAACTTTGCAGAAAATGTCTCAAATTCTGAACATACCCTTTCAAAATAGCTAGGACTATTTTCACTACCTGGGGCTACCTATTAGTAAGAAAAACATGAAGAATGAAATATGGAGTAAATTCACAGAAAAAATGAAAGTGAAGATCAAAGCTTGGGGGATGCTTTGGTTGAACCAAGCTGGCAGAATCACGCTCATAAAATCTATACTGGCAGCTCTACCTTTATACCAATTTTCTCTTATTACGGCTCCTGCAAGCATTCATAAACAGATAGAATTAATTCTCAAAAACTTCCTCTGGAAGGGAGGGAAAAGGGAAAAGAAAATTTTTAGTCTAATAAATTGGAAGCAAGTAACTGCAACTTACAAAAATCGGGGTCTCGCCATAAAACTACCAATATTAATGAATACAGCTCTTGGAAGTAAAATAACTTGGAGATTCATAACATGAGAAAAGGCATGGTGGAAAGATGCTCTCAAAGCAAAATATCATAATGAACCCAGAACTTCAATTCTAGACAAGAACCCCCCAACAAGGCCATGCACCCAGATATGGAAAGCAATTACTAATGCAATTCAGCTTATCAAAGACTATATCACTAAGAGGCCGGGAAATGGGGAGCAGATGAATATCTGGAAAGATAGCATAATGGGACATCCACTGGTAGGGAACAATCCAGATATAAAAGAGTTAAAAGAATGGATGACAAAGGAAGGCCTATACAAGATAAATGATATCTCTAATTGGGAGACAAATGGAGACTAGAATCAATGGACCAAACCCAACCTGCCATGTGACCTGATAGGACAATGGAATCATTTGATAAATCTATTGGCAAGAGCAGCCCTGATAGAAAAAAATAAGAATTACATCTACATATGGGAACCTACAGGAGGAGAATACACTGTCAGAACAGGATATCAAAAACTTCATTTGAGTCAAAACCAACAAGTTTGGAAACACTGGAGATCTGCATGGAAGATTGAATCCCTACCCAAAATCAAAATCTTTATGTGGACCTTGCTTCATAAAAAAATCCTAACAGCAGAGAATTTAAAGAAAAGAGGAATAAGTGGGTCGTCACAATGTCCGTTTTGCAAGAAGAATGAGGAAACAATCCAACATTTACTACTGGTCTGCTCATTCTCAAGGAAATGCTGGGAGATAATAATATTACCCATAGAGGCAAACATAAACTACAATATTCCAATAAATCATTTCATCAACAAATGGAAAAGTAGCTACCCATACTCCATCAAAAGTAAGCAAACAATACAAAGATTTTGGAACTGCCTTCCATCATTCCTTTGCTGGCAACTATGGCTAGCAAGAAACAGAGCAATCTTCAAAGATAAAAATCCTATAGTAAGCACAGTAACTACAAAATCATGGGGATTAATGGTGGAATTTCTCACAGCAAAATGGGTGAAGGGAATCAATCTAAGCCAACTACAAGAAGAAGAAAGAAGCTGGATAAGTTTTGCAGCAAGTAAGATCAAACAGGCTCCACAAATGGGAAATGATGAGAGGCATCAGAACTGGAAGATAAGAAAAAATGAAGAGGATTTTAAAACCTGGGTAAAGACTATAAACAAAGCATGTCTATTCTTTGACGAAGCATTAAAAAGGAACCTAGGTAAAGTAAGCATAGGTGGAATAATAATCCTACATCAGTCAACAACGCAGCTATCTTACAATTGGGGACTAGGTCAAATGATGAACAATAAAGCAGAGGCTTATGGGCTTTTGCTAGGACTTAAAATTCTCAAGGAAAAAAAAATCAAAGAAGCGGTAATCTTTGGGGACTCAGCCATCATCATCAAGGAAATGGTAAATAACTCCCTTCCAAAAAATGCAAGGTTAAATCAAATTTTAAGTAGAGCCCAAAGAATATTAAAGGACATTGGCAACATAGAGTATTTCCACATCTTGAGAAAAAATAACAAAATGGTAGATAAACAAGAAAACAAAGGAGCCCAACAAAATGAAGGAAAAGCACAAATTGGTGAAACAAAAATCCAAATCCCCATACCCTAACTTTTACTCTGCACTCATGATGAATAAAAATCAAAACATATTTCATAAAAAATTCAAAGACAGAACCAATATCCTTATGGAATCCTCAACCAAGAACTTTGTCAATTCAGAAATGATTCCCAAATATGATTGTACCACAAAAATCTCTGCAAATTACACTTCTCAATATTATGGAATCAGGCATCATGTGAACCCTTAACCCATTCCCTTCCCTCAACTTGTTATTAATTCTAGACTCCCTCATCCTTTGATTCACCTTCCTATTTCAAATCCACTTGAGCGTTTTTCTGTTGAGTTGTTCCTTATCTGCTCTCGGGCTTTTCTGAACTTTCACTGGCCCACGAACTTTCTAAGAAATAGTCGTATCTCTCCAGCCTTTCGCGCTTGAGCTTTTCTCATTATTTTTACAGCTCCCTTGCTTTGCTCTTGCGTGAGATGGAGACAGTCTTCAGCGCTGGCAGCAGAGCTTCTAATCAAGTTTGAAGCAGCACAAGTGGACTTATCAAACTACACTAGTGGGAATAGGATCTTCTACTCAGCATTGGAAACAAAGAATACTACTTTGGCAGCAGTGATTTACTTCAAAAGTAGAATAGGCAGCAAAGGAGAAAATCACAAGAAAACCACATCAACAGAAGAAGAAGAAAATTTTAAAAGCAACACTAACAAAAAGAAGAAACAAATGGACCCTATGGAGAATATAGCACACCCCTGTGCATTCTGCAAATCCCACCGATTGGTGATAAAGAACCTCAAGAATCAGATCCAACAAGATGAAGAGAAATCCAAAGCTGAGATGGCCCAAATGAAATCACAATGGAAGAAATGTAGTGAGGAAATAAACAATCTAAGGTATAGCTACAGCCATATGCAGGAATCCTTGAACGTCATCAAAGAAGCAATGAATTAAAAGTCTGAGCAAGGATCTACATCGATGGATCAGGGAAGCAAATATCGTGGAAGTGAAAACACTGTCAACAAATAGTTCACCAATCACCCATGGATGTTGATCTCAACTCCAGCATAAAGTTTAATTTCCAATGAAAGTCAAATGTATTTTGCTTTTATTTCAGTTCGTGAAGCAGTATAGTTCCAATGTAACTGTCTCTGGCTATAAAAGGAGGACAGAAAATAGGAAATCGAGTAGCATAACTCTAGAATTAACCCCCAAGCAAACTCTATCATATTTGGGGAATTTTGTAATGGAGAACACCTCTCCTCCTCTTTTTTAGAAATATAATACAACCGACATTGTTAGAAAAAAAAAATGAATGTTATATGTGTTGAATTTTATAGCTATGTTTGGTCTTCATAATTTATATTATAGCCCTTCAAATATATAATTGAAATTGTAAGACATGTTATTCATGTCATTTTCATTGTTAGCCCTTGAAAGAATTAATATAAGACATCTTCTTCATGTTGATATTAAAAGAGAATTTTTCAAAACTTGGATTTTGAGTTTTTGTTCTCCAAACTTTTCAAGTTAGCCCTCCTTCAAGTCAAGTAAGCCCTAATGAAACAAACCCATTCGGAAAAGTAGAACATTATATATAGAGCACTCAACCACCTCTACAAGGCACCATTTGAGCTCTCACAAGAAAAGAGATATTCTAGGCATCTCAATGAAGAAGAAGGAGAAGAAGAAAGGAGAATTAGGACAAATTGAGCTCTAACATCTCTCTTTCTCTCTCTCTCTCTACTTCGCACATGTGAATTTCTGGGCATATTTTGGGTATAAGGTTAAACTTCTAGGTAGCAGGCTCGAAATTTTGGACACATTGTTCTAGGCAGCAGGGTCGAGTTTCTAGGCATATTCCGGGAGGCCAAAATTTGTCTTAGGAAAATAAAAAAGGGTCGAAGTTGAATGGTAGAAGTTTGACTGGACGAGAGGGTTGTTTGACTAGGTTTGACCATAGCATTGTTGGTCAGTTTGACCTCATAGTTGATTAGCAATGTTAGGTGCATCTCTTGTTGAACTTAAAAAATTCTAAGGAAAATGTTGCTACGTTTCCCCCCCAAGTGGGTTTTCCAAGGGTAAATCTTGTGTTCTCTTTGTGCATTGTGATTTGTATTGTACTTGTGCTTTTATTGTTTAATTTTTGAAGTATAATTTCTTAATGATAAGTTGGAAGAGCTAAAATAATATCTACATCAATAGAAGTAATTATCAATATTTTATAAATTTGTGCTTGTATCTATTGCACTTGAAAAATCAACATGGTATCAGAACTTTGGTGAAGGAAAGGACATTGAGATCACACTTGAAGAATTTTTGGTTAAGGAAGAAGAGGCTTAAAATATCACTTATGATTGTTTTTCTATATCCATGGGTTCCTCCATGAAGTTGGAAAACAAGCTTGGAGGAGCTTCAAAATTTAGGGCTTGGTAGACAAGGATTGACCATATTCTTGCAAACAATGATCTCTTGGATGTTGTGAAGGGAAAAGTCATTGAACCTTCACATAATGAAGGAAAAATAAAATATGAAAAAATGACATCACTACTAGTAGCATCATTGTGGATTCCATCAAAGATCACTTGATTCCATATGTTTCAAATCTTGACTCTTCAAAGATGTATGATGCCCTAGTTAGATTATATACTATCAAAAAAATTGGTCAATAAACGAGTTTGAAGAATGAGCTTCGTGATGTTAAAATGACAAGGAATGATAAGTTGTGGCTTCATATTTCATGAGAGTCTCACAGCTAAAAGATCAACTTCAAAGAATTGATGAAATCATCTTTGAAAGGACACTTGTGAGTACAACACTTAATAGTTTACCTAACTCATGTGACTCATTTGGATCTAGTATATGTGGCAGAAAGGAAACTCAAAATTTGAAGAACCATGACCTACATGTACTCAAGAAGAATAGAGGCTTATATCAAAAGGAAAGATTAAAATATATGAAGAAGGAGAATCTCAAGAGTATGCAACACGTTTCAAGAAGGCTTGAGGAAGAAAGAAGTTTGGTTTCCATAGAAGAAATTAAGGAAGGAGTCCTGATGATAGAAGACCCGCTCCTTAAGGAAAGAAAAATATGTCAAAAGTTCAATGCTATCGTTGTCACAAATTTGGTCACTATAGACATGATTTCCCTGAAAGATTGGATGATAGAAAGAGAAAATGAAAGCAATATACTACCATAGTTGACATTAAAGAACATCCGAAGAGACCTAAAAATGGAGATTCAGGTGACAAAGATGTAGTCAAAGGTGTTGGAAAAACATCTATTGAGTTGGAATTAGGTGAAAAATTTCATCTTAGCAACATACTATATGTACCAGGTTTGAAAAATAATTTGATTTCTATTTCATTTTTGGAAGATAAAGGAGATAGAGTAGATTTTGTTGATGGATAATTCCTTGTATGGCCAAAGGGCTGAAGTATAGATTTTGATAGAGTAATTGGAGTTCGTTAAGAAATGTTGTATAAACTCTTGAAACAACTTGCTCAAGCATTAGAAAAAAATGAAATCAGTCCATGTGAACTATGGTATAAAGGATATGCTAACCTTCACTATAGAGATTTTCCTACTTTAAATCATATGGTTTCAAGTGTTTGAGAGTTGAAAATAGAGCACGAAGGAGTATGTAAAACCTGTGTGCTTGGGAAGAATTTCAAGAAGCCATTTCCAAGCAGCAAAAGTAGGTCCAAGGAAATTTTGGATTTATTTCATTCTAATGTATGTGTTTGAATGCCATTAAAATATCTTCACTTATCTTTGTACTATGCAACCTTTATTGATTCCTTCTCTCACAAGACATGGATTTACTTCATGAAGACAAAGGATGAATTATTCAACAAGTTTTAGGAATTTAAGGCTAAAATGGAAAGCTTGAAGGGAAAGAAAACCAACATTCTGAGATCATATAATGGGGGATAATATACTTCCAAGGAACTTGTTTTATTTCGTAAAGGATATGGGATTAAAAGGGAGTTTATAGTCCCCTAGAATCCATAACAAAATGGAGAACTGAATCATTGAAAATTTTGTTAAGGCAATGATGCATGATCAAGACTTTCCTATGTTTTTATGGAGTGAATTGTTGATCAGCAATAAAGGTTTATTTTAGCAATAGAATAAACCAATAAAGGTTTATTTTCTTTTGGCTAGATGTCACTAAAACTCCAAATAAGTCTACTGTTATCTTTGTAAAAATATTAATATTCTATTGCTCCTTCCCAACCACTATGGATGGATTCAAAGCTTTGTGAACCATGTGGATCTTAGGGATCTACTTTCTACCATAATTCCCTTTTATCGCCACATTATAATAGGAAATACCATGAACTACTAATATGGGGAGTGCACCAACATCATTTAAAAGAGCGTCACTTATAGAAATGTTGGGAGTCATAAGTATATTACGAATAATCAAGTGTATATTACAGAAACTCAAGTGTATCACTCTCTACTAAAGAGGCCTTAATCTCAAGTGTTCATGTAGAATTATGTTCCTTGAACACTCTCCTCTTTATTTCTGTAATGTTCCAAAATTTTAGCCTTCAAGCTAAATGGAACATTAGAGTTAGCAACAGCTTCAGCCAGTGAATAAATGGGTAGAAAAGCCCATAAGTCTCCTAAGGAGGATAAAAACACTCCAAGTGTGAAAGGGGACATTCTTTCTAGCTCAATAAAACACCTCTATGTGTGAATAGGGTTAAAATCAAGCTGCTTTGACTAAGTCAACAACGCAATTTTAGTGGAGGAGGAATCCAAGGAGGAATAACGCAATTTTGGAGGGAGATGTATCTTGGGATAGAGATGACCTAATTGAGTGGGGCCAAGGGCAAGAAAAATCATGTCTTATATAAGGAAGAGGATGGCAGCATTATTCTTCATGTCTTAGATTATTATTCTTGTCTGCCAAGACTTGTTACTGCTTTGCTGCTTAGTAGAGTTGCAGTGTTGTTTAGCAAGGGGTGTTCGCGAGCGAGAATCCCAACTCTTTCCATTAAGGAGCCTCATTGGGAGAGTTTTCATTCGTCATTCCACATCAGGTTTTCAGGCCAAGCTCCAGCCATCTTCATCAGCACAGTTCTTGCCAGAGATTGTGCAGTGTAGCTGGGTGCAATAGTGGAAGGGATTGGAATCCCGATTTCTGAGTTAGTTTCTCATTGGAGGAAGTTTTCCTTCACTTGAGAGATCTGTTTGGAGATCTCCCGGGCTTATTTCAGATCTATGGTATTAGACCACACATTTCCCATACATTCCCAACGTTGTTTCTGCTAGGGAATGCATTATTTTGGAGGCAGTGCTTAGTGCATGGTTTGGTGGCTCCGTTGCTGATTTTCCTTGTGATTGAGAGGTTCATCCTTTCATGGGAGGAAGCCCTTGAGGGATATACATCAGATCAGACATATTTCCAACCTTTTACACTCATGTGCTTCAGTGTTGCAGTGGTGATTCAGTAAATTACTGAATATCATGTTTTGTATGCAAAGTATTTGACAAGAAACCATTAGCGGTTTCTTTTGTATTTTGCATGAGGAGATTAGATCTCTGTCCTTCATCATTATTTATAAATATATGAGTAGATATATTTTCCTCCCATGATTTTATGTGTAAACCCTCTCTTAGACTGCGCAGTCCTTTTATGCAGCTACTCCGGCATTTTGCAGTTTAGGGGTTTTAACACATTTTTGCAATCCTAGGTGTGGGAGATCTGTTTAGCCCACCTAGTTTGATTTGTTTTAGATCTAATCTTGGATTTAGATTGTATTAATTTATGGGATCCAAGGGTCCATTTCAAATGTTTTTGGAAATGCGTTTTTGATGCATGTTTCATGAGTTGTTCCTAATTTGGAATATTACAGTGGTATCAAAGCATAATCTCTGGCTTAGCCTGTGAGATCCAGCTATCAAAGGAAGGAGAGATGGACAGAAGCTAGAAAGCTTCAGTATGTGAAGGAAGAAAGAAAGACAAGCTTACAAATCTTCTTCCAAAATCTATGCAGAGCTTTCAAGGAGAGCTGAAGAAAATGAGATTGGAGATGGGATCTCCAAAGGAGGTTGAATCTAGAGTTGAATCTAGATTTTCACATGGTGAGTGTGAGCATGCAGCTACACTCCATGATGCACAACGTATTCAAGTGCCCAGATATATCTTAAGATGGCTAGGAGGGGGAAAAATGCCTAAGAGGAGAGCTCTTATTGATTTGTTGCAGGAGTATGAATCTCAAACTGAAAGGTTTAGTGATCATACTGATTTCCAAGAGTTTTGAAAGATCTAGGTGGAGAAAAGCAAGCAACGGGATGCAGATAGATTTCTTCTATCTAATTTTTCCGGATCACCTACATGTTCAGCTGGAGCCTGGGTGAAGGAGTTGAATTCCTATTTGCAGCTACATCATATTTCCGAAGGAGAAGCCATCAGAGTTGAAGCGCTGCATTTCAGAGATAAGGCTCATGCATGGTATATTTTTGAATCTTGTTCTTTCAAGAATGTAAACACTTCATATTATACAAGGTTCATAGAAACATTGATGGGGAGGTTTGGTCGAAAACTTCCTAAGGCACATGAGCAAGGAAAACTTGAGAAAAGAAAACCCTTGCATGTGATGGAGGAAACCCCATTTCAGAAAACCATGAGAAGAGCTGACATCTTGCATTACACATTGCCGGAAGCAAGACCTCCAGTTCATATTCTTGGATAAGAGGGCATGGGGATCTCCTTTTCATAGGAGGATCCAACTGTTGAGATGTTGCCCATACACATTAAGGAAGATGAGGGCAACAACGCTGTCACATCTAGAGCACATCCAGTGCCTCATGCAGAGGGAGGAGGAGCACATGCTCCAACAGGAGGGAATCTTGTATCTTTACAATAAGTTCCCCAGGATCTCATACATAGAGGTCCAAGCACAATAAGTGAGCAGCATGATTGTGCCGCATTGCAGCTGGAAGGAGGAGGTAGGGATAGAGAGCAGAATCAGTTGATGAGAAGCACACACCCTTCTCTATTTCAGAGAGCCAATGCAAGGAAGAGGGAGACTGATTTGCACTGTAAAAGTAGGGGCAAGGTTTCCCAACCATCTATGCAGTCTACTCTTGACATTGATGTCGCACTTCATGGGGGCATTCCACCTGGGAGGCCACCTGATCTAGAGTTGATGGAAGACATCTTGTCTTTGGATTCACCACTCTTAGATACTGGAGAGGTGAAGAGTTTGGAGGAAGAATTTGGCATGGGGGATGTCAAAGTAGCAGACAGCAGCATGAGGAGAGCTTCACATGCCATATCACCAGCACTGTCTCTTAGGAGGATTGATCCTAATTAGAGATATCAACTCTTCGTAGAGTACTCCAAGGATCTTGGTGCATGCATGATTCTTGATGACCCGGATGGAGATGACAAATACATGGTGGATGATGTGGTCATCTATTCCTATGGCAGGATCTTCTTGATTAGATCTTCTAGTCTCAAGGAGAACATGCAGCACATGAGGACTTCTCTTCTATGCACCTTGATGCATATTTCCATTTGATGGAGGAGTTCTCTTGGGATGGAATCCAGTATGACATATATCAGCATATGGAGGGATGCATAGTGCGGATGGTGATAGAGAGGATGTCACAAACACCTTCCTACTCATTGGGAGTGAGGGAGAATTTCCAGTGGAGCCATTTCAGCTCAAGACCTCAAGTACATGATGGAGGAGGTATCATTTCATATTTTGTTTTGTACTTCTTTTCCTTGGTTGAACAACATGATGTAACAAGAAGAATTATCTCTTCTTGCATATTGTATGATGATGTACTTGCAGCTACTTGTAGCCTTGATCTTGGCTATCTTTTTGAGGGTTTGTGGGGGAAGCCACATGTTTCTTGATGTGTACCATTGGCACCATCTTTTAACTTCATGTTTTCATCTTATGAGATGACTGCGGTAGCAAACAAGTGGTTGGAAAAGAACTTGTTATTTCTTATTTTGATGCAGGCCAAGGATGCACTGCACTGGTTCCATGAGGGGGACCATGATTTACTCTCCGATTGTCATTTGGAAACTTGTTTTTATTGTATCTTGCTTCCATGTATTGCTGATGTGTTTTTGCTCAAGGGAAGCTTTGTATGGAGAGAGAAGCCAATTGGATGGCATGGCACCCATATAATAGAGTAGCAGAAGACTTTTTGGTATGGGGCATCATACAAGTTGACCACCATGATCTTATTCTATGGCCTATATGAGGGAGAGGTGAGGCAACAGAAAAAGTTATTGTTGCTGTGGTTGCACTTGGGAGAGTATGGGAAAATTTCTTCCCATACTTTTCATGATATTTCTAAAGAGAAGAAAGGCACATTCATGGTGAAAGGAGGCTACCCTTCAGCATTGGAGGATCATGAGAGACTTCCGTGTCAGAAGATGATCTTCTCATGTAGCAGCATGATGGTGGATGGCTTTGGCATGTGGAATGTCAAAGGTACAAGTCATGGAGCCTTATTATTAAGGCCTACCATGCTATCACATGGGAGTGTGTTCTTATTGATGGAGTGTTCCAAAGAGTATGTGTATCCCTTCTTCTTGCAGATTTTTGTGAGGGGATCCTCATGGGGGAGCTTATACAGGGACCTCAATTTTAGCCTATCACTATGTATGATAGGAAATGCATTTCTGTACTTGTTGATTACCCCATTGAGTATTTTTACTTTCCCACCATGTTTGAACAGTGCATTGCTCCTCAAAAGAGCAAGAGTATTTTTGGGTTTCATGGTCACCTTAGGGCCAATGTTTATGATGATGGTAGCCCATCTATACATGACTTTGGGAAAGTGTATTGTTATTTTATCTATGTACAACTGATAGAAATTGATGTTTACTTCCCCATGTTGGGAGAACAAACATATACAACTTGTAACTTGTTGCAGGACCACTTGCCATATGACATTCTCAAGCAGCAGTTGGGGGGACTACGTAATATCCACTTGGAGAACCTTTGGTACCATCCAAAATTGCACCTAGCTTTCAACAATTTTCTGATTTGGAGGCCAAATGGTGATGATGTGTCATTCATCTTGGATGGAATGGTTTGGGTTGACATGTCTCATGAATTTGGAGGGAGAGTTCTTGGAGGCTCAATCTTCTTCTTGCCATTGGAGGGAAATCATGTTGCAGCCCAAGATCAGCATGCCTTCTACACTTATCATAAGTGGAGAGGAGGACAGCGTGGGATAGACCCTCTTGCCTATCAAGTTCACTTATTCAGCCCATCGACATTTCAGGAGCTAAAGGTGGAGGATACTTTTCATGAGTTACCATGTTGGAGGGTGACTCACTTCATTTGGATGATAGCATGGGTGAGGGAGGAACTCATTCACCATGATGATCATCACTCCTACTTTGTGGAGGCCATGAAACAACAAGCAAGTTTCCATTCACACTTTCCACCTTTGATTGATGCAGACACTTGGGTCTTGCACACTCAGAAGGAAGAATTGGATGATAGTTTATTTGCATATTATCTTGATGTAGTGATGGAGGTCATTGATGGGAGGCCACATGAGGAGGAGGGGAGAATTTTTTCTCTCATAAGTTTGCTTGAGGACAAGAAAATATTTTGGAGGGGAGGACTATAATGTTCCAAAATTCCAAGCTAAATGGAACATTAGAGTTAGCAGCAGCTTCAACCGGTGAATAAATGGGTAGAAAAGCTCATAAGTCTCCTAAGGAGGATTAAAAAACTCCAAGTGTGAAAGGGGACATTCTTTCTAGCTCAATAAAAAACCTCCATGTGTGAATAGGGTTAAAATCAAGCTGCTTTGACTAAGTCAACAATGCAGTTTTAGTGGAGGAGGAATCCAAGGAGGAATAACGCAATTTTGGAGGGAGATGTATCTTGGGATAAAGATGACCTAATTGAGTGGGGCCAAGGGCAAGAAAACTCATGTCTTATATAAGGAAGAGGATGGCAACATTATTCTTCATGTCTTAGATTATTATTCTTCTCTGCCAAGACTTGTCGCTGCTTTGCTGCTTAGCAGAGTTGTAGTGTTGTTTAGCACTGGGTGTTCTCGAGCAGGAATCCCACCTCTTTCCTTTGAGGAGCCTCATTGGGAGAGTTTGAATTCATCATTCCACATCAGGTTTTCAAGCCAAGCTTCAACCATCTTCATCAGCGCAGTTCTTGCCAAAGATTGTGCAGTGTAGCTAGGTGCAGTAGTGGAAGGGATTGGAATCCCGATTTCTGAGCTAGTTTCTCATTGGAGGAAGCTTTCCTTCACTTGAGAGATCTTTTTGGAGAGATCCAGGGCTTATTTCATATATATGGTATCAGACCACACATTTCCCATACATTCCCAACGCTGTTTCTGCTAGGGAATGCGTTATTTTGGAGGCAGTGCTCAGTGCATGGTTTGGTGGCTCCATTGCCGAGTTTCCTTGTGATTGAGAGGTTCATCCTTCATCCTTTCATGGGAGGAATCCCTTGAGGGATATACATCAGATCAGACATATTTCCAGCCTTGTACACTCATGTGCGTCAGTGTTGCAGTGGTGATTCAGTAAATTACTAAATATCATGTTTTGTATGCAGAGTGTTTGAAAAGAAACCCTTGCCGATTTCTTTTGTATTTTTCATGAGGAGATTAGATCTCTGTCCTTCATCATTATTTATCAATATATGAGTAGATCTATTGTCCTCCCATGATTTTATGTGTAAACTCTCTCTTACACTGTGTAGTCCCTTTATGCAGCTACTCCGGCATTTTGCAGTTTAGGGATTTTAACACATTTTTGCAATCCTAGGTGTGGGAGATCTGTTTAGCCCACCTAGTTTGATTTTTTTCATCTCTAATCTTGGATTTAGATTGTATGTTGATTAATTTATGGGATCCAAGGGTCCATTTCAGTGTTTTATTGCAAATGTTGCTAGAAATGTGTTTTTGATGCGTGTTTCATGAGTTGTTCCTAATTTGGAATATTACAATTTCTAACGTCCTCATGCCCTGCATCTACATGAACACGTCTCACTGTGGAGCAGAGTACCTTCCCCTCGCTCTCAACTATGAGAATGTACTAGTAATTTAGAAAACCAAGACAAGCCATTAAGGCCACCCTAACCACACATTGCATGTCACTAACATTAACAATCCCTTGTCCTCTCATTTTCCTGAACACACTGACGTTTAACTCCATTTTAGCTTGTGTTAAAATTACCAAGGGAAAGGTTCCACACCACTCAACCCATGTTCTAGGTGGGGCAGTGGTGACTGCCCCCTTTTTTCATCTCGGAAATCAGGCCATCAGGGTCTCTATATGTTATATGTGTCTCTATAAAGTATTATTTTTTTGTTTTCTAAGTTGTGTGAGTCTTGAGATGACTTCATGCTTAATATTTGGTTTGAAAAACCACTATCCAGGGGTATTTAAGCCATAAAAATCACCCAAGAGTATTTCCAAACTTTGGACACACCAACACTTAACATGGTCGGAGTTTTTCCCATAGAGTTTCGAACTGAAACGTTCACATTATAAAGTACCTTAACAATACGCTTCATCATTGTTTATTCCACACCTTATGAGAACATATCAATATAGTATTACATTTTCAATATTTATTTGTATTTTCTTAACTTTATATTTTTCTTAATATTTTTCGATATTTTTTTATGTACTAAATGTTTTTAAAATAAAATGAAATAGTAGTTATATAAATTTATTTCTATTTTTCTTAAAAAAATTCGTTTTTATGTACTAAATGTTTTTAAAATAAAATGATATAATAGTTATATAAATTTATTTTAATTTTAAATTGATTAAATATTTAATTTTCTTTTAAATCATATCAATTTAAAAATACTTAAAATGTTTCAAACTATAAATTAAATTTTCAAATATATTTATTTATTGTTAGAAAGATAAATAAATAAAATCAATGTCTCCTAAAATTAATATTATAATTTTACCAATATGAAATTGTAAAATGACATTGTAAAATGACGGCTTTCTTTTTCTCTAACGATATAAAATGTATAAATTTCTTCTCAATATTAAATTTAGCAAACAATTATTAAAATTAAGGAAAATTTTCAGATCTTTTATATACTAAATTTTTTTTATCATTATTATTATTTTACAAATACTTACAATATTAATAATTTTAAAAAATTAATAGTTTACTATTATTAATAAAATAGTTAAAGTTTTAAAATTAATAACAAAAACATATTGAAAATATAATAATAATAATATTATTATTATTTTCAAGATTAATTAAATTGGTGTTAGTAGGTTTTGATAGGGTGGCAAGGGTTTACTCCTAATTATAAATAATGCATATATTGTTTTATTTAGTCTCATTTTTTGAGCTTGTCTCATATGTTTTGATTTCCAATGTGAGTTGCCTCTGGTATGAAAGATGCATTGTGTTAAACATCCTTAAGCATGGTAATGAATACCTCTTTGATTCTTCCAAAAATATTTATGACTCATGTCTTGCTTATAAGTGACCCTCCTCCAAATGATGTTGATGCACTCCCTATATTAAGAGCTCTTGGTGTTTCTCCCGAAACTATGGTGATAAAAAGAGATCCTAGTACAAAGTGGATCGTTATGATCCACATGGTTCACAAAGCTTTGGTCCTATCTATAGTTTTTGGAAAGGAGCAATAGAGTACTAATATTTTTACAAAGATAATAGTGGACTTATTTGGAGGTTTGGTAGCCTCTATCCAAAACTCACAAACCTTTACCAATGAATCTCTTACAACTAGAAACTAGAATTCCAAGTAGAAGCTCATATCTACCTTTGTGTTCATTTTGGAGTTCAACTTAGTAAATGATGAATAATAGATCCTTAACTCTAGCCCTTTTTCTTTGGGGAAAAATGGATCAGTACACAAAGATTTGGAGTCTAACCTTTAACACAACTTTGGATTTCTTTTCCATGACTCATATCTAGGTTTGATTTGATCATTTTCCTCTACATTTTTGGGCCTTGATTCACTTTGTGGTATCCAAAATCTTAGGAAATTTTTATTTAGGAAAGAAGAGATGGAGGGCCATTGGACTAAACATATGTGCAGAAATTGTTGACATGCAATTTGATATAGGAATTTAGACAAAAATTAAGTTGGCTACCAAAGTTTACATCCAAAACCAAAAATTTGACTATAAACAAGTTACCTTTCATTTCAAGGAATGCCTTCAAATAAGGCATTTTTGTACATAGTATAACAAGATATCAAAGGTTGGGTGATTGAGAAAATATCACGACAAACCTATATGATAGGATGCCATCATGAAATATATCACTTGATAAATAAGGAGACCCCATTTCCCACTCATCCTTTTTCCTTGCAGAAAATCTTGTTGGTGTTCCATACCAAATGATCATGAAACCTCATGAAGTTAAGAATATTTTCTCTGCACCTCTAGCTTGGGATTCTATGATGCATTCGTCTCCAAGAAGGACATCAAACCTTATGATCCAATAAAAGCTAGATATTTCCCAAATAAATTGGAAAATTGGAGTGAGATATGATGATTAGATAAAGGAAAATGGAGAAAATTGGGAGATATTTGAACCTTTATTAAGATATTTAGAATTATGATTACATTGAAAGAGGAGGGGGGGGAGGGTGTGGGGGGTGAATTAGTGTAATGGCCAATTTCAATTATTTAAATAGTTTTACAATTGAAAACATAATTGTGCATCAATAAAGACAGTCATCACATCGACACATTAGAACACCAAATGCATGGAACTCCTTGCGGGAGAAAAGAAAAAGTATTTTATCTATTTTAATATTTCATTACATCAATTTTCTCAACCCCCAAATATATGAAAATACCAACTTGTTGTAGGCTTCAACCTTATTGAGGCACCAGCCTATGATAGAGGCACCCATCTCCTTCACCAAAACATAATGGACCACTTTTCACAATATTTCAAAATTGAATCCCCAAGGTCAAAACAAAATAAATACCTCTTACAAATATGATCATATCAATGCACCTTCAACTAGTCCTTCCGTCATCAATAATAACATTTTATTAATTTCTTGTCCCAAGACCAAACCTATCCATATGCTCCATAAAATTTTGACAACAACAAAAGAAATATAGCATCTTTCCTAAAAAACTTGTCTTCATGCATTTTCATGTCTCATTTTCAGATTACAAAAAAAACTTCGCATTTTCTGCTTTCCAAAAATCATTTTGGCCCTCGAAATTACCCACATATCATTATAAAAATTAATAGTTCAATATAATGAACCATTATGATCTGCTCTATAGAATGAACTTTTCTTATGAACTTTTGTCATAATGCACCTAGTGGGTTTGACAAAAGGTTGAATAGAATGCACTTCTAAATACAAAAAAATATTTAGGTGAGTTGAACTAGATTTGAACTCATGACCACCGACGACTCAATCATATCATATTAGTGCCAACTCTATTTTCAAGTTTCTTGTCTATGCCATCCCTTAGAAGTTTTTTTTATAGTGATTTAAACCATACGACTGAAACTAAGTTCAAAAGCCAAGACACAACCTTGCAATAGAGTGCCACATTGCATAAATTGAAAACCATGCCACCAATAGGCCAAGAATTAACCTAGCAACAAAGTTCCACTCTATCAATAAAGAACCAAAAAAAACATTGTATCTCAAATGGTAACCATGCCATCGATAAGCCAAGAATCAACCTCGCAATAGAGTGCCAAACAATACATTATATTTCACACCAACAGACCATGCCAATGCTAACCCAAGACTTCAACCTTGTGACCTCCTACTACCCAAAGTTGTAATGCCTCTCTCTAACCACAAGGACACACATTTGTTTCTTTCATATCACAACCCAAATCTTGCCTCACTTGTGATCAGATCACACTCATATATATACATGTTCGGGTCTTAATGAGTTTGACGTTTATTCTGTTGAAGATAATGGAGAATCCTATATTAGTGTGAGTTGGTTCACGAGACCTTAGGATAGGAATTAATTTCTATTTCTTAGGATATGGTTCTAACTTTCCTAAAACCTTGTGTGCTATATAATGCTTGAAGTGTATTGAGAATACAGGGCGTTCTGCAGAGCCAAACTCTCTTGGTTTAGACTCTCTTTCGTAGAGATGACCAGTGAGTTTTTTATTTATCAATTCACACATCTCATTCTATCATGGTATCAGAGCACCAGGGACGATTCATAGCCGAGGCGCTGTGATTCCTGCGAGTATCCATGTGGTAGAGGAGAAGCCCCTGATGACTAAGTGAATTTTATTTATTTATTTTATTTATTTGGCTCATTTCCGCATCTCATAGTGAGATACATAGCTTTATAACGCAGGTCCTCACTACATAGTGTTACGTTAATCATCAAGCACTTACTGGCTTTTTCATGCACACAGACATATCTGGTTTTGTGGTGCGTTAAGGCACTAAGGCAGGAGAATTTAACATGGGCTGTGTTAGTATGCTGCCGTATGTAACATTGGTTGCATTAGTGAACTCGTATTAAATTTCAAGGGTTGAGAACTTTGTTTTGAACCTTTATACGAGTGCTTTGATTTAAGAGGGTCTTCCCTTACGTAAAGCCTTTCTTTCAAAAAGGTATTTGAATTAAAGAGTGATTTTCCCCTTACGTGAAACATTTTGGCAGTTTCAAAGGATTTTTCTCATACACTCATATACATGTATTTGTTTTAAAAGAGCACATGAATTAATTCTTTCAAAGGGAATTTTTAATGATTCCTTTTGTGAGTGGAGTTTTTTAATGCTGCTTTTTATGATTGGAGCTTTTTATTAAGGTTTTTAAAAAGTTTTTTTTGAAAATTTTTTTCTCGAAAAGGATGAATGCTGATCCGCTTAAGAAGAAAGTTAATTTTTTAAGCGTCGAAGAGATCTAAGATAGATCTGAGCCAGTGGACACCACTAATGAAGGATGAAATCTGGTGAAAAGTCACTGATGAAGGGATCTGGTGAAAATTCGCCGATGAAGGAGGAGATCTGAAGCAGATCTTGCTGGTACAGAGGTTTCAAAAGCCTATCGCACAACGTACAAAACAACTTGTTGGATTGATCGCAAATTAGGTAGATTTTTATCGTAACATTTCCTTAGGTAAAGATCTGGGGTAGATCTATCATTTTTTTTCCTGTCAAGTTTTTTTGAATCGTCGAGATGAATAATCAAATAATCGAAGCATACTTGAATGAGAGTAACAAAATTAATGGCTCCAAGTACTCAAATTGGAAATTCAAGATGCAGACTGTGCTAGAATCACAAAGTTCTTGGACGATTGCAAATGGGGATGAACCGAAGCCAGCAACGGGAGCAACATCGATCCAGATCGGGAGAAGAGAGAAGGTCGAGTGAAGACATTGCTGAAGATTTCAGTGAAAGACTACATCATACAACATATCAGAGAATGCAAATCAACAAGCAAAATATAGAAAATATTGAAGCATTTGTATGAGATCAGGAATACAAATAGTCTTCTGTTCTTGAAGAGCAAGATTCTATCCATAAATATGGAGGAGAATGAAACAATTGTTTCTTTCACATCGCAGATCAAAGATAAGAAGAACAAATGGGTAGATATCAGTGAGATAGTTGCAGATGCAGATTTGGTCATGATTACCATGAATGATATGATTGATGATTACAAATTTTTTATCACTGGGATAAGTGCGAGAGAGAAAATCCCAAATTTTGAAGAAATGACAGGAATATTAATGCAAGAATAAGAAAGAAGATTGACTCTGAAGCCCTAGAGTGTAGATCTAGTGCTAATGACAAAGAAGAAATTATTCAAAGGGAAAGGAAATCCATCATAGCAAAATGGAGGAAATCCACATAAAATACCAAATCAAACTCAAGGTATGTATCCGAATAAAAATGACTTTGTAATTAAATGTTTTTATTGTGGAAAATTAGGTCATACGGCTAAGGAGTGTAGGAAGAAGAAATTTCATGAAGAACAACAGAGACATAAAAGACATGCAGGTCATTTTGCAAATGATGACCAGATTCAGGACTTCAGATTGTTCATGGAAGACTTTGATGAGAATGTCGATGCAGACATCTGGTATGTAGATTCGGGAGCATCCACACATATGACGGGGAATAGACAATGCTTCGAAGATTTTAAAGAAATCAACAACGGAGCATAAATCTACCTTGGTGATGATAGAAGTCATCAGATCAAAGGGTGCGGGAAAATTTTTGTTATTTTACCTGATGGTAATGTTAGATATATTCATAATGTAATGTGTGTACTTGGAGTGACAAACAAGCTAATTTTTGTATCCATGATTACATATCAGGATCTCAAGGCAGGATTTTTTAAATCTAACTGTTATATTAAAGATCTGTTGGATGGCATGAAGACTATTGCTTTAGGAATTCGAACAAGAGGTCTATACAAATGGGATGTGAGAACAACACCAGATCAAGCTTTGACAGCATTGAGTTTGACTACAGAAGAGCTATGGCACCAGAGATTTGGTCATATCAACTACAACAATTTGTTGTTACTTCAAAAAAAGGAAATGGTAAGAGATCTTCCTACATTAAAATAAGTGTATAATGATTGTGAGGCTTGTGCATTAGGAAAGATGCATAGAGAAGAATTTCCTGTTCGAGTAGAAAGGAAAAAGAGAGACATACTTGAATTAGTGCACACTGACCTTTATGGACCCATGCAAACAAAGTCATTAGGAGGTGCACTGTATTTTCTACTGTTTTTTGACGACTGCAAAAATTTTTCTTGGGTGTATTATATAAGTAAGAAAATTCACACATTGAATACTTTAAGCAGTTCAGATATATGATTGAAAAGCAAACAGGGAAGCACATAAGGATTCTCCGCTCCGATCAAGGGGGAGAATACAAGGAGGAACTTACCAAGTGTTGTAAAGACCATGGAATATTACAAAAATTCATAGTACCCGATACTTCGCAGCAAAACTGAGTAGCAGAAAGAAAGAATAGAACATTGGTGGAGCGTGCTAGGAGCATGTTGAAAGGTAAGGATATTTCAAATGGTTTTTGGGCTGAAGCATTGAATACTGCAGTTTATTTAAAAAATAGGAGTCCTACAAGAAGTCTCGAGTTTAAAAATAATTTTGAAGCATTATATGGATTCAAGCCTACAGTAAAACATTTTAGAGTATTAGGGTCTAAATCATTTTCCCACATTCCAAAGGAACACAGAAGAAAACTAGATTCAAAATCCATTAGATGTACATTTGTAGGGTATTTTTCACAATTTAAAGCTTATATACTATTTAATCCCTCTACTCACAAGATTTTTTTTAGTAGAGATGTCATGTTCCATGAGCAAGTTCATGATGAATCTGATAAGCGTAATGAGGAATGGGATATTCCGTTCTTGGTGGAAGGAAGTGAAGAAACATGTAAAAACCAAGATCAACAGAAAAAGGTAGAAGCAGAGAATTCAGATACAGCAATCAAGCCGAGTCCGTCAAAGGAAATTCAGAATGGGTTGGAAGCTACACCAATGCTCAGAAGATCGGGTAGGCAGATTCAATTGCCTGCTAGATACAGGGAAAATTCCTTTATAACTAGTATGATGGATGTTGTTGAACCTTCTAGTTATAGAGAAGAAAATCAATGTAGTGAATGGAAAACAAATATGGAATAGGAATATGAATCTATTCTAAAAAGTAACACTTGGGAGCTGGTTGAACTTCCCGAAGGGAAACAAGCCATAGGTTGTAAATGGTTGTATAAACCCAAGATTAATGCATATGGAACCATAGATAAATTAAAATCTAGATTGGTAGCAAAGGGGTATCCACAAAAAGAAGGCATTGACTATGAAGAAACCTTCGCCCCTATAGATAAACTAAATACCATCAGAATGATGATTGCTTTAGCTACTAGAAAACATTGGATGATTAACCAACTAGATGTAAAGTCTGCATTCTTAAATGGGGAATTGAAAGAGGAGGTTTACTTAGAGCAACCTAAGGGGTTTTTCCAGAAAGGGAAATAACATTTAGTTTGCATACTAAAGAAAGCTTTATATGGGTTGAAACAAACACCTAGGCCATGGTATGAAAAGATTGATTCATTTTTTCTGCAACACAGTTACAACAGAAGTAAAAACGACACTAATCTATATATTGTGAAAGATGAAAAGGGGTACATAGTGTTTTTTTCTGTGTATGTAGATGATCTAATTATTACAGGTGATTTTGTTGATCTAATCAAAGAAATCAAGTAACAAATGTCACAAATGTTTGAAATGAAAGACCTTGGTGAACTAAGATATTGTTTGGGTCTCGAGATCTGGAGAGATTCAGGACAAAATTTTCTGTCCCAAGGTAAGTATGTCAGAGGTCTATTGGAAATATTCAGGATGGATCAGTGCAAGGCTGCAATAGTACCACTACAACAAAATATTAAACTTCAGAGTGAGGATGGCTTTAAAGAGGCAGATGTGACATTTTATAGACAACTAGTTGGGAGTTTAATCTACCTAACCACTACTAGACCAGATTTGGCTTATGTAGTGAGTGTGCTAAGTCAATACATGTCCAAACCACTTGAGAGTCATTGGAATGCAGCGAACGCTGTTTTAAGATATCTACAAGGAACTGTAGATTATGGTATTATTTATACGGATTCTTTTGATGTTAGATTGACAAGATTTACAGATTCTGACTGGGTTGGAAATGTAGATGACTGAAGATCCATAACAGGCTATGCATTCAGCATTGGATCCGTGGTGATTACATGGAGCAGTAAGAAACAAAACACAGTTTCCTTGTCTTCAGTGAAAGCAGAGTATCAAGCTATGTGTGCAACAAAATGTGAGGTAGTTTGGTTGTGGAGACTTCTCCAAGATGCCGGGGAAGAACAAAAGGATGAAACAACTATTCGATGCGACAAGTAGAGCTCAATCAAACTTGCTAATAATATGGTGTTTCATAAGAACACTAAACACATTGATACAGAATTCCACTTTGTCAGGGAGAAAGTTCAATCAAAATAAATCCATCTTGTATATTGTAAAACGTGTGATAATGTTGTTGACATTTTCACCAAGCCTCTTGGAAAAACTAAGTTTGAAATGTTTAGGGAGATGTTAGCATATTTGTGAACCCCTTCTCCATTAAGGGGGAGTGTTGAAGATAATGGAGAATCCTATATTAGTGTGAGTTGGTTCACGAGACCTTAAGATATGAATTAGTTTCTATTTCTTAAGATATAGTTCTAACTTCCCTAAAACCTTGTATGCTATATAATGTTTAAAGTGTATTGAGAATGCAGAGCGTTCTGTAGAGCCAGACTCTCCTGGTTCTGACTCTCTTTCGTAGAGCTAACCAGTGAGTTTTTTATTTATTAATTCAAACATCTCATTTTATCATATTCAAATGGGGCCAACATTCAAACACACATATTACAGGTTTTTGTGCTTAGGAGATGACCGGGATAGACCATTGGGCTTTCCCTTTTACCTCCATATGACCTCTTACACCTAGAAATAAGAAGTTATTTTAAATTGGGAGATATTTTTAATTCTTTTAGAGGGAAATTTCTAGTTGTGGCCATCGTCCAACTACACCCAAACTGAATGACCAGTTACTATAACACATCAATTCAAACTATTTCTAGATAATATTTAATATAATGCATCAGATCAAGCTATTTCACGATGGTTTCATGTTAAATAAAATTCATGTGATTAAACCTTTAGATGATGATACCATCAAATCAATATTTTTCCATATTAATCATGATTTGATAAGCCATTTTTGAGGAAAAAAGATCTAATTCACCGTCATATTTTATGTATAAATTCCTAAGCAAAAACTATGCTCAAAATTTATTGGAGAGAGGGATAACATTGATTTTGTTATAGGAGCAACATTTTGGATGATTATCTGAACTTGTATTTTGTATTTTTTGGTTAATTAATGAAAATTTCCTATTGTTAATTATATTATGAGATAATTTTGTATTCTTTCAGTGCTCCAAGAAATCCCCCTGTCTTGGGATGAACTTGCATAGTAGATAGTTTTGGTAGATGTTATTTCTTTTTTTCTACATCTATTATATTTAAGTATTTTGTCTTTCTACTTCTTTAGCTTTTATATTCATGTTTTATTTATTCCATGCATAAATCCAGTAGTTTAATTCCAATAATTTTTGAAATTCTGTACTTTTGTGTGGAGTGGTTTTGAGGGCCCTATGTGGAGCTTTAACGACAAAGGGATCCATTTGGAGTTGGAAAAAATCCCACGAATCAAACTCGTAACACTTCATTAGTTTGATTTCATTATTCTCTAACACTTCATTAGTTTGATTTCATTATTCTCTAGCACAGTGTGATTTTACACATTTTTTTTATTTAGTTGCACAAATTTTTGAACATGTATGTGACATGCAAGTGGTGAATCCATGTTCAATGAAAGTATGTTTATAAAAAATGTTGTAGTTTCTTTTTATTTAGAACCATTCATTCTTGTTTATGCATATATTTAAGTAGCAATGAGCAGCAATTTAAGCAATTAAATTTCCCATTAGTAGGTAGATGACATGGAGGTCGAGTAGGGTAATGTGTTAGATGTGTATGCATGGTGGGGATGACTTCGCTGGTCAACCTCACATGATTGAGAGAGCGGACGTGGGATGGCTACGTGGCGAGGTGTGCCCGCATGGAAGGCCACATGGAACCCTCCATGCCTAAGTGCAACTCACCGTTAAAACTTTTTAAAGGGTACGAGGAGCACGAGAGCACACCACATGGCCCTCTCCAAATTGCTCCACATGGTTTGGCAATGCTAGTTCATGGCGAGAAGCGCTCTGTGCCGCTGGATGGCCCGACACATCCATCGTTAGATCTGTACGATGTGCAACTTCTCGGATTCGGCGCTCTGGCGCCTATGGATGTCATGAGTCCATGTTGTTGCGGGTAGTGCTTTGCACTCTAACCCTTCAAACATGAAACATTTGGGAACTTTGTTTAGGAGTTGGACCTTGAAGTTCATGATACATATGAGCTTCTCTTTTGGTATAGAGGATTTTTTAAGAGAATTTCTAGAGGGATAATATGATTTTAGTGATAAAAAATCCTTTAAAATATAGGGTGTAGTTTTTAGCTAGAATTTCATAACATTTTATATCTATATAGATCTACTCATAATATTTTATATCTACATAGATCTACTCATAATGTATTATTACACTATACATCTAACAAATTTCCCCCACACATACAAACACACACAATCAGTTTGATAAATCCATTATTAATCATGATTGACATGAATTGCATTTCTAAATTTCAGCAAGAACAATAGTTGTAAAGTAGTTAACTAGTCCATGTATTAAGATTATATTAATGTTTTTTCCAATTGATAAATAAAAGAAATTAAATATGATCAATTAAAAAACAATAAAAAATATGAGAACTAGAATCCTCAATGTCCATTCTCTAAGGAAACTTTGGCTAAGATGGTCGGTTATTTATTTGGAAAATAATAATTTCTATCATGTCCTACATTGACCCTCTCGTATGCTTACAAGAGAGTTGGTTGGATTGGAAAATCAATAACCTCTTTTAGAATAATTAAATTTCATCTTGATATTTGCTTGAAAGTGAAAGAGATCTAAATAGAAAATTGGTGTAACCTTTCTAGCTTTAAAGTGAGGAATATCTTAGTAGTTCCTTTTGATTATAATAATCTAGTTTAACTTTCCGTTAATAAAATTCATAAGCTAACAACATGTTCAAAGATCATTAATGATTCCCAAATATGATCTTTTTCCTTTATGAAATTAATATGATATTTTTCCCTTATGACATTTCTCCCTAGTCTTACAAGAAAACCACATATAGATTATTTTAATGATGAGAAATGGTTTCAACATCTAGTGTTTAATGTAAAAGTGCATTAAAAATAACCATGTTGTGTATCATTCAAACTATTGTGCCAGTTTCAATTTCCTACACATTGTACAATTAAAATGACAAAATCGCTTAGCTAAACACTTCAACACCCATAAAATTACAATATAATAACAACCACATAATGTAAGACAAACAACCACATAGTATATCTTTATATTTCAATAACCACACTAAAATTTTATAAATATAATTCTTTAAACAAATACAATCTAATCAATAACATCTACTACACATAAATCTCATTTTACTAAAATAAAAAAAAAGAAAGAAAAGAAATTAACACTTTTAGAATTATTCCTAATTACATAAAACTTCAACTATAGCAATCTCAAAACCCGTTGGATATGATTATTCCATTAAGGTCATATTTATATAAAACTTCAACTATAGCAATCTCAAAACCCGTTGGATATGATTATTCCATTAAGGTCATATTTATATAAATGACATTTAATTTTTTTTTTTTTTTTGTAAAAGAAAATTATATTATTAGAAAATATATCTGCAATATTTATAAGAAATAAACATTATATTAATATAAAATGTTATTAACATTTTATTAATATAAAATGTTATTAGGTTTTGAGTAATAAAATTAATTAATTATATTTAAGGAATATGAATTCTTAACCAATAGCAAATGCACAAACAAGAAAAAACAAATTCAACATGATATAACAAGAAATCAAATAACACTTATAATCACTATTAAAATATTCTACAAGTAACATTGTACTTTCAAATAACATCGAACCTTAATTATAGACTTGTATTTTAAATTGGCACCCAAAAAACACCTTCACCCAATTTTGTATTAAAAAACCTAATTTGAACATTTGTATATATTAACTTTTTGTTTTGTTTTTTTTTAAATTTAATTTATTAATACAATAAATAAAATTATAAAATTTCCACGGGACTTTCGAAGGACAATAATTACTAATTCTTTAATCAAGCCATTTAACGACTTTTTCCCATTTTTCTACTTGACTAATTTAATTATTTTTATTTTTAATTTAATTTATTGATAAACAAATAAAATTATAAAAATTTCCACGCGTTTTCTCTATGAAAATAATTACTAAATTTTCAATAAAATCTTTTAATGACTTTCCTATTATTAGCTTCGTGAATCGTGTGGAAGCCATTTAATTTGGCCGTGAATCACACAACCGCCGAAACCGCCCGCCCATAGATTAAAGTTCAAACAATGAAAAATGTGCAAATCCTACATCCCTTGCGAACGTTTTGACTCATCGTGGCCGCTCGGAGGTCCCACGATCGAATCCACCAGCGTGCCCGCCCATAGAACAAACATTAAAACCGAAGGGCGAGCGCGCAGTTGAAAATACCAAACCCTGATTCTACCCTACCCACAGCATCAACCTCAGCATCTTCTTATTTATTTAATTATCACTTGCTCTTCTCCCACTGAAATATTCATTCCTCATTCATTATTTATTATTGTGAGAGTTGATTGCAATGGCGACTTTAGTGCTCTTGTTATCGCAGTTGCTTGGGAGAAGGAGATATAATGAAAAATGCACAGATCTTGTTGTTGCAGACGATTCAAGTCATGGTGGCCACTGGGAGGTCGGGGTTTCGAATCCTGTAACGTTGTCGGGTGTGAGCAGAGACGAAAGAAGGGAAGAAGAAGAGGAAGAGGTGAAGTTTAGAAGTGATTGCAGTTTAGGGTTTCAGTTCCTGGGGTTTTCCCGTAACAGACTAACCCCGTTCTCAGCATCTTCTCGTTCCACGAAAAGTTGCACATATGAATATTGATGTTTGCTGACGTGGCTGTATTGCTTACGTGGAGCAGGGACATTGCTGATCTGTACAGTTGATTTTCTTATTTCTCAATTTATTGAATAAATTGAAAATGAATCGAATTCTTTCTTAGGGTTTGGCACATTTTCCATGTGGTTTCTGACCACCGTGATGAGAAACCTTATAACGTTGCACTCCATTCGATCCTTCAATATTTACTTTTTATATGATATTTTTTTTAATCAGAAAATTTATTAAAGTTGTCAAATTAATAGTTAACCGAGCTACTTTTGTTGTTATTAGAATATTACAATACATGGTTAATGGTTATTTATTATTGTTATTTAAGGAAAATTATGTCCTTTAGAATTATTGGCTGGTGAGTCTTAAGGGGTTAAGCTTTTTACCATGAAAGATGCTTCTAGTTTTGGGTTATTAATCTCTTTCGTAGAAGATGTCTCTAGTTTTGGGTCATTAATCTCTTCTGTAGAAGATGCTTCTAGTCTTTGGCCATTAACCTCTTTCCTTAGGTCACACTAAGACAATCTATTACCCAATCAAAAGCAGTGTTAATACTCCAAGCAAAATATTCCTATATATTATTATCTATTTTCAATATTTAATAATAATTGATGATGATGATGATGATGATGATGATGATGATGGTGGTGGTGGTGGTGGTGGTGGTGGTTAATGTCCACTAAGACCAATCTTTGGTCTTAAAAGCTCTAGATTATGAAATTGAGCTCTAATGTGGTTGTACACGGGGCACTCTAAGAGGAATTGATTTTCATCCTCGATGTTCACACTATGGAGTTGATGAGAGTTCGTTCTAATCTTGGCTATATTAATTTTCTTCTTTGAGCTAGTTAAAACAAAGAGATACTTTTGATCTTCTAGGGTGGGGTTGATGACCTCCTTATAATATCTTAATTTTCGTTTAGCTGCTAGATCTTTCTCACACCACATTTTTTCTTTGAACTTAGAAGTGACAATTTTTTAAATGTTATTAATGTTTTGCAATGCAACATTCTCGTCCATCTCCCAATGGTTTAACCAGGCCCTCCCAATGGTTTAACCAGGCCCTGGTGTCTTTATACCAACCTCATTTAAGCCTTAGGTGGTTTTGGCTGGAATTTAAAGCTAGCTTAGGAAGTCTATGGTCTCCTATGCTATTGAGCTTGTGCTTGTACAACAGAAGCCTAGTCATAGCTAGGCTCTCGAAAGGGGAAAGACCCACTTCTATAAGGAGAATAGGATAGGGTGTATTGCTTTTAATTTTAAAGTTATACCTTATAAAACACTTTTGGATTTGCCCAATCTTTCTCTAGGATTCTATAGGGATGCTGCAACCCCAAACCTCACATCCATATAAGATAACAGGAGTGAGTAAACTTTCAAAGAGGAACTTCTTTCTATCCCACATTACGAGGTTTTCCGTTTTACAATTATTTTCAAGACCAAAATAAGCTTTCCACCCCCTATTAATCCTTTTCTAAATGCTATAGTTCCAATTGAGCTTGTGATGAATATCAATTCCTAGGTACTTATAAAAAGACACTTCCTCCAAGTTACTATTGTCATACATAAAATTAGCGTAAGTGTCCTTGGATTTGATAATCATAACTTTTTTTTGGTCAGTGTTAATAGACATACCCATGGTAGAGCAGAAATCCTTAAGAAGTCTAAGTTGCTTATGAAGATCAGATGGGCACCTTACGAGAAGAACAATATCGTCAGCATAGAGAAGAAGGATGATGACTATCCTAGCTAAGATCATGCCAGCACATCCTGCTTCCTCTAAACAACCTTCTAGCTTGTCGATGTAAATGCCAAATAGGGTAGAGGAGATGGGGAAACCTTGTTTAACTCTGATATTACACTTAATATCTCTCGACCACCCCTCATTTATCTTTAACTTGGCAATTACATTCTCGTATAACCTTATAGCGGTCGCTCTTAGCTCGAAAGGAACATTTAGCTCTTCTAATCTATTCCATATGTTGTTTCTAGGAACCATATCGAAAGCCTTTCTAAAGTCCACAAAGCAACATAAGAGATTGGATTTATCATTGCAGCATTCCTCCACAATAATCCTAAGCGTAACGAGGTGGTTAGTTGTTGAGTGCTGCCTTATGGTATTATTTATACTGATTCTTTTGATGTTAGGTTGACAGGATTTACAGATTCCGACTGGGTTGGAAATGTAGATGACCGAAGATCCATAACAGGCTATGCATTCAACATTGTATCTCGGGTGATTACATGGAGTAGTAAGAAACAAAACACAGTTTCCTTGTCTTCAGCGAAAGCAGAGTATCAAGCTATGTGTGCAACAACATGTGAGGCAGTTTGGCCGGGGAAGAACAGAAAGATGCAACAACTATCCAATGTGACAACCAGAGCTCAACCAAACTTGCTGATAATCCGGTGCTTCATAAGAACACTAAACACATTGATACACAATTCCACTTTGTCAGGGAGAAAGTTCAATCAAAAGAAATCCATCTTGTATATTGTAAAACGTGTGATAATGTTGTTGACATTTTCACCAAGCCTCTTGGAAAAATTAAGTTTGAAATGTTTAGGGAGATGTTAGGCATATTTGTGAACCCCTTCTCCATTAAGGGGGGAGTGTTGAAGATAATGGAGAATCCTATATTAGTGTGAGTTGGTTCACGAGACCTTGGGATAGGAATTAGTTTCTATTTCTTAGGATATATTTATAACTTCCCTAAAACCTTGTATGCTATATAATGTTTGAAGTGTATTGAGAATGCAGAGCGTTCTGCAGAGCCAGACTCTCCTGGTTCTGACTCTCTTTCGTAGAGCTGACCAGTGAGTTATTTATTTATTAATTCAAACATCTCATTTTATCATATTCAAATGGGGCCAACATTCAAACACATATTACAGGTTTTTGTGCTTACTAGATGACCGGGATAGACCAATGGGCTTTCCCTTTTACCTCCATATGACCTCTTACACCTAGAAATAAGAAGTTATTTTAAATTGGGAGATATTTTTAATTCTTTTAGAGGGAAATTTCTAGTTGTGGCCATCGTCCAACTACACCCAAACTGAATGACCAGTTACTGTAACGCAACAATTCAAACCATTTCTAGATAATATTTAATATAATGCATCAGATCAAGCTATTTCACAATGGTTTCATGCTAAATAAAATTCATGTGATTGAATCTTTAAATGATGATACGATCAAATCAATATTTTTCCATATCAATCATGATTTGATAAGCCATTTTTGAGGAAAACAAATCTAATTCACCCCCATATTTTATGTATAGATTCTTGAGCAAAAACTATGTTCAAAATTTATTGGATTGAGGGATAACATTGATTTTATTGTAGGAGCAACATTTTGGATTATTATCTGAACTTGTATTTTGTATTTTTTGGTTTATTAATGACAATTTCCTATTGTTAATTATATTATGAGATACTTTTGTATTCTTGCAGTGCTCCCAGAAGGCCTTCTGTCTTGGGATGAACTTGCATAGTAGATAGTTCTGGTAGATGTTATTTTTTTTTTTTTTACATCTATTATATTTAAGTATTTTGTCTTTCTACTTCTGTAGCTTTTATATTCATGTTTTATTTATTCCATGCATAAATCCAGTAGTTTAATTCCAATAATTTCTGAAATTCTGTACTTTTGTGTGGAGTAGTTTTGAGGGCCCTATGTGGAGCTTTAACGACGAAGGGATCCATTGGGAGTTGGAAAAAAACCCATGACTCAAACTCATAACACTTCATTGGTTTGATTTTGTTGTTCTCTAGCACAATCTGATTTTACACATTTTTTTTTATTTAGTTGCACAAATTTTTGAACATGTATGTGACATGCAAGTGGTGAATCCGTCTTCAGTGAAAGTATGTTTATAAAAAATGTTGTAGTTTCTTTTTATTTAGAACCATTCATTCTTATTTATGCAAATATTTAAGTAGAAATGAGCAGCAATTTAAGCAATTAAATTTCCCATTAGTAGGTAGATGACATGGAGGTCGAGTAGGGCAATGTGCTAGATGTGTATGCATGGTGGGGATGACTTGGCTGGTCGACCTGACATGCTTGAGAGAGCGGACGTGGGATGGCTATGTGGCGAGGTGTGCTCGCATGGAAGGCCACATGGAACCCTCCACGCCTGAGTGCAACTCACCGTTAAAACATTTTAAAAAGTGCGAGGAGCACGAGAGCGCACCACATGGCCCCCTCCAAATTTCTCCACATGGTTTGGCGATGCTAGTTCATGGCGAGAAGTGCTCTATGCCGTTGGATGGCCTGACACATCCATCGTTAGATCTCTACGATGTGCAACTTCTCGGATTCAGCGCTCTGGTGCCTATGGATGTCGTGAGCCCATGTTTTTGCATTGTTACACCACTGGGTGGGTAGTGCTTTGCACTCTAACCCTTCAAACATGGAACATTCAGGAACTTTGTTTAGGAGTTGGACCTTGAATTTCATGATACATATGAGCTTCTCTTTTGGTATTGAGGATTTTTTAAGAGAATTTCTAGAGGGATAATATGATTTTAGTGATAACAAATCCTTTAAAATATAGGGTGCAGTTTTTAGCTAGAAGTTCATAACATTTTATATCTATATACATCTACTCATAATATTTTATATCTATATAGATCTACTCATAATGTATTATTACACTATACATCTAACAAATTTCCCCCACACACACATACACAGACAATCAGTATGATAAACCCATTATTAATCATGATTGACATGAATTGCATTTCTAAATTTCAACAAGAACAATAGTTGTAAAGTAGTTAACTAGTCCATGTATTAAGATTATATTAATGTTTTTTCTAATTGATAAATAGAAGAAATTAAATATGATCAATTAAAAAACAATAAAAAATATGAGAAGGAGAATCCTCAATGTCCATTCTCAAGGAAACTTTGGCTAAGATGGTTGGTTATTTATTTGGAAAATAATAATTTCTATCATGTCCTCTATTAGGCCTCTCATATGTTTACAAGAGAGTTGGTTGGATTGGAAAATCAATAACCTCTTTTAGAATAATTAAAATTCATGTTGATATATGCTTAAAAGTGAAAGAGATCTAAATAGAAAATTGGTGTAACCTTTCTAGCTTTAAAGTGAGGAATATCTTGGTAGTTCCTTTTGATTATAATAATCTAGTTTAACTTTCCGTTAATAAAATTCATAAGCTAACAACATGTCCAAAGGTCATTAATGATTCCCAAATGTGGTCTTTTTCCTTTATGCCATTAATATGATATTTTTCCCTTATGACATTTCTCCCTAGTCTTACAAGAAAACCACATATAGATTCTTTTAATGATGAGAAATGGTTTCAACATCTAGCGTTTAATGTAAAAATGCATTAAAAATAACCATGTTGTGTATCACTCAAACTATTGTGTCATTTTCAATTTCTTGCACATTGTACAATTAAAATGACAAAATCACTTAGCTAAACACTACAACACCCATGAAATAACATTATAATAACAACTAGATAGTGTAAGACAATATCTTTATATTTCAATAACCACACTAAAATTTTATAAATCTAATTCTTTAAACAAATATAATCTAATCCATAACATCTATTACACATAAATCTCATTTTACCAAAATAAAAAAGAAAAAGAAAAGAAATTAACACTTTAGAATTAAACAAATATGTTAAAGTAAATCTTCCGAATCTAATTACATAAAACTTCAACTATAGCAATCTCAAAACCCCGTTGAATATGATTATTCCATTAAGATCATATTTATATAAATGACATTTAAAGATTTTTATAATTATTTGTAAAGGAAAATTATATAATAGCAAACTCAAAACCCCGTTGAATATGATTATTCCATTAAAGATCATATTTATATAAATGACATTTAAAGATTTTTCTAAAGGAAAATTATATTACTAGAAAATATCTATGCAATATCTATAAGGGATAAACATTTTATTAATATAAAATATTATTAGATTTTGAGTCATTAATTTAATTAATTTTATTTAAAGAATATAAATTCTTAACCAATCGCAATGCACACACAAGAAAAGACAAATTCAACCTAATATAACCAGAAATCAAATAACACTTATAATCACTATTAAAATATTCTACAAGTATCATTGTACTTTCAAATAACCTCTAACCTTAATTATAGACTTGTATTTTAAATTCGCACCAAAAAAACCCTTCACCCAATTTTGTATTAAAAAAAACTAATTTGAATATTTGTATATATTAACTTTTTGTTTTTTCTGTTTTTTTAAATTTAATTTATTAATACAATAAATAAAATTATAAAATTTCCACGGGCCTTTCGAAGGACAATAATTACTTTTTCTTTAATCAAGCCTTTTAACGACTTTTTCCGATTTTCCTACTTGACTAATTTAATTATTTTTGTTTTTAATTTAATTCATTGATAAACAAATAAAATTATAAAAATTTCCACGCGCTTTCTCGTGTAGAACAACCCATTTAGTTTGTGAATCACACAGCCGCCGAAACCGCCCGCCCATAGATTAAAGTTCAAACAATGAAAAATGTGCAAATCCTACATCCCTTGCGAACGTTTTGACTCATCGTGGCAGCTCGGAGGTCCCACGATCGAATCCACCAGCGTGCCCGCCCATAGAAGAAACAATAAAACCGTAGGGCGAGCGCGCAGTTGAAAATATCAAACCCTGATTCTACCCTACCCACAGCATCACATCAGAATCCTCTTTTTCTTCGTATTTATTTAATTATCACTTGCTCTTCTCCCACTGAAATATTCATTCCTCATAAAAATTGGAACCATTATTATTGTGAGAGTTATTGCAATGGCGACTTTGTGCTCTTGTTATCGCAGTTGCTCGGGAGAAGGAGATATAATGAACAATGCACAGATCTTGTTGTTGCAGACGATTCAAGTCATGGTGGCCACTTGGAGATCGGGGTTTCGAATCCTGTAATGTTGTCGGGTGTGAGCAGAGACGAAAGAAGGGAAGAAGAAGAGGAAGAGGTGAAGTTTAAAAGTGATTGCAGTTTAGGGTTTCAGTTCCTGGGGTTTTCCGTAGCAGACTAACCCCGTTCAAAGCATCTTCTCGTTCCACGAAAAGTTGTACATATGAATATTGATGTTTGCTGACGTGGCTGTATTGCTTACGTGGAGCAGGGACATCGCTGATCTGTACAGTGGATTTTATTATTTCTCAATTTATTGAATAAATTGAAAATGAATCGAATTCTTTCTTAGGGTATGACACATTTTCCATGTGGTTTCTGACCACCGTGATGAGAAACCTTATAAAGTTGCACTCCATTCCATCCTTCAATATTTACTTTTTATATGATATTTTTTTTTAATCAGAAAATTTATTGAAGTTGTTGTTGGAACACCTAATCCTACTTGAGTAGGTGTGGAATACGAAAAGTCACAATGGAGTCCAAGTGACCTTGGAATATGAAACCAAGAGTCACACCATTGTACTATAAATGTACATCTTTGTATAATAGAAAATAAGAAAGCCTCACGCTTATCTTTCATTGTGTGTTGAGTCTCTTGTGTGTGTGATCATCTTCCTCATACACCATGTGTGTGCTTCAACATGGTGTTTAACATGGTATCAGAGCGGGCGATTTCTGGCCCTGCTTCAAATTGACTGAGCCATTTGTGTTTATGGCCTGTGCATATCTGCATTTTTGCAGCATTTAGAGACTTTTTGCAGTAGTGTTTTTGCCGCCATTCAGAGGTGTTTTGAAGAGGAGCAGCATTCAGTGATTCTGCAGCGTTCAGAAATCTGCTTTCAAGAAGAAGAAGCATTCAGAAATTGGTTTTGAAAGAAAGGCAACACTGCCCATCTGAAGGTTTTCATTCTTATTTTTCCTGCAATTTCTATTAATTTCTGCATTGAAGAGTTGCTAAAAAACTCTGTTTAAAGAGGGTTTCTGAAGTAGAAGTTTCTGGCTTTTTAATGGAAAAGAATTTTGAGTTTTTCTGCTGTTGAGCTATTAGAAAAATTCTGGGTTTTTAAAGTATAAATTTCTGAGTTTTTACTGGCAAAATTCTGCCTCATTTCCTGAGAAAAATCTCTGCATTTTGTTCAATACTTTGCTGCTGAGCTACTAGAAAATTTCTGCAAACTGCTATTGTATTTCAGTGCTTGAAATTCTGCAGTTGCCCTGTTTTGAAGACATCTGTGAAATTTCTGCTTTTTATTCTGCTCTCTGCTATTAATTAAAAAAATAAAAAAAAATAAAATAAAATTAAAAAAAAATAAAATAAAAAATTGTTGCCCCCTGCTCAAACCTCATTTCCCACTCTCCAACTCACTTCCTAACCACTTAACCCCACGCCTTACTCCCTTACCTACGCTCTGCAAACTGCCCCTTATCACTTCGGCCCTTCGACCTCGCCCTTGCCATACTCCGGATACTCCGCCCACCTCTGGAACGCTTCACGCAGTCAAACGCTTCTGCAACCAAATACAACACTCCCCTCCGCCCTTTACGTGCTGCACATACTCCCTATCCCTTACCCCCGTCTACCTACTTTACAACTTTGCCTCACCTCTCCGCGTTAACGCCGCGCCCTCCATAACTTACGCACCTGCTACTACGCTCCCTACCCGAGCTCTCCCCCGCCTGCAACCTGCACTACCCTTACTCCCCGCGCAAACGCTCAACGTCCCTACGCTCCAACTTCCGCACTCCCCTTCTCCCACTCGGCCTTCGGCCTCCCTCTACCCACCCCTTTCCATACTCAACCCTCACCCCCTCACGTCCTTCAACCTTGCATTCGTGGCACCCTGCCTCACATTCGTTACTTCTCACTCCCTCACATTCGTTGCTTTTTATCATTTTTAAAATTTTAATCCCCCATTAATACCCCTCCTCTTTTTAAATTCCCATTTACATTAATACCCCCATTTACATTAATTCCCATTATTTACGTTAATTCGATTCCCATTTACTCTAATACCCTTCCCTCCCACTTCATATAATAATACTCCCATTTTTTAAATAATAATCTCCCTCCCTTTTAATTTAATTTCTCTCCCCTTCCACTAAAATTAATCCCCATTTTTTAATTTATTCCCTTCTTTTTAATTAATCCATTTTTTAAATTAATTCCCCTTCCCATATAAATATCCCTCCCATATTTTATTAACCCCTTTTTTAATACCATTTTAAATTAATTCTCTCCCTTTTAATTAATCCCCTTCCCCTCCATTTTTTATTATCCCTATTTTTTAATTAATTTTTAATTTAAAAAAAAAAAAAAGGAGCAGAGAGAGGAAGAGAGAAAGAGCAGAGAGAGAGGAAAGAGAGATATGAACAACAGAAAAGAGAAAATCGACATATGAAGAAGATAGACTGAATATATAGAGACAATTGCAGTTTTCCATTTTATGATTTGTGCCATAAGGGTGATTTTTTTTTTGAAGAAATTGACATTTGAAGACAGTTTGCCATCATTGAAAACAGCGCTTTGAAGAAAAATTTCAGCTGCTTTAAAGGCTTCTTTCATAGTGTTTTCAGCTGCACATATTTTTGCAGAGATTTTGTATTGAACTCACATTGTGAGTGAATTTGCCTCTTCATTCATAGTTGGAATCAGAAAATTTGAGTTGTTGGATTGTTGATTGCCCTCCATCATTTGAGGAGCACACTTTGTACTTTGAGAATTTCTTGAGTCATTTGTATTTCTTGTTGCATTGTAAACGGGTGCATTTTCGGTTGTAGCCGACACCCTTTCATTTTTGAGCCTAAGTTGTTGAAATGGCCAAAATCAATGAGGCATTAGTGTTGTTGAATGACCTCATTCATTCAAATGTTGATGACATGATAAAAATGAGCAATGATGCTCTTTGTAAAATTCACAGTTGTTTGCAAGATGCACATGAAAAGATTGAGTTTTTGCAGTTGGAATCTCAGCTCCAACAAGAAGAACTTCACCAAAAGAGTCACCATTCTGAACCTATTTCTGTTCAGAAGATTGAGAAAGACTCCCATCAGCAGCAAGTCAGCAAAGTTCCAGTTGATTCCCATTCAGTTCCTTGTACTAGAGCAGATGTACATGCAGATGCAGCAGTTCAGTCTGCACTTCTTAAGCCCATCATCAGACCTTGGGAAGAGCTTGTCCACAACAAGCACCGAACTGGTCTTGGATATGACAAGGATGTGTCCTTTCATATTCTAGACTACACCAAGCCCATCATATTTCAGAGTGCCGGATTCATGTATGACAGTTCACCTGCAGTTGTTCCAGATCCTGTTCCACTTCCACAACAGATTGAGAAATGCCAACACTGTGATCGAGTTGGCCATATGAAAGATCACTATTTTGATCTTCATCCATGCAAGCATTGTGGTTGGCACACTCATTCTTCAGACAGATGCTTCAGACACAAGCCTCCTGCAAGAACCAAGATTCATTTTGGATGGATCGCTTCTTGGCAATGGGCATCAGCAGCCAAGAAGATGTTTATGACACATGTTAGAACTTGTTCATGGATATTGAACAAACTTGCAGTTGAGTTTTCGCCATCATCTCACCTTGTCCCTGACGGGGGGGAAAATGGTGGTCATGTACAATCTTCGACGACAGATCAAGCGAGCCTAAGCCACAATCTCTCATTCCATGTTCAGAGTTGTAGCCAGCAGTTCAAGCGAGCCTGAGCCACAATTCATCATTCCAAATTCAGAGATGTAGCCAGAGACATGGATGCCCATGAGCACACCTTCGGTTGGTGGATAACCTAAAACCATCATTTTCGGTTGGTGGATAACCTAAAACCATCATCTTTGGTTGGTGGACAACCTAAAACCACCACAGGTAGTAGACCTCCCTTCTTTTAGGTTGAAGGTCTCCCTTTTTTATGAGGGACAATTCCTCTAGTAGAAGCTTTCAGTTTCTTGCCAGTTTTGGAAGAGTTCCGGGAACTGCAACAAGTTTTGCGTTCCAGTGTTTGTGGTCATCCTAAAACCACCTCTTTTTCCAACATTTCACAGAGTTGATTCAGCCAAGTGCTGCCATGCATACTTTGAAGATTTGTATTACAACTCTTTTCTTGGACTCACACATACCCCTTCGGATTAAGGGGGGATGTTGGAACACCTAATCCTACATGGGTAGGTGTGGAATGCGAAAAGTCACAATGGAGTCCAAGTGACTTTGGAATATGAAACCAAGAGTCACACCATTGTACTATAAATGTACATCTTTGTATAATGGAAAATAAGAAAGCCTCACGCTTATCTTTCATTATGTGTTGAGTCTCTTGTGTGTGTGCTCATCTTCCTCATACACCATGTGTGTGCTTCAACATGGTGTTTAACAGTTGTCAAATTAATAGTTAACAGAGCTATTTCTGTCGTTATTAGAATATATGGTTATTTATTATTGTTATTTAAGGAAATTATGTAGTTTGGAATTATTGGTTGGTGGGTCTTAAGGGGTAAAGCTTACTACCTTGTAAGATGCTTCTAGTTTTGGGTCATTAATCTCTTTCATAGAAGATGCTTCTAGTTTTGGGTCATTAATCTTTTTCGTAGAAGATGCTTTTAGTCTTGGGCCATTAACCTCTTTCCTTAAGTCCCAGTAAGACAATCTATTACCCAATCAAAAGCAGTGTTAATACTCCAAGCAAAATATTCTTATATATTATTATCTATTTTCAATATTTATTTTTACTTTTCAATATTTCAATTTTTTAAATTTTTAAATTTTTTTAATATTCTAAATTTTTATTAAGTCAGTTGTGGATAGCTCAATGGGCTTAAAATATTGAAATTTTACTAGTAGTTACATGCCATACAGATCCTAGACCTGGAAATATTTAGTAATATTTACTAATAGTTACGTATTTCTAAATCCCCTCAATTAAAAAAAAAAGAAAAAGAAAGAAAAAAAAATCAATTTTTTATATAGCGTTATTTAATATATATATATATATATATATATATATATATATATATTTAATTTATATTTTATAATAAATTTTATATATTTTTTTTAATAATTGATGATGATGATGATGATGATGATGATGATAGCGGTTAATGTCCACTAAGACCAATCTTTGGTCTATCGGACCTAAATAAAAGAGTTATATAGTTTGATTTAATATTTTATTCCTATGCTCAAAAAGCTTGGAGAGAAGCCTCCCTATCTCACTATAATTTTGACATCTTGAAAAGCTAGGAAGGTCAGTATTGCAACAAAGATTATGAAATTGAGCTCTAATGTAATTGTACGCAGGGCACTCTAATAGGAAGTGATTTTCATCCTCGATGTTCATATTCTCACAGAGATGATAGATCCTTTCCATTCATGGTGTTTTAGGAATTGTCCAACGACCTGTTTCACTATGGAGCTCATGAGAGTTCGTTTTGATCTTGGCTATATTAATTTTCTTCTTTGAGCTAGTTAAAACAGAGAGATACTTTTGATCTTCTAGGGTGGAGTTGATGACCTCCTTATAATATCTTAATTTTCTTTTAGCTGCTACATCTTTCTCACACCACATTTTTTCTTTGAACTTAGAAGTAACAATTTTTTTAATGTTATTAATGTTTTGAAATGCAACATTCTTGTCGATCCCAATGGTTTAACCAGGCCCTGGTGTCCTTATACCAACCTCCTTTAAGCCTTAGGTGGTTTTGGCTGGAATTTGAAGCTTTCTTAGGAAGTCTATGGTCTCATATGCTATTGAGCTTGTGCTTGTACAACAGAAACCTAGTCATAGCTAGGCTCTCGATAGGGGAAAGACCCACTTCTATAAGGACAATAGGATGGGTGTATTGCTTTTAATTTTAAAGTTATACATTATAAAACGCTTTTGGATTTGCTCAATCTTTCTCTAGGATTCTCTAGAGATGCTACAACCCCAAACCTCACATCCATATAAGATAACAGGAGTGACTAAACTTTCAAAGAGGAACTTCTTTCTATCCCACACTATGAGGTTTTCCGTTTTACAATTATTTTCAAGACCAAAATAAGCTTTCCATCCCCCATTAATCCTTTTTTGAATGCTATAGTTCCAGTTCAGCTTGTGATGAATATCAATTCCTAGGTACTTGTAAGAAGACACTTCCTCCAAGTTACTATTGTCATACACAAAATTAGCGTAAGTGTCCTTCTTGGATTTGATAATCATAAATTTTGTTTTGTCAGTGTTAACAGACATACCCATGGTAGAGCAGAAATCCTTAAGAAGTCTAAGTTGCTTATCAAGATCAGATGGGCACCTTGCGAGAAGAACAATATCGTCAGCATAGAGAAGAAGGATGATGACTATCCCAGCTAATATTGTCCCAGCACATCCTGCTTCCTCTAAAAAACCTTCTAGCTTGTCGATGTAAATGCCAAATAGGGTAGGGGAGATGGGGCAACCTTGTTTAACTGTGATATTACACTTAATATCTCTCAACCCGCATTGCTCTTTAACTTGGCAATTACATTCTCGTATAACCTTATAGCAGTCGCTCTTAGCTCGAAAGGAACATTTAGCTCTTCTAGTCTATTCCATATGTCGTTTCTAGGAACCATATTGAAAGCCTTTCTAAAGTCCACAAAGTAACAGAAGAGATTGGATTTATCATTGCGACATTCCTCCACAATGATCCTAAGCGTAACGAGGTGGTCCTTTGTTGAGTGCTGCCTTCTAAAACCCGCTTGGCCTTTAGCCCGCTTACCTTCACTTTCAAGCCAAATGCTCAACTTCTTTTCCAAAATAATACCATATAACTTGGCTAAGAGAGAGATGATCAGAATTGTTCGATAATTAGAGGGGTTATTTGTATCCCCACTTTTAAAAATAGGGAGGCTTTGAGTCCAAGGTTTAGGGAACCCTTTCTTGACCGCTTGGTTGAAAAGCTTGTGGATGTGGGGGTGACAAATAAATTGGATATTATATGATATCAGCATTATTTTTTCCCCAATTATTTTTCAAACATGAAATTTTAAAATTTATTTTGTTTTTCTTAGTAAAAGAATATTTAACGCAATTTAAGATCATATATTCTTACTTAGTATAAAATGCAAGGATTTTTTTTTTTTTTTTAAATTAAGGAACTACACCAAAAATTTTGTAAAGTATTATTATTATTATTGTTGTGATTTCACAATTACTCATATTAATAATAATTGCAAAAAAATTAATAATCTATCATATTAATAGAAAAAAGATAAAAGTTTTAAAAATGATATTAAAAGTTCAATTGAATTATATTGAATATATTATTTTTTATGTTAATGTTATTATTGATCCTAAACAAATTTTAAGAGGCAATGTACATAGCGTCACTATGTCTTTAGTGGGTGGCTAGGGTTTGATCTTAATGGTAGTTAATGCATATATTGGTTCATTTGGCTCTTTCTTTGCGCTTCCTGACATGTTGTTTTGATCCTCATTGTGGTCTACCTCTTTAATGTAGTCTCCATTTTGTTCAACATATTTAATCATGGTAATGACTCGTTCCTTGATTATTCGTAATATACTTATGACTCCCAACATTCCTATAAGTGACACTCTTTTAAATGATGTTGGTGCACTCCCCATATTAGTAGTTCATGGTATTTCCTATTATAATGTGGCGATAAAAGGGAATTATGGTAGAAAGTAGATCCCTAAGATCCACATGGTTCACAAAACTTTGAATCCATCCATAGTGGTTGGGAAGGAGCAATAGAGTATTAATATTTTTACAAAGATAACAGTAGACTTATTTGGAGTTTTAGTGACATCTAGCCAAAAGAAAATAAACCTTTATTAATGACCTCTTACACCTACAAATAAGAAGTTCCAATAAGCTTATATCTACCTTTATGGTTATTGTAGAGTTCAACTTGCTAAAGGATAAAGATTAGATCCTTAACTCTAGCCCTTAGCTTTAACGGAAATTTGGTCACTACATGGAGCCCTAGACTCTAACCTTCAACCCAAATTTAGATTTGTTCTAGATGGCTCCATTCTAGGTTAGATTTCATAATTTTCCTATACATTTTTGGGTTATGATTCACTTTGTAATATCCAAAATGCTTAGATAATTTTTATTTAGAGAAGAAGAGACAAGAGGCCATTACACTAAATATATTTGCACAACCCATTAACATGGAATTTCACAAAGGATTTTAGGAAAAAATAAGTTGGTTGCCAAAGACTACATCCAAAATCAAAAGTTGGAGTTACCTTTCATTTCAAGGCATGCCTTCAAATAAGGCATGTCTGCAACCACTATAACAAGATATTGAAGGTTGGGAAATCAAGAAAATATCACCACATACCCACACGATAGGATGTCATGATGAAAAACATCACTTGATAAGTAAGGAGTCCCCATTGTCCTCTCATCCTAAATAAGCTAGTTGGTGTGCCCCAACAATTGATTATGACACCTTCTCATGAAATCAAGAATATTTCCTCTCCACCTTCTCTTTGGGATTCTCAGATGTGTTCCCCCTCTAATAAGGACATCAAACCTTCCATTCCAAGAAAAGATAGAGATTTCCCAAAACAACCCACAAAGTAGAATGAGCTAAGATGATTACATAGAGGGAAAATGAGCAATTTGGGGTATCTTATAACCCTCATTAAAACTCGTAGTTGAAGATGATCAAGATTAGAAAAAATTGGTGTCGAAAGGCCTTGTTACACTGGTTCTCAACCCAAACAAGGAATGAGCGATCATTGTACATAAGAAAATTGCATTGCACGCAAACAAGTAATGATAACAAGGAGTCACCACTAATACTTAATTTAGACATGCATTATTTTTGTATGGTTTTATGCTCCTAATTCATTTGCATTTATCCATGTACCCTAGATTTGGATTAATGTATTAGGAAAAAGAAGAAATTTTAGGGTTTGGTAGTTTGATCATGTTTTCAAACTTTGTAAACTCTCCCACTCTCTTGATTTTCTATCTCTGAATGGTTAAGATACAAATTTTTTAACATTAAAAAATGATTGTTACTATAAAATAAAAGAAATCTAAACAACATACATATGGAAAAAATATCACTGAGCCATGTATTTAGGATTTATTGATTTTAATTAAACTTGCATATATCTCTCAAAAAGAGTTTAAAATGTAACTCTAAAGAGCATTAAACAACTAGAAATCTTGAGCTACACTCAAATACTTCAAAGTATTTGGGAGGAAGTGCTATCAAAATATAAAAGAAGATAATATAGGCAAATTTGTTTCTAGAACATATGAAGGTATCTCTCTTGACTATACATCTTGAAACAAGGCCTACAAACGATACAGTAAAAAGATTGCACAATGTTGTAAAAGGTGTTGATGTAAGAGTGGATGGAGCAATGCCTCAAAATGAAAAGTATCAAACAAATGAAGATATAGAGGAGACAATTTATAGAGAATGAGAACATGAAGAAGAAAATAAAGAAAAAGAAGAAATAAAGTGCTAATATCCAAAGACACCATCTAGATTTGTTCAATCGTATCCTCCAAAAAATCAAAATTTGGGTAATATAGATACAGGAGTTCAGACTAGAAGAGGATTGATAAGTACACCAAAACAAGAAAAATTTTATTTGTTATCCAAAATAGATGATCAGGTGCTCAAAATTATGCTAAGAAATTAATGTTGTCAGAATGGCGTGGAACCTGAATGACTGTGTAGATCTCGTCGTTCTGAATCTGACGCAACTTGTTTCGTGGAAAACCCGCACTATATGCTCCCAGAAATGCACTCTGTCCACTTTCTCAAATAGGCAATTTAAAAAAAAAAAAATGCAGGACAAGCCAATCAGCAATCCGTGCAACTGACTGGGAATGCCTACGTGGCATGGTTACTGTGTAGGTTGACTTGGTCAATGGTTTTCCTCGTCGAATCATGTGGTGCCAAGTGGCATGATGTCATTGGTTTTATATGGCGCGTTGTGATTGTTGGGCATGTGGCCAACCACATGCTACCAGGTGCCCCAACCAGAGGCTGCCACATGGCAACATGGGAGGCCACAAAATTTTGGGTCAAGTTTGAGCAGCAGCAACGGGGGTCAAACCTGCGACCTCCAAGAGATGAATAGAGGGCCTTTACCAATGCGCCATAACTTTGTTCCTTAATATAAATTGGTTTGAAGATTATTTTATTAACATATTATTCTGCCATGGGGGGAGGGGGCTGGGGTCTAGCCCCAACGTTGGTCACCGTTGTGGGCGGGAAGCTAGCCCTGCACTCCCCCCAATGGTGCTTAACTATAACCATGATAGTAAATGCCACCATGTGACATGTTGTGGAGACTGCCTCCAGAACCTCCGACTTGCTAAGCCACCACCTTGTTGGGTATGTGTTATATTCTTTCCATGACTAGTCATGCACTGGGGGGTCACAATCCCCCCTGTGACGATATGCCTGCACTAATTCAGATACTCTTTCACACTGAAATCTGGAGATGAAAATTTCTAAAGACTGAAACTATAAACTGATTTATCATATATTGTTTAAATCACCCCACTCAATCCCATACACCTCTATCTAACTGAAATGAAAAGCTTTACAATGTTAGGTGTATTCTTCTTTCCAATGTAACCAGGTGAGGAGTGGTTTTATTGACAAACCATGCTGCCAGTAGCTAAAAATCATTGAAATATATTTTCAATGATAAATAAATGTACCCATGTGATGATTGCAGGGACGTTTGTGTTGAAATTTGCAACAAGAAACAGTGAAATTGGAATCCAGAAACGACATGACAGCAGACACACTAGTGTGGGACCACAGGTCACACAGTGATGGGTCCTAGCAATACATTAGTGTGCAAGCCAATTTATTTAATAAATTGGAAATGTGTTTAATTTAATTTTTCCTTAATTGAATTGGATAATAAATTGTAATCTTATCTCGTAAACACTTGTAATAGTTAATTGAGTGTGATAGACTCATTTAGCTCATGAATTTCGAGTTGAGGGCGGTTGGTGAGGCATGCAGAGTGATTCTATTAGATTTTGAGTCTAAGTTGTAGTTAATGTATTAGTTTAATGCATGAGAAATCAGTTAACTCAATTAAGTGAGTTAAAATCAGTTTAACTAGTTGTAACTGATTGCGGCACTAGCGAGAGGTCAAGTGGCTTAAATCAGATTTAATTCACATGCAGTGATCTGTCAAGTGACCGATGATGTACTATTAATAGTTGTATGCATGTCAGTTCTGATGAAGACCCAGTTGAGATAGAGTTCAAAGGGATGTTAACTATCAGTTGTATTTTTAGCAAATTTCCTAGCTGCAGTTAAATCACCATAGGATTGCCCATGATACTTGCACAATCAAGGAAGGCTGAAATTCCCATGGAATAGGGATTGCGTGAGCAAGGCAGGTTGAGAAGAGGCTAAGAATTGGCTAAGTACTAGCCTGATTTTGTCCATATCAGTGTGAAACAGTTAGGAGAGTGCATCAGACTCTTGTGAGAAGAGAGCATTATATTGTTTCATGATTCCTTGGTTCATTATACAATAGAGATAGAGGGGTTTTGAGCAACAAGCTTTCCCCAGGAAAAATATTTGTGTTGTGGATTGATTTTCTTCTTTCTTTTACTTGGTGTGATTGTGCGATCGTGTTTAATTTCTGTAGAATTAATTGTAGAAGGATTCAGTATCTTGCTCTAGTATATTGCATGATCAAATTGAATCCATTGGAATACACATTGTTTGCATAATTTCTACAGTTTGGATATGAAAACAAGAGAACCTTCACCACCTCCATCTTGGACTCCCTTACTTCCTCTTATGAACTCCAAATTCTATCCTAAAAATATATATTCCATGAGATCATTTTCCTAGGACCATCGAGAGCATCCCTCCTAGTGCAAAAAAGGCCTTCAAAAGGCTCTGATCTTGGCTAGTGGATTTGGCTAGCGTTCACTCATTTTCCCCAACTTCCATCCACCTCTCCACACCCTTAAACCATAATTTTCACCTCTTAAACCTTCTCGGAAGCCCTCCTATAGCATTATAGGCCGTCTTGTAGCAATACATGACTCATGTAGCAACCACCTATAGCACACCTGTAGGACCTCATTTTTCCACCAATTTTGATCTTTACTGCAACTTGGAATTATTTTAGAACAATATTGACCCCCAGCTATGATTTCATGATCATGGAAAACTTCTAGGTCACTCCAAAGCCTTATTTTCCTAACTTCCATCTTCATATATGCTTGATTGTGAAAGGGATCTAAATAAATAGTTGATGTAACCTTTCTAGCTTTAAAGTTGGGAATGTCTTGGTAGTTCCTTTTAATTATAATAATCTAGTTTAACTTTCCATTGATAAGATTCATAAGCTAACAACATGTCCAAAGGTCATTAATGTTTCTCAAATAATATTTTCCCCTTATGATATTTCTCCCTAGTCATACAAGAAAACCACACATAGATTGTTTTAATGATGAAAAATAGTTTCAACATCATGTGTTTAATGCAAAAGTTTATTAAAAGTAATCATATTGTGTATCATTCAAACTATAACATCATTTGCAATCTCCTACACATTGTACAATTAAAATGACAAAATCTCTTAGCTAAACACTGCAACATGCATGAAATTATAATATAATAACAACCACATGTTGTGAGACAATATCATTATACTTCAATAACTACACTAAAATTTTATAAATATAATTCTTTTAACAAATACGAGCTAATCAATAACATATGGTACTCATAACTCTCATTGTATAAAAATAAGAAGAAAATAATTATCAAAATGAGAAGAAAAGAAAAAAAACACTTTTAGAATCAAATAAATATGCTAAAGTAAATTCTATTCAAATCTAAACAGAAAAAAATTCAACCATAACAATCTCTAAACCAAGATCAAGTTTTATAATAATGATATTTATGGATTTTCTTAATCATTTGTAAAGAGAAAATATATTATGAGAAATGATCCATCAAATATCCATAAAAGAGATAGACTTTTTACTCTTATGAAATTTAAGTGGTTAACCTAATTACTCATATTTAAGATGAACTCTTAACCCATTACAAACACTTTTCAATCTCACTGTAAAGTGAAAAACAAATTCAACCCAATAGAACAAAAACGCAAATAACACTTACAATCACTATTAACAAATTCTACTGGAATTACTTACTTTCAAATAACAACTAACCTTAATTATTTATGAAAAACTTGTATTATAAATTCTCACCAAAAAAGATCTTCACCCAATTTTATATTAAAAAATAAATAATTTATATATATTAATTCTTTGGTTTTTTAAATTTAATTTATTATAAAATTTCCACGGTCCTTTCCGACGAAAATAATTACTAATAACCTTTTAATATCTTTTCTCTTTTTCCTACTTGACTAATTTAATTATTTTTATGTATTATCGATTTTTAATTAATTTATTAATATAAAAAATAAAATTATAAAAAATTCAACGCGCTTTTGATATGAAAAAAATTACCAAATTTTCATCAAACCTTTTAATAACTTTCCTATTATCCCTCCAACTCCAACTCATATTATTAGGTTTGTGAATCGCACAGCGGCCGAAACCGCCTGCCCATAGAAAAGCAATGAAAAATGTGCACACCCTACAATTCTTGCGAACGTTTCAACTCACCGTGGCTGCTAGAAGGTCGCGCGATCGAATCTATCCGCCTGCCCGCCCATAGAACAAACAATAAAGCCTTAGGGCGAGCGCGCAGTTGAAAAATCTCAAACCCAGATTCTAACCTACCCACAGCATCGGCCTCAGAATCATCTTCTTCTTCTTCTTATTTATTTAATTATCACTTGCTCTTCTACCACTGAAATGTTCATTCCTCATAAAAATTGGAACCATTATTATTGTGAGAGTTGATTGCAATGGCGACTTTAGTATCGCAGTTGTTCGGGAAAAGAAGATACAATGAACAATGCGCAGATCTTCTTCTTGCAAACGATTCAAGTCATGGTGGCCGCTTGGAGGTCCAGGTTTCGAATCCTGTAACGTTGTCGGGTGTGAGCAGAGACGAGCGAAGGGAAGAAGAAGAAGAGATGAAGTTTAAAACAGATATATCAGAGCTATTGCGGTTTAGGGTTTCAGTTTCTGGCGTTTTCCCGTAGCAGACTAACCCCGTTCTCAGCATCTTCTTGGTCCACCAAAAGTTGCACAGATGAATATTGATGTTTGCTGACGTGTATGCATTTTTTGACGTGGCTGTATTGCTTACGTGGAACAGGGACATTGCTGATCTGTACAGTTGATTTTCTTATTTCTCATTTTATTGCAATAAATTGAAAGTTAATCCAATTCTTTCTGAGTGTAGGGCGCATTTTCCGTGTGGTCGAGGATTTTCCATATTTATTTATTTTTTATATTTTTCATATTTCTATGTAGTATAATATTTTCAATATTTATTTTTATTTTTCAATATTTTATTTATTATTTTCATATACTTTTTTTTGAGTTATTAAGTATTTAATTTTTTTATTACAACACATATTTATACATTTTCATATATATATATATATATGAAGTAACTTTCATGAGTTTTTAAGTGAAACCCCTTTCTCTTGGATTGCTAGAGTCTTACCCACATTGGTTCTCATTTCAAAAACTTTGTTCAGGAACTATAATAATCTTGGAATGCTTCTCTCTCTTCTATTTGACCATAGAAATAAATTATTAAAACGTCCCCATTAAACTCTTTCTCTTTTCATAAGGTCAAATAGACCCCATTGGTCTCAGGTTAATCATCATCCTCACCATTATAATTTCTCATATATATATATATATATATATATTCAAGGTAAATTATCCTCTCTCTTATTCTAAGAGCTAGAATGAGGGGTAATTCAAAAATAGTTATAGGGAATTGAATCTAGTTGGGGGAGATAGCAACCACTCTACCCAAAAACACAAGAGAACCCCAATTGACATTTTAAAATATATTCTTTAAAATTAATTTATATTTTATAATAAAAATATGTTGTTTTTTCTAATAATTAATAGAGTATATATAAACATTATAAAATGAATGTTATATGTACCTCAACATTACATTCAAAAAAAATTTTGCCAACTGGATCGACGCTGCTATGCGTCTGCCCTAGCCACTGGACATTCACAGCAGAACGCAGTGCCCTCATGGCTACCTCGGACCCTGATCCGGGGCCACCTTCACCCCATGCAAATGCAGCAAATGCAAATAACTAGCAGCCGGATGAAGAGTCTGTAGCTTTTGATTCTCTAATTAGATGTTTAGGAACTCAGCGAGCCAGGCCAGCAGCCACAAAATTTGTCAAAAAGCTGGAATCCATACCAGAAATATCTCTGCCGCCAGCAGTACCAAGAAAAGCTGTGATCTCACTTGCAAAAAAAGGACTTGTGGGCCAATTCAATGGATTGTGGCCCTCGTCTAAAATAGTATAGAAATGGGTAGAGAGAAATTGGATCCAATTCACACAAGGAAAAATAGCCATTAGATTCTATTGAAGGGGGTATTACACATTTCATTTCGAGACCAAAAGTGATCGAGATCTCATTTTCTGAAGCGGACCTTACGTCATGGACACAAGAGGCTTGTATCTAAATCGATGGACCCCGGACTTTGACCTAGAACTGGATGTTCCCGATGTGGTACCTGTATGGGTCAGAGTGCCGCATCTCCCTCTTCACTACTGGAGCGATGAATCAGTACGCGCAATAGGAAATGGAGTGGGCAAATACATTGACAGAGGTGAGCCAAAAAACAACAATGCAGGCATGCGCACAAATCTGTGTATAGGTGGATCTAGGAAAAGGCCTCCCGGAAGCTGTCAAGATCAAGGTGGACAACTGGATCCACATTCAGCAGCTGGACTACGAAAAAATCCCCTTCAAGTACAAGGTATGTCACGAATATGGTCATTTCACCAATAGATGTAGTAAGAGAGAAGAACCTGAAAAAAATGCAGAAGAAACATTAGATCCAAAATGGGAACAAGTAAAAAAGAAAAAGACAGCTGCAAAACCATCCAAAGGACCTCAACAACCTCCACTGCCGGGATCCCCTACCCCCTCTCAGACAACCTCCCTCTTGGGGGCAAACCCTTTTGACATCCTCTCATCTGCCCTTAGAACTTCAGAGCTGATCTCATCCTCTTCTCCCAAACCCTCTCTCCTCTCTTCTCCCACCCTTACCCCCATGCCTCTCCTCACCAGGCGAACAATCCCTTGCCCCAAAACCTAGATCAAATCTTAACCAGGAATCAATCCAAAGAAATTCCCCAAAACACTGAGAATTTAAAAAAAATGGGAAGGAAAACAAACAAAGAACTCAGGGATGAAGAAGCATCCAAAGAAATCTCTCTGGGAACAGAACAGGGGATGGAGAATTTTCTAGAAAAAGGAACAAAAAATAAAGAAAAAGTACAGCAAGCACACAAAGGGAAAGGTCCTATAGCTTCCCATAATAGTAAGTAATGATAGTTGTCTCTTGGAATTGTAGAGGGTTGGGTCATCCCTCCAAAACAAATTATTTGAAATACCCAATCAAAAGTGAAAAACCAGACATCCTCTTAATCTAAGAGACAAAGCTTAGCAGCCAAGAAATGGAAAAGATTGTGGAAACTTCAAGGACTTATGAAGGAAATGCAACTTCGGCCAAATGGAAACTGCAACAACAGGTAAAAAAGAACACTAGATAAATACAAAGCTGGAGAGTACAGAATCAGGTGAGAAAGCCAACATCTACAACATATACTCTCTCAACCACTATAGGGACAAAGAAAATTGCTGGCAAACTCTAAAAGAAAGCATTGGAGCAGATAATGAAGACAATCTCATAGAAGAAGGAGATCTAAATCTAATACTAAAAGCTGAAGAAAAAAGAGGAGGGAATTTCCTGTCGGATCCAAGCAGAGAAACATTAGAAGAAATAATGGATCAAAGCAATCTTATTGACATCCCACCCAAAAATGGGAAATATACTTGGGATAATAGGAGAATAGGCAAGGAAAACATAAAGGAAAGGCTAGATAGGATCCTCATCCGAGATTAGATGCTAATCAACTATAGCAGAGCAGCTTCTAGAATTATTCCATCAGCAGCATTGAACCATAAACCAATAATTATGGAGCTTCGCATGGCTAAAAACTATGGACCGCTCCCTTTTAGATATAATCATTTATGGGGCAGCAATGAAGAAGCACATAAAGAAGTGGAAATTGTCTAGAAAACGAACATAAGTGGCTCCCCCACTTACATATGGGAAACAAAAATAAAAGCAACAAAAGGAAGATTAAAGGATTGGGCAAGAAACAGATATAAAGAACCATACAAAGAGAAAGAAGAGCTAAAAAAATGCTAAAACAAATACAAGAGGATCTGGAGAGCAGTAATAGCACCATAGAGAAGCAAACAAAAGAAAAAGAAGTGCAATGGAAAATATACAGGAACAACAGACAAGAAGAAGAAACCTGGAGGCTAAAGTCTAGACAGATATGGATGCAAGCTGGAGACAAAAACACCTCCTTTTTTCACAACTCAGCAAAAACAAGAATGATAAAAAAAAACATTGAAAAAATCACAGGAGGGGAGGGACAAGAGGTAACAGGACAAGAAGAAATAAAAAATGAAGCATTCAACCACTTCAAAAAACTACTCATAGCTCCAGATAGCCAGGCAAATCCTGAAGAGTTCCTGAGACACACACCAAGAATTATTGACAACAAAAGAAATAGCCTTCTTACTAAGGAAGTAACAGAAAAATAAGTAAAAGCAGCAGTCTGGGCACTGCAACCAAATAAGGCTCCGAGGTCGGATGGCTTTCCCATAGCTTTCTATAGGACCTTTTGGCACATTGTCAAAAAGGATCTAATAAAAATGATAAGATATGTCATGAGGAAAAGGAAGATAGGAGGGTATACAAACTCAACTTTTTTGGCCTTAATCCCTAAAGACCCCAGACCAACTACTCTTAATCGCTTCTGGCCTATATCTCTTTGTAATAATTCTTACAAGATCATATCTAAAATTATAGCAAGAAGATTGAAGCCCCTCCTCCCTACCTTAGTCACTGAAAATCAAGGAGGATTTGTTCCCAATAGGCAGATTGTGGATAATATTATCTTATTTCAAGAAGCCATACATACCAGCCTATCAAATAATGAAAAAGGCTTCATCCTAAAAATGGATATGGCAAATGATTTTGACAGAGTTAACCTTTCCTTTCTGGCAGATGTGCTAAAAGCTTTTGGGTTCTTTGAGGATTTTGTGGAAATAATACAGGCATGTACTGTGGGGCCCTGGATAGCCCCGCTAATAAACGACAGACCGAGTAAATTCTTCCAAAGCTCGAGAGGATTAAGACAGGGATGCCCCCTGTCACCTTTTCTTTATATCATTATGGCTGAATCTCTCAGTAGAAATTTGGAACACTGCAGAAGAAACTCTACTCTAACAGGCCTATCTATAAGCAGAGGAACTAGAAGAATAAATCACTCCCTCTTTGCTGATGACACTCTATTGCTAGGAGGAGCATCCTGCATAGTGGCAAGAAGATTCAAAACCATCTTAGATAGTTGTATGGAGGTTTCAAGAGGCATGATTAACAATGGCAAAAGTTGTATCTACAGCTGGAATACCCCAATAAGAACTCTGCAGAAAATGTCTCAAATTCTAAACATACCCTGTCAAAATAGCTAGGACTATTTTCAATACTCGGGGCTACCTATTAGCAAGAAAAACATGAAGAATGAAATATGGATTAAATTCACAGAAAAAATGAAAGTGAAGATCAAAGCTTGGGGGATGCTTTGGTTGAACCAAGCTGGCAGAATCACGCTCATAAAATCTATACTGGCAGCTCTACCTTTATACCAATTTGCTCTTATTACGACTCCTGCAAGCATTCATAAACAGATAGAATTAATTCTCAGAAACTTCCTCTGGCAGGGAGGGAAAAGGGAAAAAAAAAAATTAGTCTAATAAATTGGAAGCAAGTAATTGCAACTTACAAAATTGGGGGTCTCACCATAAAACTACCAAGATTAATGAATACAGCTCTTGGAAGTAAAATAACTTGGAGATTCATAACCAGAGAAAAGGCATGGTGGAAAGATGCTCTCAAAGCAAAATATCTTAATGGGCCCAGAACTTCAATTCTAGACAAGAACCCCCCAACAAGGCCATGCACCCAGATATGGAAAGAAATTACTAATGCAATTCAACTTATCAAAGACTATATCACTAAGAGGCCGGGAAATGGGGAGCAGATGAATATCTAGAAAGATAGCATAATGGGACATCCACCGGTAGGGAACAATCCAGATATAAAAGAGTTAAAATAATGGATGACAAAGGAAGGCCTATACAAGATAAATGATATCTCTAATTGGGAGACAGATGGAGACTAGAATCAATGGACCAAACCCAACCTGCCATGTGACCTGATAGGACAATGGAATCATTTGATAAAGCTACTGGCAAGAGCAGCCCCGATAGAAAAAATAAGAATGACATCTACATATGGGAACCTACAGGAGGAGAATACACTTTCAGAACAGGATATCAAAAACTTCATGAGAGTCAAAACCAACAAGTTTGGAAACACTGGAGATCTGCATGGAAGATTGAATCTCTACCCAAAATCAAAATCTTTATGTTAACCTTGCTTCATAACAAAATCCTAACAGTAGAGAATTTAAAGAAAAGAGGAATAAGTGGGCCATCACAATGTCCATTTTGCAGGAAGAATGAGGAAACAATCCAACATTTACTACTGGACTGCTCATTCTCAAGGAAATGCTGGGAGACAATGATATTACCCATAGAGGCAAACATAAACTACAATCTTCCAATAAATCATTTCATCGACAAAAGGAAAAGTAGCTACCCATACTCCATCAAAAGTAAGCAAACAATACAAAGATTTTGGAACTGTCTTCCATCATTCCTTTGTTGGCAACTATGGCTAGCATGAAACAGAGCAATATTCAAAGATAAAAATCCTATAGTAAGCACAGTAACTACAAAAGCATGGGGATTAATGGTGGAATTTCTCGCAGCAAAAGGGGTGAAGGGAATCAATCTAAGCCAACTATAAGAAGAAGAAAGAAGCTGGATAAGTTTTGCAGCAAGTAAGATCAAATAGGCTCCACAAATGGGAAATGATGAGAGGCATCAGAACTGGAAGATAAGAAAAAATGAAGAGGATTTTAAAACTTGGGTAAAGACTCTAAACAAAGCATGTCTATTCTTTGACGGAGCATTAAAAAGGAACCCATGTAAAGCAGACACAGGTGGAATAATAATCCTACATCAGTCAACAACACAGTTATCTTACAATTGGGGACTAGGTAAAATGACGAACAATAAAGCAGAGGCTTATGGGCTTTTGCTAGGACTTAAAATTCTCAAGGAAAAAAAAATCAAAGAAGCTATAATCTTTGGGGACTCAGCCATCATCATCAAGGCAATGGTAAATAACTCCCTTCCAAAAAATGCAAGGTTAAATCAAATTTTAAGTAGAGCCCAAAGAATATTAAAGGACATTGGCAATATAGAGTATTTCCACATCTTGAGAAAAAATAACAAAATGGCAGATAAACAAGCAAACAAAGGAGCCCAACAAAATGAAGGACAAGCACAAATTGGTGAAACAAAAATCCAAATCCCCATCCCCTAACTTTTACTCTGCACTCATGATGAATAAAAATCAAAACATATTTCATAAAAAATCCAAAGACAGAACCAATATCCTTCTGGAATCCTCAACCAAGCACTTTGTCAATTCAGCAATGATTCCCAAATCTGACTGTACCACAAAAATATCTGCAAATTTCACTTCTCAATCTTATGGAATCGAGCATCATGTGAACCCTTAGCCCATTCCCTTCCCTCAGCATGTTATTAATTCTAGACTCCCTCATCCTTTGATTCACCTTCCTATTTCAAATCCACTTGAGCGTTTTTCTGTTGAGTTGTTCCTTATCTGCTCTCGGGCTTTTCTGAACTTTCACTGGCCCACGAAATTTCTAAGAAATAGCCGTATCTCTCCAGCCTTTCGCGCTTGAGCTTTTCTCATTATTTTGACAACTCCCTTGCTTTGCTCTTGCGTGAGATAGAGACAGTCTTTAGCACTGCCAGCAGAGCTTCTAATCAAGTTTGAAGCAACACAAGTGGACTTATCAAACTACGCCAGTGGGAATAGGATCTTCTGCTCAGCGTTGGAAACAAATAATACTACTTTGGCAGCAGTGATTTACTTCAAAAGTAGAACACGCAGCAAAGGAGAAAATTACAAGAAAACCACATCAACAGAAGAAGGAGAAAATTTTAAAAGCAGCACTAACAGAAATAAGAAACAAATGGACCCTATGGAGAACAGAGCACACCCATGTGCATTCTACAAATCCCACTAATTGGTGATAGAGAACCTCAAGAATCAGATCCAACAAGATGAAGAGAAATCCAAAGCTGAGATGGCCCAAATGAAATCACAATGGAAGAAATGTAGTGAGGAAATAAACAATCTAAGGTACAACTACAGCCATATGCAGGAATCCTTGAACGTCATCAAAGAAGCAATGAATTAAAAGTCTGAGCAAGGATCTACATCAATGGATCAGGGAAGCAGATATCGTGGAAGTGAAAACACTGTCAACAAATAGTTCACCAATCACCCATGGATGTTGATCTCAACTCCAGCATAAAGTTTAATTTCCAATGAAAGTCAAATGTATTTTTCTTTTATTTCAGTTCGTCAAGCAGTATAGTTCCAATGTAACTGTCTCTAGCTATAAAAGGAGGACAGAAAATAGGAAATCGAGTAGCATAACTCTAGAATTAGCCCCCAAGCAAACTCTATCATATTTGGGGAATTTTGTAATGGAGAACACCTCTCCTCCTATTTTTTAGAAATATAATACAACCGACATTGTTAGAAAAAAAAATGAATGTTATATGTGTTGAATTTTATAGCTATGTTTGGTCTTCATAATTTATATTATAGCCCTTCAAATATATAATTCAAATTGTAAGACATGTTATTCATGTCATTTTCATTGTTAGCCCTTGAAAGAATTAATATAAGACATCTTCTTCATGTTGATATTAAAAGAGAATTTTTCAAAACTTGGATTTTGAGTTTTTGTTCTTCAAAATTTTCAAGTTAGCCCTCCTTCAAGTCAAGTAAGCCCTAGTGAAACAAACCCATTCGGAAAAGTAGAACATTATATATAGAGCACTCAACCACCTCTACAAGGCACCATTTGAGCTCTCACAAGAAAATAGATATTCTAGGCATCTCAATGAAGAAGAAGGAGAGAAGAAAGAAGAATTAGGAAAAATTGAGCTCTAACATCTCTCTTTCTCTCTCTCTCTCTACTTCGCACATGTGACTTTCTGGGCATATTTTGGGTATAAGGTTAAACTTCTAGGTAGCAGGCTCGAAATTTTGGACACATTGTTCTAGGCAGCAGGGTCGAGTTTCTGGGCATATTCCGGGAGGCCAAAATTTGTCTTAGGAAAATAACAAAGGGTCGAAGTTGAATGGTAGAAATTTGACTGGACGAGAGGGTTGTTTGACTAGGTTTGACGATAGCATTGTTGGTCAGTTTGACCTCATAGTTGATTAGCAATGTTAGGTGCATCTCTTGTTGAACTTAAAAAATTCTAAGGAAAATGTTGCTACGTTTTCCTCCCAAGTGGGTTTTCCAAGGGTAAATCTTGTGTTCTCTTTGTGCATTGTGATTTGTATTGTACTTGTGCTTTTATTGTTGAATTTTTGAAGTATAATTTCTTAATGATAAGTTGGAAGAGCTAAAATAATATCAACATCAATAGAAGCAATTATCAATATTTTATAAATTTGTGCTTGTATCTATTGCACTTGAAAATTCAACATGGTATCAGAACTTTGGTGAAGGAAAGGACAATGAGATCACACTTGAAGAATTTTTGGTTAAGGAAGAAGAGGCTTAAAATATCACTTATGATTGTTTTTCTATATCCATGGGTTCCTCTATGAAGTTGGAAAACAAGCTTGGAGGTGCTTCAAACTTTAGGGCTTGGTAGACAAGGATTGACTATATTCTTGCAAACAATGATCTCTTGGATGTTGTGAAGGGAAAAGTCACTGAACCTTCACATAATGAAGGAAAAATAAAATATGAAAAAATGACATCACTACTAGTAGCATCATTGTGGATTCCATCAAAGATCACTTGATTCCATATGTTTCAAATCTTGACTCTTCAAAGATGTATGATGCCCTAGTTAGATTATATACTATCAAAAAAATTGGTCAATAAACGAGTTTGAAGAATGAGCTTCGTGATGTTAAAATGACAAGGAATGATAAGTTGTGGCTTCATATTTCATGAGAGTCTCACAGCTAAAAGATCAACTTCAAAGAATTGATGAAATCATCTTTGAAAGGACACTTGTGAGTACAACACTTAATATTTTACCTAACTCACGTGACTCATTTGGATCTAGTATATGTGGCAGAAAGGAAACTCAAAATTTGAAGAACCATGGACTACATGTACTCAAGAAGAATATACGCTTATATCAAAAGGAAAGATTAAAATATATGAAGAAGGTGAATCTCAAGAGTATGCAACACGTTTCAAGAAGGCTTGAGGAAGAAAGAAGTTTGGTTTCCATAGAAGAAATTAAGGAAGGAGTCCTGATGATAGAAGACCCGCGCCTTAAGGAAAGAAAAATATGTCAAAAGTTCAATGCTATCGTTGTCACAAATTTGGTCACTATAGACATGATTGCCCTGAAAGATTGGATGATAGAAAGAGAAAATGAAAGCAATATACTACCATAGTTGACATTAAAGAACATCCAAAGAAACCTAAAAATGGAGATTCAAGTGACAAAGATGTAGTCAAAGGTGTTGGAAAAACATCTATTGAGTTGGAATCAGGTGAAAAATTTCATCTTAGCAACATAATATATGTACCAGGTTTGAAAAATAATTTTATTTCTATTTCATTTTTGGAAGATAAAGGAGATAGAGTAGATTTTGTTGATGGATAATTCCTTGTATGGCCAAAGGGTTGAAGTATAGATTTTGATAGAGTAATTGGAGTTCGTTAAGAAATGTTGTATAAACTCTTGAAACAACCTACTCAAGCATTAGAACAAAATGACATCAATCCATGTGAACTATGGTATAAAGGATATGCTGACCTTCACTATAGAGATTTTCCTACTTTAAATCATATGGTTTTAGGTGTTTGAGAGTTGAAAATAGAGCACGAAGGAGTATGTAAAACCTGTGTGCTTGGGAAGAATTTCAAGAAGCCATTTCCAAGCAGCAAAAGTAGGTCCAAGGAAATTTTGGATCTATTTCATTCTAATGTATGTGTTTGAATGCCATTAAAATATCTTCACTTATCTTTGTACTATGCAACCTTTATTGATTCCTTCTCTCGCAAGACATGGATTTACTTCATGAAGACAAAGGATGAATTATTCAACAAGTTTTAGGAATTTAAGGCTAAAATGGAAAGCTTGAAGGGAAAGAAAACCAACATTCTGAGATCATATAATGGGGGATAATATAGTTCCAAGGAACTTGTTTTATTTCGTAAAGGATATGGGATTAAAAGGGAGTTTATAGTCCCCTAGAATCCATAACAAAATGAAGAACTGAATCATTGAAAAAAAATTTAAGGCAATTATGCATGATCAAGACTTTCCTATGTTTTTATGGAGTGAATTGTTGATCAGCAAGAAAGGTTTATTTTAGCAATAAAATAAACCAATAAAGGTTTATTTTCTTTTGGCTAGATGTCACTAAAACTCCAAATAAGTCTACTATTATCTTTGTAAAAATATTAATATTCTATTGCTCCTTCCCAACCACTATGGATGGATTCAAAGCTTTATGAACCATGTGGATCTTAGGGATCTACTTTCTACCATAATTCCCTTTTATCGCCACATTATAATAGGAAATACCATGAACTACTAATATGGGGAGTGCACCAACATCATTTAAAAGAGCGTCACTTATAGAAATGTTGGGAGTCATAAGTATATTACGAATAATCAAGTGTATATTATAGAAACTCAAGTGTATCACTCTCTACTAAAGAGGCCTTAATCTCAAGTGTTCATGTAGAATTATGTTCCTTGAACACTCTCCTCTTTATTTCTGTAATGTTCCAAAATTTTAGCCTCCAAGCTAAATGGAACATTAGAGTTAGCAGCAGCTTTAGCCAGTGAATAAATGGGTAGAAAAGCCCATAAGTCTCCTAAGGAGGATAAAAAAACTCCAAGTGTTAAAGGGGACATTCTTTCTAGCTCAATAAAACACCTCCATGTGTGAACAGGGTTAAAATCAAGCTGCTTTGACTAAGTCAACAACGCAATTTTAGTGGAGGAGGAATCCAAGGAGGAATAACACAATTTTGGAGGGAGATGTATCTTGGGATAGAGATGACCTAATTGAGTGGGGCCAAGGGCAAGAAAACTCATGTCTTATATAAGGAAGAGGATGGTAGCATTATTCTTCATGTCTTAGATTATTATTCTTGTCTTCCAAGACTTGTTACTGCTTTGCTGCTTAGCAGAGTTGCAGTGTTGTTTAGTAAGGGGTGTTCCCGAGCTAGAATCCCACCTCTTTCCTTTAAGGAGCCTCATTGGGAGAGTTTTCCTTCATCATTACACATCAGGTTTTCAGGCCAAGCTTCAGCCATCTTCATCAGTACAGTTCTTGCCAGAGATTGTGTAGTGTAGCTGGGTGCAACAGTGGAAGGGATTGGAATCCCGATTTCCTAGCTAGTTTCTCATTGGAGGAAGCTTTCTTTCACTTGAGAGATCTTTTTGGAGAGCTCCCGGGCTTATTTCAGATCCATGGTATCAAACCACACGTTTCCCATACATTCCCAACATTGTTTCTGCTAGGGAATGCGTTATTTTGGAGGCAGTGCTCAGTGCATGGTTTGGTGGCTCCGTTGCTGAGTTTCCTTGTGATTGAGAGGTTCACCCTTTCATGGGAGGAAGCCCTTGAGGGATATACATCAGATCAGAAATATTTCCAACCTTGTACACTCATGTGCTTCAGTGTTGCAGTGGTGATTCAGTAAATTACTGAATATCATGTTTTGTATGCAGAGTGTTTGACAAGAAACCCTTGCCGGTTTCTTTTGTATTTTTCATGAGGAGATTAGATCTCCGTCCTTCATCATTATTTATAAATATATGAGTAGATATATTTTCCTCCCATGATTTTATGTGTAAACCCTCTCTTAGACTGTGCAGTCCCTTTATGCAGCTACTCCGACATTTTGCAGTTTAGGGGTTTTAACACATTTTTGCAATCCTAGGTGTGGGAGATCTGTTTAGCCCACCTAGTTTGATTTGTTTCAGATATAATATTGGATTTAGATTGTATGTTGATTAATTTATGGGATCCAAGGGTCCATTTTAGTTTTTTATTTCAAATTTTGCTGGAAATGCGTTTTTTATGCATGTTTCATGAGCTGTTCCTAATTTGGAATATTACAGTGGTATCAAAGCATAATCTCTGGCTTAGCTTGTGAGATCCAATTATCAAAGGAAGGAGAGATGGACAGAAGCCAGAAAGCTTCAGTATGTGAAGGAATAAAGGAAGACAAGATTACAAAGCTTCTTCCAAAATCTATGCAGAGCTTTCAAGGAGAGCTGAAGAAAATGAGATTGGAGATGGGATCTCCAAAGGAGGTTGAATATAGAATTGAATCTAGATTTGCACATGGTGAGTGTGAGCATGCAGCTACACTCCATGATGCACAACGTAGTCAAGTGCCCAGATCTATCTTGAGATGGATAAGAGGAGGAAAAATGCCTAAGAGGAGAGCTCTTGATGATTTGTTGCAGGAGTATGAATCTCAAACTGAAAGGTTTAGTGATCATACTGATTTCCAAGAGTTTTGCAAGATCTAGGTGGAGAAGAGCAAGCAGCGGGATGTAGATAGATTTCTTCTATCTAATTTTTCCGGATCACCTACATGTTTAGCTGGAGCCTGGGTGAAGGAGTTGAATTCCTATTTGCAGCTGCACCATATTTTCAAAGGATAAGCCATCAAAGTTGAAGCGCTGCATTTCAGAGATAAGGCTCATGCATGGTGAATTTTTGAATCTTGTTCTTTCAAGAATGTAAACACTTCATCTTATGCAAGGTTCATAGGAACATTGATGGGGAGGTTTGGTGGAAAACTTCCTAAGGCACATGAGCGAGGAAAACTTGAGAAAATAAAACCCTTGCATGTGATGGAGGAAACCCCATTTCAGAAAACCATGAGAAGAGCTGACATCTTGCATTACACATTGCCAGAAGCAAGACCTCCAGTTCATATTCTTGGACAAGAGGGCATGGGGATCTCCTTTTCACAGGAGGATCCAACTGTTGAGATGTTTCCCATACACATTAAGGAAGATGAGGGCAACAACGCTATCACATCTAGAGCACATCCAGTGCCTCATGCAGAGGGAGGAGGAGCACATGCTCCAACAGGAGGGACTCTTGTATCTTTACAATAAGTTTCCTAGGATCTCATACATAGAGGTCCAAGCACAATAAGTGAGTAGCATGATTGTGCAGCATTGCAGCTGGAAGGAGGAGGTAGGGATAGAGATCAGAATCAGTTGATGAGAAGCACGCATCCTTCTCTATTTCATAGAGCCAATGCAAGGAAGAGGCAGACTGATTTGCACTATAAAAGCAGGAGCAAGGTTTCCCAACCATCTATGCAGTCTACTCTTGACATTGATGTCTCACTTCATGGGGGCATTCCACCCGGGAGGCCACCCGATCTAGAGTTGATGGAAGACATCTTGTCTTTGGATTCACCACTCTTGGATTCTGAAGAGGTGAAGAGTTTGGAGGAAGACATTGGCATGGGGGATGTCAAAGTAGCAGACAACAGCATGAGGAGAGCTTCACATGCCAGATCACCAGTACTGTCTCTTAGGAGGATTGATCCTTATTGGAGATATCAGCTCTTGGTAGAGTACTCCAAGGATCTTGGTGCATGCATGATTCTTGATGACCCAGATGGAGATGAAAAATACATGGTGGATGATGTGGTCATCTATTCCTATGGCAGGATCTTCTTGACTAGATCTTCTAGTCTCAAGGAGAAATTGCTACATGCAGCACATGAGGACTTCTCTTCTATGCACCTTGATGCATATTTCCATTTGATGGAGGAGTTCTCTTGGGAGGGCATCCCATAGGACATATATCAGCATATGGAGGGATGCATATCCCGGATGGTGATAGAGAGGATGTCACAAACACCTTCATACTCATTGGGAGTGAGGGAGAATTTCCAGTGGAGCCATTTCAGCTCAAGACCTCGAGTACATGATGGAGGAGGTATCATTTCATATTTTGTTTTGTACTTCTTTTCCTTGGTTGAACAACATGATGTAACAAGAATAATTATCTCTTCTTGCATATTGTATGATGATGTACTTGCAGCGACTTGTAGCCTTGATCTTGGCTATCATTTTGAGGTTTTGTGGGGGAAGCCACATGTTTCTTGGTGTGTACCATTGGCACCATCTTTTAACTTCATTTTTTCATCTTATGAGATGACTGTGGAAACAAAAAAATGGTTGGAAAAGCACTTGTTATTTCTTATTTTGATGCAGGCCAAGGATGCACTGTGCTGGTTCCATGAGGGGGACCATGATTCACTCTCCGATTTTCATTTGGAAACTTGTTTTTATTGTATCTTGTTTCCATGTATTGCTGATGTGTTTTTGCTCAAGGGAAGCTTTGTATGGAGAGAGAAGCCAATTGGATGGCATGGCACCCATATGATAGAGTAGCAGAAGAATTTTTGGTATGGGGCATCATACAAGTTGACCACCATGATCTTATTCTATGGCCTATATGAGGGAGAGATGAGGCAGCAGCAAAAGTTATTGTTGCTGTGGTTGCACTTGGGAGAGTATGGGAAAATTTATTCCCATACTTTTCATGATATTTCTAAAGAGAAGAAAGGCACATTCATGGTGAAAGGAGGCTACCCTTCAGCATTGGAGGATCATGAGAGACTTCCATGTCGAAAGATGATCTTCTCACATAGCAGCATAATGGTGGATGGCTTTGGCATGTGGAATGTCAAAGGTAGAAGTCATGGAGCCTTATTATCAATGCCTACAACACTGTCACATGGGAGTGTGTTCTTATTGATGGAGTGTTCCAAAGAGTATGTGTATCCCTTCTTCTTGCAGATTTTTGTGAGGGGATCCTCATGGGGGAGCTTATACAGGGACCTCACTTTTAGCCTATCACTATGTATGATAGGAAATGAATTTCTGTACTTTTTGATTACCCCATTGAGTATTTGTACTTTCCCACCATGTTTGAACAGTGCATTGCTCCTCAAAAGAGCAAGAGTATTTTTGGGTTTCATGGTCACTTTAGGGCCAATGTTTATGATGATGGTAGCCCATCTATACATGACTTTGGGAAAGTGTATTGTTATTTTATCTATGTACAACTGATAGAAATTGATGTTTACTTCCCCATGTTGGGAGAACAAACATATACAACTTGTAACTTGTTGCAGGACCACTTGCCATATGACATTCTCAAGCAGCAGTTGGGGGGAATACATAATATCCACTTGGAGAACCTTTGGTACCATCCAAAATTGCACCCAAATTTCAGAAATTTTCTGATTTGGAGGCCAAATGGTGATGATGTGTCATTCATCTTGGATGGAATGGTTTGGGTTGACATGTCTCATGACTTTGGAGGGAGAGTTCTTGGAGGCTCAATATTCCTCTTGCCATTGGAGGGAAATCATGTTGCAGCCCAAGATCAGCATGCCTTCTACACTTATCATAAGTGGAGAGGAGGACAGCATGGGATAGGCCCTCTTGCCTATCAAGTTCACTTATTCAGCCCACCTACATTTCAGGAGCTAAAGGTGGAGGATACTTTTCATGAGTTACCATGTTGGAGGGTGACTCACTTCATTTGGATGATATCATGGGTGAGGAAGGAACTCATTCACCATGATGATCATCACTCCTACTTTGTGGAGGCCATGAAACAACAAGCAAGTTTCCATTCACACTTTCCACATTTGATTGATGCAGACACTTGGGTCTTGCACACTCGGAAGGAAGAATTGGATGATAGTTTATTTGCAGATTCTCTTGATGTAGTGATGGAGGTCATTGATGGGAGGCCACATGAGGAGGAGGGGAGAAATTTTTCTCTCATACATTTGCTTGAGGACAAGTAAATATTTTGGAGGGGAGGACTATAATGTTCCAAAATTTTAGCCTCCAAGCTAAATGGAACATTAGAGTTAGCAGCAGCTTCAACCGGTCAATAAATGGGTAGAAAAGCCCATAAGTATCCTAAGGAGGATAAAAACACTCCAAGTGTGAAAGGGGACATTCTTTCTAGCTCAATAAAACACCTCCATGTGTGGACAGGGTTAAAATCAAGCTGCTTTGACTAAGTCAACAACGCAGTTTTAGTGGAGGAGGAATCCAAGGAGGAATAATGCAATTTTGGAGGGAGATGTATCTTGGGATAAAGATGACCTAATTGAGTGGGGCCAAGGGAAAGAAAACTCATGTATTATATAAGGAAGAGGATGGCAGCATTATTCTTCATGTCTTAGATTATTATTCTTGTCTGCCAAGACTTGTTGCTGCTTTGCTGCTTATTTGAGTTGTAGTGTTGTTTAGCACTGGGTGTTCCCGAGCAGGAATCCCACCTCTTTCCTTTGAGGAGCCTCATTGGGAGAGTTTTCATTAATCATTCCACATTAGGTTTTCAGGCCAAGCTTTAGCCATCTTCATCAGTGCAGTTCTTGCCAAAGATTGTGCAGTGTAGCTGGGTGCAGTAGTGGAAGGGATTGGAATCCCGGTTTCTGAGCTAGTTTCTCATTGGAGGAAGATTTCCTTCACTTGAGAGATCTGTTTGGAGAGATCTAGGGCTTATTTCATATATGTGGTATCAGACCACACATTTCCCATACATTCCCAACGCTGTTTCTGCTAGGGAATGCGTTATTTTGGAGGCAGTGCTTAGTGCATGGTTTGGTGGCTCCGTTGCTGAGTTTCCTTGTGATTGAGAGGTTCATCCTTTCATGGGAGGAAGCCCTTGATGGATATACATTAGATCAGACATCTTTCCAGCATTTTACACTCATGTGCTTCAATGTTGCAGTGGTGATTCAGTAAATTACTAAATATCATGTTTTGTATGCAGAATGTTTGACAAGAAACCCTTGCCGGTTTCTTTTGTATTTTGCATGAGGAGATTAGATCTCTGTCCTTCATCATTATTTATCAATATATGAGTAGATCTATTTTCCTCCCATTATTTTATGTGTAAACCCTCTCTTAGACTATGCAGTCCCTTTATGCAGCTACTCCGACATTTTGCAGTTTAGGGGTTTTAACACATTTTTGCAATCCTAGGTGTGGGAGATCTGTTTAGCCCACCTAGTTTGATTTTTTTCATCTATAATCTTGGATTTAGATTGTATGTTGATTAATTTATGGGATCCAAGGGTCCATTTCAGTGTTTTATTGCAAATGTTGCTAGAAATGCATTTTTGATGCGTGTTTCATGAGTTGTTCCTAATTTGAAATATTACAATTTCTAATGTCCTCATGCCCTGCATCTACATGAACACGTCTCACTGTGGAGCAGAGTACCTTCCCCTCGCTCTCAACTATGATAATGTACTAGTAATTTAGAAAAACAAGACAAGCCATTAAGGCCACCCTACTCATGCATTGCATGTCACTAACATTAACAATCCCTTGTCCTCTCATTTTCCTGAACACACTGACGTTTAACTCCATTTTAGCTTGTGTTAAAATTACCAAGGGCAAGGTTCCACACCACTCAACCCATGTTCTAGGTGGGGCAGTGGTGACTGCCCCCTTTTTTCATCTCGGAAATCAGGCCATCAGGGTCTCTATATGTTATATGTGTCTCTATAAAGTATTATTTTTTTGTTTTCTAAGTTGTGTGAGTCTTGAGATGACTTCATGCTTAATATTTGGTTTGAAAAACCACTATCCAGGGGTATTTAAGCTATAAAAATCACCCAAGAGTTTTTCCAAACTTAGGACACACCAACACTTAACATGGTCGGAGTTTTTCCCATAGAGTTTCGAACTGGCAACGTTCACATTATAGAGTACCTTAACAATACGCTTCATCATTGTTAATTCCGCACCTTATGAGCACATATCAATATAGTATTACATTTTCAATATTTATTTGTATTTTCTTAATTTTATATTTTTCCTAATATTTTTCGATATTTTTTTATGTACTAAATGTTTTTAAAATAAAATGAAATAGTAGTTATATAAATTTATTTCTTTTTTTCTTAAAAAAATTCGTTTTTATGTACTAAATGTTTTTAAAATAAAATGAAGTAATAGTTATATAAATTTATTTTAATTTTAAATTGATTAAATATTTAATTTTCTTTTAAATCATATCAATTTAAAAATACTTAAAATGTTTCAAACTCTAAATTAAATTTTCGTTTCAAACTATAAATTAAATTTTCATATATATTTATTTATTGTTAGAAAAATAAATAAATAAAATCAATGTCTTCTGAAATTAATATTATAATTTTACCAATATGAAATTGTAAAATGACATTGTAAAATGACGGCTTTCTTTTTCTCTAACGATATAAAATGTATACATTTCTTCTCAATATTAAATTTGGCAAACAATTATTAAAATTAAGGAAAATTTTCAGATTTTTTATATACTAATTTTTTTTATCATTATTATTATTTCACAAATACTTATAATATTAATAATTTTAAGAAATTCATAATTTACTATTATTAATAAAATAGTTAAAGTTTTAAAATTAATAACAAAAACATATTGAAAATATAATAATAATAATAATATTATTATTTTCAAGATTAATTAAATTGGTGTTGGTAGGTTTTGATAGGGTGGCAAGGGTTTACTCCTAATTATAAATAATGCATATATTGTTTTATTTAGTCTCATTTTTTGAGCTTGTCTTACATGTTTTGATTTCCAATGTGAGTTGCCTCTTGTATGAAAGATGTATTGTGTTAAACATCCTTAAGCATGGTAATGAATACCTCTTTGATCGTTCCAAAAATATTTATGGCTCATGTCTTGCTTATAAGTGACCCTCCTCCAAATGATGTTGATGCACTCCCTATATTAAGAGCTCTTGGTGTTTCTCCCGAAACTATGGTGATAAAAAGAGACCCTAGTACAAAGTGGATCGCTATGATCCACATGGTTCACAAAGCTTTGGTCCTATCTATAGTTGTTGGAAAGGAGCAATAGAGTACTAATATTTTTACAAAGATAATAGTGGACTTATTTGGAGGTTTGGTAGCCTCTATCCAAAACTCACAAACCTTTACCAATGAATCTCTTACAACTAGAAACTAGAATTCCAAGTAGAAGCTTATATCTACCTTTGTGTTCATTTTGGAGTTCAACTTAGTAAATGATGAATAATAGATCCTTAACTCTAGCCCTTTTTCTTTGGGGAAAAATGGATCAGTACACAAAGATTTGGAGTCTAACCTTTAACACAACTTTGGATTTCTTCTCCATGACTCCTATCTAGATTTGATTTGATAATTTGCCTCTACATTTTTGGGCCTTGATTCACTTTGTGGTATCCAAAATCTTAAGAAATTTTTATTTAGGAAAGAAGAGATGGAGGGCCATTGGACTAAACATATGTGCAAAAAATGTTGACGTGGAATTTGATATAGGAATTTAGACAAAAATTAAGCTGGCTACCAAAGTTTACATCCAAAACCAAAAATTTTACTATAAACAAGTTACCTTTCATTTCAAGGAATGCCTTCAAATAAGGCATTTTTGTACATAGTATAACAAGATATCAAAGGCTGGGTGATTTAGAAAATATCACAACAAACCTATATGATAGGATGCCATCATGAAATATATCACTTGATAAATAAGGAGACCCCATTTCCCACTCATCCTTTTTCCTTGCAGAAAATCTTGTTGGTGTTCCCTACCAAATGATCATGAAACCTCATGAAGTTAAGAATATTTTCTCTGCACCTCCAGGTTGGGATTCTATGATGCATTCGTCTCCAAGAAGGACATCAAACCTTATGATCCAATAAAAGCTAGATATTTCCCAAATAAATTGGAAAATTGGAGTGAGATATGATGATTAGATAAAGGGAAATGGAGAAAATTGGGAGATATTTGAACCTTTATTAAGATCTTTAGAATTATGATTACATTGAGAGAGGGGGGGGGGGAGCGGTGAATTAGTGTAATGGCCAATTTAAATTATTTAAACAATTTCACAACTGAAAACATAATGGTGCATCAATAAAGACAGTCATCACATCGACACATTAGAACACCAAATGCATGGAACTCCTTGTGGGAGAAAAGCAAAAGTATTTTATCTATTTTAATATTTCATTACATCAATTTTCAGACATCAACCCCCAAATATATGAAAACACCAAATTTTTGTAGGCACCAGCCTATGATAGAGGCACCCATCTCCTTCACCAAAACATAATGGACCACTTTTCACAATATTTCAAAATTGAATCCCCAAGGTCAAAACAAAATAAATACCTCTTACAAATATGATCATATTAATGCACCTTCAACTAGTCCTTCCGTCATCAATAATAACATTTTATTAATTTCTTGTCCCAAGACCAAACCTATCCATATGCTCCATAAAATTTTGACAACAACAAAAGAAATATAGCATCTTTCCTAAAAAACTTGTCTTCATGCATTTTCATGTCCCATTTTCAGATTACAAAAAAAACTTCGCATTTTCTGCTTTCCAAAAATCATTTTGGCCCTCGAAATTACCCACATATCATTATAAAAATTAATAGTTCAATATAATGAACCATTATGATCTGCTCTATAGAATGCACTTTTCTTATGAACTTTTGTCATAATGCACCTAATGGGTTTGACAAAAGGTTGAATAGAATGCACTTCTAAATACAAAAAAATATTTAGGTGAGTTGAACAAGATTTGAACTCATGACCACCGACGACTCAATCATATCATATTAGTGCCAACTCTATTTTCAAGTTTCTTGTCTATGCCATCCCTTAGAAGTTTTTTTTATAGTGTTTTAAACCATACGACTGAAACTAAGTTCAAAAGCCAAGACACAACCTTGCAATAGAGTGCCACATTTCATAAACTGAAAACCATGCCACCAATAGGCCAAGAATTAACCTAGAAACAAAGTTCCACTCTATCAATAAAGAACAAAAAAAAACATTGTATCTCAAATGGTAACCATGCCATCGATAAGCCAAGAATCAACCTCGCAATAGAGTGCCAAACAATACATTATATTTCACACCAACAGACCATGCCAATGCTAACCCAAGACTTCAACCTTGTGACCTCCTACTACCCAAAGTTGTAATGCCTCTCTCTAACCACAAGGACACACATTTGTTTCTTTCATATCACAACCCAAATCATGCCTCACTTGTGATCAGATCACACTCATATATATACATGTTCAGGTCTTAATGAGTTTGATGTTTATTCTGTTGAAGATAATGGAGAATCCTATATTAGTGTGAGTTGGTTCACGAGACCTTAGGATAGGAATTCGTTTCTATTTCTTAGGATATGGTTCTAACTTTCCTAAAACCTTGTGTGCTATATAATGCTTGAAGTGTATTGAGAATGCAGAGTGTTCTGCAGAGCCAGACTCTCCTGGTTTAGACTCTCTTTCGTAGAGCTGACCAGTGAGTTTTTTATTTATCAATTCACACATATCATTCTATCATGGTATCAGAGCACCAGGGATGATTCATAGCTGAGGCGCTGTGATTCCTGCGAGTATCCAGGTGGCAGAGGAGAAGCCCCTGATGACTGAGTGAATTTTATTTATTTATTTTATTTATCTGGCTCATTTCCGCATCTCATAGTGAGATACAGAGATTTATAACGCGAGTCCTCACTACATAGAGTCACGTTAATCATCAAGCACTTACTGGATTTTGCATGCACGCAGACATATCTGGTTTTGTGGTGTGTTAAGGCACTAAGGCAGGAGAATTTAACATGGGTTGTGTTAGTACGTTGTCGTATGTAACATTGGTTGCATTAGTGAACTCGTAATAAATTTCAAGGGTTGAGAACTTTGTTTTGAACCTTTATACGAGTGCTTTGATTTAAGAGGGTCTTCCCTTACGTAAAGCCTTTCTTTCAAAAATGGATTTGAATTAAAGAGTGATTTTCCCCTTACGTGAAAAATTTTGGCAGTTTTCAAAGGATTTTTCTCATACACTCATATACATGTATTTTTTTTAAAAGAGCACATGAATTAATTCTTTCAAAGGGAATTTTTAATGATTCCTTTTGTGAGTGGAGTTTTTTAATGCTGCTTTTTATGATTGGATCTTTTTAATAAGGTTTTTAAAAAGTGTTTTTTGAAAAGTTTTTTCTTGAAAAGGATGACTGTTGATCCGCTTAAGAAGAAAGTTAATTTTTTAAGCATCGAAGAGATCTAAGATAGATTTGAGCCAGTGGACACCACTAATGAAGGATGAAATCTGGTGAAAAGTCGCTGATGAAGGGATCTGGTGAAAATTCACCGATGAAGGAGGAGATTTGAAGCAGATCTTGCTGGTACAGAGGTTTCGAAAGCCTATCACACAACGTACAAAAAAACTTGTTGGATTGATCGCAAATTAGTGTAGTGGAGGTAAATCCCCTCTGCGGACAGAGGCGATCCCTACTGGCCCAGACCGGGTCTAGCAACAATCGTCACATGCTATAGTGTAGGTTCCTAATTGCAAATAAACCAACTAGCGATGAAGGCTTACCCGGAATCCAACGTTGTCGCTTGTAGAGAAAGTAGCGCTCCCTTTCCTTAGCTCCGGTAGATCACAATCATCATGATCTCCGTGATCGGACACCTGCACATGCAAGAAAAAAAACAAACACAAGCATAAAATCCAGTATATGCAACTATATGTCAGTCAGAGAAGACATAACTCATCATCGTAATAAACAACAGGAGTGGAACCATAACCAATAGTTGCTTATCATTAATCAATCAAAGAAGAATACAACCATAGCCCTGATGCTGAATTCTCCTTCGGAGGGTCCCTAGCGGAATACGTCTCAAAAAAGCCTGTCAGGGATGGGACAAACCTCTCTCTTCTGATTTCTCGACAATAATCTCCTTGCTTGGATTTGGCCTTAAGGGAATGAATAAAGGCTCTTGCAGCATAAGGCTCTAATGGCTCTTTGGAACTTGGAGACTAGCTATTCAGCCATTCAGCCCCTTCATCAATGGATGAAGGCTATATTTATAGAGGAGAGGAGGAGGTTGGGATCCCTACAATAGTGGAAGGGAGGCCTTATCCCTTGGGAGGTTCCCCATAAGGTGGAAACAAGAGGCCAAGGAGGAAGGTCGTGGTTATTCAGTCGAAACCACTCCTGATGACTCATCCACGAAGTTGTTGTAATCGAAACTTCGCCTCTTTTTTTAAAAAACTTTCCTTAAGAAGATTGGCGCGGGTGCTTAACTGGGATAGAGCGCCAATTGGCGCAGGCTCAGTGTTAATTTTCCCCCATTGGCACGAGTACATAACGGGCTACCAGCGCCAAGGAAAAAACAAGTGTTTTTAGGGGTCTGCTCAGGAAATGATCAACAGAAGGAATGTTGTTCTCATGGAAAGGGATGTCATGAAAGTGTTTTCCAGGTCATGTCACTACTCACGGGTCACGAAATGAGCCCTCCGATTATGCGGGATGGGGGAATAGCGGGGGTGGTGAAAATGACGTATTAATGCCCCCTAAAGCATGAGGCCCGAGAGAGAGAGAGGGGTGAAATGCTTTACGAGAACGTGTCCAACTGAAACTCCGCCGTCGGAAAACCTGCGTGGAGAAATAAAACTGATATCTCAAGTACATGATGTATATGTGGTATGAGCGCAACCATCTGTGAGTATTTAATAATCGGTCCAGAAGGCATGGACGCAGCCATCCAGTGAGGATCGGTAAATAGACTCAGGTATGGTCGCAGCCATCCAATCAGTGAGTCATGTAAACGATTAGGAAAAAATCCACAAAATTACGGCCTAGACCTGTAGACGGGAATAAGGGTCTTGCGCTCCATCTCGACCCGAACACAGTACAAGTCCAAGCATGTGAATAAATGGGCTGAAGTCGAACATGCGAGAACATCGTCTGATTACCAGCCAATGATGAAAGCTGTTAACAGACGCGAGAGGTACCACCATTAATGACAATGGTCCTCAAGGTACTACGGGTACAGTCTATAGCATGTGAATCAATGAGCTGGCGTCGAACACCCGTAGAATCACTCGATCGGAGGCCAATGATGAAAACCTCGCGTCGAATGCGAAGAACCTGCCATTGAGGCATGCAGGCTCCCAAGGCACCAAAAGGGAGCCTCTAGATCAGCTTCCCGGATAATGAGCTGAAGTCGACGGGAAGTGACCATGACCGAAGGTGGGCCATAATGTTTCCCACATCATCGACACAAGACAGAGGAACATAATGTTTTTGTGAATCACGATCAGATGAGAATCAGAGGAAGGTTGGTACTTGCAGAGGTCAAATTCTCTTGAACATATAAACGGCACGACAGTGAGTTTGGCAGTATTTGACATCAAAAGATCAGAGGTCATAGTGACGAGGCAAAGAGCAGATGAGAGGTCAAAAAGGATCACCCAAACCCACGGAGGCAAGTGAAAACGAGATGAGATGTCCCCAACCCGACACGAATGCAGACAAGTGCCATGTTCAAGAGCGACATACTGCCGACATGACAATGATGCTGGTTCCATTTCCCCATGATTACGTAATTTTCTTTATTTTTACACAAGCTTGAAAAGGATACCATATACTTGTCTATAAGCTTGTCCTAGTGCATTTAACGAGTCCTAGGAAGGAAGAACTCGGAGAACGTCATTTCGACTGGATCCGATGTCATCAGGGTTTAACGAGTCTGACAAAGGAAGAACTCGGCGTCTTTTCATGTTTAGAGAGTTTGAAAAGACAGCAGAAAAGTAAACTCCAAAGGTCCCTTTTCATAAATAGTTCCTCAGATCCGAAAAGGTAGAAAACTATGTCTGAGAAAACCTCCTAGTCGCGATAGGCTAGGGTATTAATTTTTCATAAGTAATCTATCCCAGCACGAAAAAGGGGTAAACGTATACTGGGTAGATGTCGTTTCAGGACCACTTTAACGAGATCAAAATGACAAGGGACTCGGCAATCTTTTCATGTTTAGAGAGTCGAAAAAGAGCTGAAAGATGACTCCTCACGGAGGAACGAGTGGTATAAAGGGTAGCAACTAGTTCTGGTGATGGTAGAACTACTCAAAACAAGTAAAGGTTGAGAGGCTGGCTAACGAGACCACTCATCACAGCGGTTCCTTAGGAATGGGTAATAAAATCAAGTGAAGGCATATGATCGGCCAAGCAGATAATGATGATGGAGTGAGAAAACCAAGGCTCATTTGGCAAAAATAGGCTAATAAAATGGCAATCACAAGAGGTAAAATGGGAAAGGTTTCATTTTTACACAAGCTTGAAATGGAAACAAACTATGCTTGAAAAGTAAGCATGCCCCTAGCATGGTGACTCAATTTGAGGTACATGCCCCCCAAGCTTCAGTCCATGCACCTGAGTAAACAGATGGAGGGAGTGAAGGTTCAAGTTACGAGATCTAAGAAAGACTCGACTGGGATTTTACGAGATCTGATCAAAGACTCGAATTGAACAAGAACATGTTTCATTATTTTAACGAGGTTGACACATTAAAAGAACTATCCTCGGGACACCTTGTTTCATGGTTTAAGGAGCTTGGCACAAGACAAGGAACTCTACTCCAACAACCTTGTTTCATTTTTTAAGGAGCTTGACACAAGACAAGGAACTCTGCTCCAACAACCTTGTTTCATTTTTTAAGGAGCTTGACACAAGACAAGGAACTTTGCTCTAACCACGTTGTTTCATTTTTTAAGGAGCTTGACACAGGAAGAGAACCATGCTCCGACAAGACCCGGTTTCATTTTTTAAGGAGCTTGACACAGGAAGAGAACCATGCTCCGACCAGCTTGTTTCATTTTTTAAGGAGCTTGAACAAGAAAATGAACTGTGCTTTGACGACCTCATCATAATGAACAAGAAGTCATCTCTTCCAAGAGTTCCACTCCTGATGGAAGGAAAACATCCTGGAAGTCAAGACCCAATGGCCCCAGCACCTGATGCACAATGGCACTATCACTGGGTACAGACACGGGGTAGGTAGCCACATAGTTGACCTATGGTGGGGCAGATACAACGGGTGGATAAAAGCCAGGAAGGGATGATGGCGGGCCAGGTTCCATATCAGGACCAAAGAAAGAAATTTGATCAATGGTCACGATCTGTCCTTCATGCTGAAAATAGACCACACGAAAAAGGGAGGAGACAAGCACTCCCATGGCATAGGTGTAATCGTGCCCCAAGATCAGATTGAAATCCAAGGGGCCTGGAACAACCATCACGTCCATATGGACGGTTTTACCTCCCAAAGTAACAGGTAACCTTGGAAGGATCCCTAACGTTTGACTATTTCTTCTGTTAAACGTCAACAGATTCTTCGTAACAGGCGCAAGCGGCTGTGAACCGAAAGCGTGCCAAGTATTTGAGGATAAAATACTAACAGACGCACCTTCGTCTATAATGGTGCTGGGTACAACCAAACCAAAGGCCTGTACTGTTATCTCGAAAGGCACATAAGATGGAAGGCGGTATCCTGCAAATCGATTCCAATCAAAGGAAGCAACCAAACTACTTGGAGGGGCTACCATCGAACCGAGATGGTCTTCCCTTGGTGTTACGAAAGAAGAAGGAGCATCCTCCATGACCTCCATCTCAAATGCAGGAGGAGTATCCTCTGAGACCTCCATCACGGGAGGTGGAGGAGAAGCTTCTTGAGATACGGGGACAGGAGAATATTTCTCCAAATCTGAGGAATCTGAAGAAAAAAGAAGAACCTGAGGGGGATGAGATCCACTCTCGACGGAAAATACCTGGTGCACCGTAGATGGGGCCATCTCAACCGATCCCATGACCAATGGTTGGTTGGGGATGGATTCCTGAATTTGAATTTCCGAGGGAGCGGGATCGACCAAGGATGACTCTTGACCAATCGTAGAATCAGCTGGTGGAGGACTCGAAGAAATCTGTTTGTAACCAGCTGGAAGGCATGGTGTAGAAATAGTTGAGTTGTCCAAAACTCACTTGGCTTCATCCATATATGGACAAAGGTGAATGGCATGGTGCCCGTCACACAACTTACAGGGATTGGTAATCTTACCCTGCTTCTTAGGAACCTTATCAGCACCAACCGAAGATGTGCCCCCAACCTGACTCTCGGAAGCTGAAGGCAATGGTGGATGACCGCTGGACCATTCTTCAAGTACCTTGGGAATGCCAGGGCAGTCTCGAAGAAGATGGTCTCCCATGGACAACATGCAAGGGAACTTGACTTTCCGCAAAAGGTTGGGAGGTTTATCAATGGAAGGCTTCTTAGGCGCAATAGCCACAGAGCTAGCCTCTCCTTTATCTTTGTCTTCTTCTTCTTCTTCTTAGCCACCTGGTTACTCGAATCCAGACTTTCACCAAGTGAAGTAGAAGAGGAGGACGTAGAAATAGGCGAAGAAGGGGAGAGGTCCACCTTGGAATCAACATGATGTTGTTCAGGCGGAGGAACTAATTGAACAGTAGCTGATACATTCGGGACTATAGAGGTTGAAAACAACCAAACAGGCAACCCAACAGTTAACCCAGGAAGGGACAACGTTGCCATATAAGGAGCGCCAACATTTCCAAAAGGAGGAAAAGGACCAGGATTCCCATCGGAGGGGATTCCTTGGTTGGTGTACTCCGGAAAAGTTGCCATCAGAAATGATCTTCAAAACAACACCCTAAGGAAACTAACTTTAGCCAGGAATATTTCGTGGGCAGTTAATTTTTAAAACATTGAAACAAAACTCTACCATTTCATCTTTTAAGAGTCAAGAAACAGGAAAAAGGTGACTCGATCACTTTCAGATTGGAAACAAGCGTGAAAGGACAAGCACTTGATGACCTTTTCAAATTTAAAGAGTTAGAAAAGATCGAAATGACTACTCTGGTAATCTAGGCAAAGGGTGTACCAAATAACCGTGAACTGTAATATACACTTTGGTTTCAAAATGAAAGAGAAATCAACCAAGGACTTAACGTACGTGCAGGAAATCTCCCCGAATGTTGTGTCCGGTGTATCATGGGTATAGGGCGGCAGACTCAGCTTCCTATGGATAAAGGATAGAAACCTAGTGGGGTATCCCTTTATATACGCGACGGTACGGGGAGCACAAGTTCGTACTAGTGCTGTCTAAAGCCAAGAGGCGAACGACAGCTACTAGGTTTAAAGACGACGGAACACGTCTCTAGCCTAGACCTCTAAATATTTCGTTAATTTTTCAATGCTTCCTTAGGTAAATTGAGTAAATTTTATGGTTTATCTTCAATTACGTCTCGGTTTCAAGGCCCCACTGTATGTCATGTCTCAAAATCACCTAAATGCAGCTATATGAGAAAAGAAAAATTTTCAATTCGATGAATGTTATCTAGTTAAGGGAAGAGCTTCAAACAATGATGCAACAAACAACAACATTGTAAACGAAAAATTTTCCAAACTAGATGACTTTCACTATCCAAAATTAATTTCAAACATTCAACGATGCGAATAATGAAATGTAATCTATGCAAAATCCCCTTTTCCGAAAACTATGAAATTGTAATCTATGCACAATTTCCTTTTCCTTTTCAAATGATAAGAATGCACTCAATGCATTTTTCGATGAAATGAGAATCTACTTAATGCATGCTTTTAATGAAGGAGAATACACTCAAAGCGACTTTTATCTTCCAATCATTAAACAATGTAATATAAGTTCAATGATGGATCTCAAAAAACACTTTTCAATGCAATGTGATTAATGCATTTTGACGAAAAGCAAACTTTGAGATGAAAACTAAATGAATGAAAATCTTCTTAATGAAGGATGAATGCAAAAGAGATGTAAACAAACACTAAGAATGCAATCGTTGTTTCAAACACTTTGTAACGAAATTCCTCAAAGGTGACAAAACACCAAGAGGACTTCCAAAGAATGAGATCAAAACAAGGCATTCATTCCCTTTTACATCAAGAAATCATGGAAAGAAGACATCCCAAACAATGAGCAATGTAATCTATGCTCATACAGGGAAACGACCGGAAGGGAAAGACACACTGGTGAAGGATTTAGGGAAAAAATCTCAATTTTCACATACCCTGAAATTGGCCCGACTTTGTCATTGACAACTAGCGCCAACTGGCGCGACTTGCTCACTGACAACTAGCGCCAATGCCCAATTTGCGCAGGTTGCTAACTGACAACAAGCGCCAATGCCTGAAAATGAAAAAACAAAGAATTTCTCCCAACCAAGACCAGACTCACCACTTCAGGCAGGATCTAAAACAAACCTAGAAGCAAAGTACTGACCAAAAGAAAATTCCAAACAAGGGTAAACCCTATCACCTACAGGAGATGGCGTGACTATCTGGCTGTAATCCACGCTAGACAGGGGATGGCGCGAGTGATGAACTGGCAACATGCGCCAATTGGCGCGACTGTCAATGTGGAAACCGCGCCAATCAAGCCAACCATGAAAAGATGAAAATTCGGAAAAGCAGAGGTCAAATCTGATCCTTTGGGGCTGAACCAAAAGCCAAACACAAAAAGAGCTAGCCAAAAGAGCCGAACAAGCAAGCAGAATTGAGAAACAACCAAAAAGTCAAGACAATACTCCAAGTGTTCAGTTCATAAACTAAACCGGAGATTGACTGAAGCAGCTTTGATCTACTTCGCAATTGCAGAGCAAGAGCATTTCGAAGGCTATCTGGCTAACTTCAGGCTCCGTCTATAGCTTATAAAACAAACAACAACAAGCTAGACGATCCCCACCGGAGTCGCCAATTTGTTGTGGAGGTAAATCCCCTCTGCGGACAGAGGCGATCCCTACTTGCCCAAACCGGGTCTAGCAACAATCGTCACACGCTATAGTGTAGGTTCCTAATTACAAATAAACCAACTAGCGATGAAGGCTTACCCGGAATCCAATGTTGTCGCTTGTAGAGAAAGTAGCGCTCCCGTTCCTTAGCTCCGGCAAATCACAATCCTCACGATCTTCGTGATCAGACACCTGCACACGCAAGAAACGAAACAAACGCAAGCGTAAAATCTAGTATATGTAACTATATGTCAGTCAAAGAAGACATAACTCATCATCATAATCAACAACAGGAGTGGAACCATAACCAATAGTCGCTTATCATTAATCAATCAAAGAATAATACAACCATAACCCTGACGTTGAATTCTCCTTCGGAGGGTCGCCAGCGGAACACGTCTCGAAAAAGCATGTCGGGGATGGGACAAACCTCTCTCTTCGGATGTCTCGACAATAATCTCCTTGCTTGGATTTGGCCTTAAGGGAATGAATCAAGGCTCTTGCAGCATAAGGCTCTGATGGCTCTTGGGAACTTGGAGACTAGCTATTCAGCCATTCAGCCCCTTCATCAATGGATGAAGGCTATATTTATAGAGGACAGGAGGAGGTTGGGATCCCTACAATAGTGGAAGGGAGGCCTTATCCCTTGGGAGGTTCCCCATAAGGTGGAAACAAGAGGCCAAAGGAGGAAGGTCGTGGTTATTCAGTCGAAACCACTCCTGATGACTCATCCATGAAGTTGTTGTAATCGAAACTTCGCCTCTTTTTTAAAAAAATTTCCAAAAGTAGATTGGCACAGGCACTTAACTGGGATAGAGCTCCAATTGGCACAGGCTCAGTGTTAATTTTCCTCATTGGCGCGAGGACATAACGGGCTACCAGTGCCAAGGCAAAAACAGGTGTTTTTAGGGGTCTGCTCAGGAAATAATCAACAGAAGGAATGTTGTCCTCATGGAAAGGGATGTCATGAAAGTGTTTTCAAGTCATGTCATTGCTCACAGGTCACAGAATGAGCCCTCCAATTCTGTGGGATGGGGAATTATAGGGGTGGTGACAAATTGCTGTGTAACAATTAGGTAGATTTGTATCGTAACATTGCCTTAGGTAAAGATCTAAGGTAGATCTATCATTTTTTTTCCTGTCAAGTTTTTTTGAATCGTCGAGATGAATAATCAAATAATCAAAGCATACTTGAATGAGAGTAACAAAATTGATGGCTCCAATTACTCAAATTGGAAATTCAAGATGCAGACTGTGCTAGAATCACAGAGTTCTTGGACGATTGCAAATGGGTATGAACCGAAGCCAGCAGCGAGAGAAACATCGATCCAGATCGGGAGAAGAGAGAAGGTAGAGTGAAGACATTGCTGAAGATGTCAGTGAAAGACTGCATCATACCACATATCATAGAATGCAAATCAACAAGCGAAATCTAGACAATATTGAAGCATTTGTATGAGATCAGGAATACAAATAATCTTATGTTCTTGAAGAGCAAGATTCTATCCATAAATATGGAGGAGAATGAAACAATTGTTTCTTTCACATCACAGATCAAAGATAAGAAGAACAAATTGGTAGATATCAGTGAGATAGTTGCAAATGTAGATTTGGTCACGATTACCATGAATGATATGACTGATGATTACCAAATTTTTATCACTGGGATAAGTGCGAGAGAGAAAATCCCAAAGTTTGAAGAACTGACAAGAATATTAATGCAAGAAGAAGAAAGAAGATTGACTCTGAAACCCTAGAGTGTAGATCTAGCGCTAATGGCAAAGAAGAAATTATTCGAAGGGAAAGGAAATCCATCATAGAAAAATGGAGGAAATCCACAGAAAATACCAAATCAAACTCAAGGTATGTATCCGAATAAAAATGACTTTGTAATTAAATGTTTTTATTGCAGAAAACTAGGTCATATGGCTAAGGAGTGTAGGAAGAAGAAATTTCATGAAGAACAATAGAGACATAAAAGACATGTAGGTCATTTTGCAAATGATGACCAGGTTCAGGAATTTAGATTGTTCATGGAAGACTTTGATGAGAATATCGATGTAGACATCTGGTATGTAGATTCGGGAGCATCCACACATATGACGGGGAATAGACAATGCTTCGAATATTTTAAAGAAATCAACAATGGAGCATAAATCTACCTTGGTGATGATATAAGTCATCAGATCAAAGGGTGCGGGAAAACTTTTGTTATTTTACCTAATGGTAATGTCAGATATATTCATAATGTAATGTGTGTACTTGGAGTGACAAACAAGCTAATTTTTGTATCCATGATTACATATCAGGATCTCAAGGCTGGATTTTTTAAATCTAACTGTTATATTAAAGATCTGTTGGATGGCATGAAAACTATTGCTTCAAGAATTCGACCAGGAGGTCTATACAAATGGGATGTGAGAACAACACCAGATCGAGCTTTGACAACATTGAGTTTGACTACATAAGAGCTATGGCACCAGAGATTTGGTCATATCAACTACAACAATTTGTTGTTACTTCAAAAAAAGGAAATGGTAAGAGATCTTCCTACATTAAAATAAGTGCATAATGATTGTGAGGCTTGTGCATTAGGAAATATGCATAGAGAAGAATTCCCTGTTCGAGTAGAAAGGAAAAAGAGAGACATACTTGAATTAGTGCACACTGACCTTTATGGACCCATGCAAACAAAGTCATTAGGAGGTGCACTATATTTTCTACTATTTTTTGATGACTGCACAAAGTTTTCTTGGGTGTATTATATAAGTAAGAAAAGTCACACATTGACTACTTTAAGAAGTTCAGATATATGATTGAAAAGCAAACAGGGAAGCACATAAAGATTCTCTGCTCTGATCAAGGGGAATAATACAAGAAGGAGGAACTTACCAAGTATTGTAAAGACCATGGAATATTACAACAATTCATAGTACCCGATACTCTGCAGCAAAACTTAGTAGCAGAAAGAAAGAATAGAACATTGGTGGAGCGTGCTAGGAGCATGTTGAAAGTAAGGATCTTTCAAATGGTTTTTGGGATGAAGCATTGAATACTGCAATTTATTTAAAAAATAGGAGTCCTACAAGAAGTCTCGAGTTTAAAAATCATTTTGAAGCATTATATGGATTCAAGCCTATAGTAAAACATTTAATAGTATTTGGGTCTAAATCATTTGCCCACATTCCAAAGGAAGACAGAAGAAAACTAGATTCAAAATCCATTAGATGTGCATTTGTAGGGTATTGTTCACAATTTAAAGCTTATATACTATTTAATCCCTCTACTCACAAGATTTTTGTCAGTAGAGATGTCATGTTCCATGAGCAGGTTCATGATGAATATGATAAGCATAATGAGGAATGGGATATTCCATTCTTGGTGGAAGGAAGTGAAGAAACATGTAAAAACCAAGATCAGCAGAAAAAGGCAGAAGCAGAGAATTCAGATACAATAATCAAGCTGAGTCCGTCAAAGGAAATTCAGAATGGGTTGGAAGCTACACCAATTCTCAGAAGATCGGGTAGGCAGATTCAATTGCCTGCTAGATACAAAGAAAATTCCTTTATAACTAGTATGATGGATGTTTTTGAACCTTCTAGTTATAGAGAAGCAAATCAATGTAGTGAATGGAAAACAACTATGGAATAGGAATATGAATCTATTCTAAAAAATAATACTTGGGAGCTGGTTGAACTTCCCGAAGGGAAACAAGCCATAGGTTGTACATGGTTGTATAAACCCAAGATTAATGCATATGGAACCATAGATAAATTAAAATCTAGATTGGTAGCAAAGGGGTATTCACAAAAATAAGGCATTGACTATGAAGAAACCTTCGCCCCCATAGATAAACTAAATACCATCAGAATGATGATTGCTTTAGCTACTAGAAAACATTGGATGATTAACCAACTAGATGTAAAGTCTGCATTCTTAAATGGGGAATTGAAAGAGGAGGTTTACTTAGAGAACCCTGAGGGGTTTGTCCAGAAAGGGAAATAACATTTAGTTTGCATTCTAAAGAAAGCTTTGTATGGGTTGAAAGAAGCACCTAGGCCATGGTATGAAAAGATTGATTCATTTTTTCTGCAACACAGTTACAACAAAAGTAAAAACGACACTAATCTGTATACTGTGAAAGATGAAAAGGGGTACATAGTGTTTTTTTCTGTGTATGTAGATGATCTAATTATTACAGGTGATGTTGTTGATCTAGTCAAAGAAATCAAGTAACAAATGTCACAAATGTTTGAAATGAAAGACCTTGGTGAACTAAGATATTGTTTGGGTCTCGAGATCTGGAGAGATTCAGGACAAAATTTTCTGTTCCAAGGTAAGTATGTCAGAGGTCTATTGGAAATATTCAGGATGGATCAGTGCAAGGCTACAATAGTACCACTACAACAAAATATTAAACTTCAGAGTGAGGATGGCTCTAAAGAGGTAGATGTGACATTTTATAGACAACTAGTTGGGAGTTTAATCTACCTAACCACTACTAGACTAGATTTGGCTTATGTAGTGAGTGTGCTAAGTCAATACATGTCCAAACCACTTGAGAGTCATTGGAATGCATCGAAATGTGTTTTAAGATATCTACAAGGAACTGTAGATTATGGTATTATTCATACGGATTCTTTTGATGTTAGATTGACAGGATTTACAGATTCCGACTGGGTTGGAAATGTAGATGACCGAAGATTCATAATAGGCGATGCATTCAACATTGGATCTGTGGTGATTACATGGAGCAGTAAGAAACAAAACACAGTTTCCTTGTCTTCAATGGAAACAGAGTATCAAGCTATGTGTGCAACAACATGTTAGGCAGTTTGGTTGTGGAGACTTCTCCAAGATGCCGGGGAAGAGAAAAAATATGAAACAACTATTCGATGCGACAAGTAGAGCTCAATCAAACTTGATAATAATATGGTGTTTCATAAGAACACTAAACACATTGATATATAATTCCACTTTGTCAGGGAGAAAGTTCAATCAAAATAAATCCATCTTGTATATTGTAAAACGTGTGATAATGTTGTTGACATTTTCACCAAGCCTCTTGGAAAAACTAAGTTTGAAATGTTTAGGGAGATGTTAGCATATTTGTGAACCCCTTCTCCATTAAGGGGGAGTGTTGAAGATAATGGAGAATCCTATATTAGTGTGAGTTGGTTCACGAGACCTTAAGATATGAATTAGTTTCTATTTCTTAAGATATAGTTCTAACTTCCCTAAAACCTTGTATGCTATATAATGTTTGAAGTGTATTGAGAATGCAGAGCATTCTGCAGAGCCAGACTCTCCTGGTTCTGACTCTCTTTCATAGAGCTAACCAGTGAGTTTTTTATTTATTAATTCAAACATCTCATTTTATCATATTCAAATGGGGCCAACATTCAAACACACATATTACAGGTTTTTGTGCTTAGGAGATGACCGGGATAGACCATTGGGTTTTCCCTTTTACCTCCATATGACCTCTTACACCTAGAAATAAGAAGTTATTTTAAATTGGGAGATATTTTTAATTCTTTTAGAGGGAAATTTCTAGTTGTGGCCATCGTCCAACTACACCCAAACTGAATGACCAGTTACTATAACACATCAATTCAAACTATTTCTAGATAATATTTAATATAATGCATCAGATCAAGCTATTTCACGATGGTTTCATGTTAAATAAAATTCATGTGATTGAACCTTTAGATGATGATACCATCAAATCAATATTTTTCCATAATAATCATGATTTGATAAGCCATTTTTGAGGAAAACAGATCTAATTCACCCTCATATTTTATGTATAAATTCCTAGGCAAAAACTATGTTCAAAATTTATTGGAGAGAGGGATAACATTGATTTTGTTATAGGAGCAACATTTTGGATGATTATCTGAACTCGTATTTTGTATTTTGTGGTTAATTAATGAAAATTTCCTATTGTTAATTATATTATGAGATAATTTTGTATTCTTTCAGTGCTCCAAGAAAGCCCCCTGTCTTGGGATGAACTTGCATAGTAGATAGTTCTGGTAGATGTTATTTTTTTTTTTCTACATCTATTATATTTAAGTATTTTGTCTTTCCACTTCTGTAGCTTTTATATTCATGTTTTATTTATTCCATGCATAAATCCAGTAGTTTAATTCCAATAATTTCCGAAATTCTGTACTTTTGTGTGGAGTGGTTTTGAGGGCCCTATGTGGAGCTTTAAGTTGGAAAAAATCCCACGAATCAAACTCGTAACACTTCATTGGTTTGATTTCATTATTCTCTAGCACAGTCTGATTTTACACATTTGTTTATTTAGTTGCACAAATTTTTGAACATGTATGTGACATGCAAGTGGTGAATCCATGTTCAATGAAAGTATGTTTATAAAAAAAGTTGTAGTTTCTTTTTATTTAGAACCATTCATTCTTATTTATGCATATATTTAAGTAGCAATGAGCAGCAATTTAAGCAATTAAATTTCCCATTAGTAGGTAGATGACATGGAGTTCGAGTAGGGTAATGTGTTAGATGTGTATGCGTGGTGGGGATGACTTGGCTGGTCGACCTCACATGATTGAGAGAGAGGACGTGGGATGGCTACGTGGCGAGGTGTGCCCGCATGGAAGGCCACATGGAACCCTCCACGCCTGAGTGCAACTCACCATTAAAACTTTTTAAAGGGTGCGAGGAGCACGAGAGCGCACCACATGGCCCCCTCCAAATTGCTCCACATGGTTTGGCAATGCTAGTTCATGGCGAGAAGTGCTCTGTGCTGCTGGATGGCCCGACACATCCATTGTTAGATCTTTACGATGTGCAACTTCTCGGATTGAGCGCTCTGGTGCCTATGGATGTCGTGAGCCCGTGTTGTTGCGGGTAGTGCTTTGCACTCTAACCCTTCAAACATGAAACATTTGGGAACTTTGTTTAGGAGTTGGACCTTGAAGTTCATGATACATATGAGCTTCTCTTTTGGTATAGAAGATTTTTTAAGAGAATTCTAGAGGGATAATATTATTTTAGTGATAAAAAATCCTTTAAAATATAGGGTGTAGTTTTTAGCTAGAAGTTCATAACATTTTATATCTATATAGATCTACTCATAATATTTTATATCTACATAGATCTACTCATAATGTATTATTACACTATACATCTAACAAATTTCCCCCACACGCACATACACACACAATCAGTTTGTTAAATCCATTATTAATCATGATTGACATGAATTGCATTTCTAAATTTCAACAAGAACAATAGTTGTAAAGTAGTTAACTAGTCCATGTATTAAGATTATATTAATGTTTTTTCTAATTGATAAATAAAAGAAATTAAATATGATCAATTAACAAACAATAAAAAATATGAGAACTAGAATCCTCAATGTCCATTCTCTACGGAAACTTTGGCTAAGATGGTTGGTTATTTATTTGGAAAATAATAATTTCTATCATGTCCTACATTGACCCTCTTGTATGCTTACAAGAGAGTTGGTTGGATTGGAAAATCAATAACCTCTTTTAGAATAATTAAATTTCATCTTGATATTTGCTTGAAAGTGAAAGAGATCTAAATAGAAAATTGGTGTAGCCTTTCTAGCTTTGAAGTGAGGAATATCTTAGTAGTTCCTTTTGATTATAATAATCTAGTTTAACTTTCCGTTAATAAAATTCATAAGCTAACAACATGTTCAAAGATCATTAATGATTCCCAAATATGATCTTTTTCCTTTATGAAATTAATATGATATTTTTCCCTTATGACATTTCTCCCTAGTCTTACAAGAAAACCACATATAGATTATTTTAATGATGAGAAATGGTTTCAACATCTAGTGTTTAATGTAAAATTGCATTAAAAATAACCATGTTGTGTATCATTCAAACTATTGTGTCATTTTCAATTTCCTACACATTGTACAATTAAAATGACAAAATCGCTTAGCTAAACACTTCAACACCCATAAAATTACAATATAATAACAACCACATAATGTAAGACAAACAACCACATAATGTATCTTTATATTTCAATAACCACACTAAAATTTCATAAATATAATTCTTTAAACAAATACAATCTAATCAATAACATCTACTACACATAAATCTCATTTTACTAAAATAAAAAAGAAAAAGAAAAGAAATTAACACTTTTAGAATTATTCCTAATTACATAAAACTTCAACTATAGCAATCTCAAAACCCGTTGGATATGATTATTCCATTAAGGTCTTATTTATATAAATGACATTTAATTTTTTTTTTTATTTGTAAGAGAAAATTATATTATTAGAAAATATTTCTGCAATATATATAAGAGATAAACATTTTATTAATATAAAATGTTATTAACATTTTATTAATATAAAATGTTATTAGGTTTTGAGTCATAAGACTAATTAATTATATTTAAGGAATATGAAGAAAAAACAAATTCAACATGATATAACAAAAAATCAAATAACACTTATAATCACTATTAAAATATTCTACAAGTAACATTGTACTTTCAAATAACATCGAACCTTAATTATAGACTTGTATTTTAAATTGGCACCCAAAAAACACCTTCACCCAATTTTGTATTAAAAAACCTAATTTGAACATTTGTATATATTAACTTTTTGTTTTGTTTTTTTTTTTTAAATTTAATTTATTAATACAATAAATAAAATTATAAAATTTCCACGGGACTTTCGAACGACAATAATTACTAATTCTTTCATCAAGCCATTTAACGACTTTTTTCCCTAGAATCCATAACAAAATGGAGAACTGAATCATTGAAAATTTTGTTAAGGCAATGATGCATGATCAAGACTTTCCTATGTTTTCATGGAGTGAATTGTTGATAAAAAATAAAGGTTTATTTTAGCAATAAAATAAACCAATAAAGGTTTATTTTCTTTTGGAAAGATGTTACTAAAACTCCAAATAAGTCTACTGTTATCTTTGTAAATATATTAATATTCTATTGCTCCTTCCCACCCACTATGGATGGATTCAAAGCTTTGTGAACCATGTGGATCTTAGGGATATACTTTCTATCATAATTCCCTTTTATCGCCACATTATAATAGGAAATACCATGAACTACTAATATGGGGAGTGCACCAACATCATTTAAAAGAGCGTCACTTATAGAAATGTTGGGAGTCATAAGTATATTACGAATAATCAAGTGTATATTACGGAAACTCAAGTGTATCACTCTCTCCTAAAGAGGCCTTAATCTCAAGTGTTCATGTAGAATTATGTTCCTTGAACACTCTCCTCTTTATTTCTGGAATGTTCGAAAATTTTAGCCTCCAAGCTAAATGGAACATTAGAGTTAGCAATAGCTTCAGCCGATGAATAAATCAATAGAAAAGCCCATAAGTCTCCTAAGGAGGATAAAAACACTCCAAGTGTGAAAGGGGACATTCGTTCTAGCTCAATAAAACACCTCCATGTGTGAACAGGGTTAAAATCAAGCTGCTTTGACTAAGTCAACAACACAGTTTTGGTGGAGGAGGAATCCAAGGAGGAATAACGCAATTTTGGAGGGAGATGTATCTTGGGATAGAGATGACCTAATTGAGTGGGGCCAAGGGCAAGAAAACTCATGTCTTATATAAGGAAGAGGATGGCGGCATTATTCTTCATGTCTTAGATTATTATTCTTTTCTGCCAAGACTTGTTATTGTTTTGCTGCTTAGCAGAGTTGCAGTGTTGTTTAGCAAGGGGTGTTCCCGAGCGGGAATCCCACCTCTTTCCTTTAAGGAGCCTCATTGGGAAAGTTTTCATTCATCATTCCACATCAGGTTTTCAGGCCAAGCTTCATCCATCTTCATCAGCATAGTTCTTGCCAGATATTGTGCAGTGTAGCTGGGTGCAGCAGTGGAAGGGATTGGAATCCCGGTTTCTGAGCTAGTTTCTCATTGGAGGAAGCTTTCCTTCACTTGAGAGATCTGTTTGGAGAGCTCCAAGGCTTATTTAAGATCTGTGGTATCAGACCACACATTTCCCATACATTCCCAACGTTTTTTCTGCTAGGGAATGCGTTATTTTGGAGGCAATGCTCAGTGCATGGTTTGGTGGCTCCGTTGCTGAGTTTCCTTGTGATTGAGAGGTTCATCCTTTCATGGGAGGAAGCCCTTGATGGATATACATCATATCAGACATATTTCCAACCTTGTACACTCATGTGCTTCAGTGTTGCAGTGGTGATTTAGTAAATTATTGAATATCATGTTTTGTATGCAGAGTGTTTGACAAGAAACCCTTGCCGGTTTCTTTTGTTTTTTGCATGAGGAGATTATATATCTGTCCTTCATCATTATTTATCAATATATGAGTAGATATATTGTCCTCCAATGATTTTATGTGTAAAACCTCTCTTAGACTGTGCAGTCCCTTTATGCAGCTACTCCGGCATTTTGCAGTTTAGGGGTTTTAACACATTTTTGCAATCCTAGGTGTGGGAGATCTGTTTAGCCCACCTAGTTTGATTTTTTTTCAGATCTAATATTGGATTCAGATTTTATGTTGATTAATTTATGGGATCCAAGGGTCCATTTTAGTGTTTTATTGCAAATGTTGCTGGAAATGCGTTTTTGATGCATGTTTCATGAGTTGTTCCTAATTTGGAATATTATAGTGGTATCAAAGCATGATCTCTGGATTAGCCTGTGAGATCCAGCTATCAAAGGAAGGAGAGATGGACAAAATCCAGAAAGCTTTAGTATTTGAAGGAAGAAAGGAAGACAAGCTTACAAAGCTTCTTCCAAAATCTATGCAGAGCTTTCAAGGAGAGCTGAAGAAAATGAGATTGGAGATGGGATCTCCAAAGGAGGTTGAATCTAGAATTGAATCTAGATTTTCACATGGTGAGTGTGAGCATGCAGCTACACTCCATGATGCACAGCGCAGTCAAATGCCATGATCTATCTTGAGATGGATAGGAGGAGGAAAAATGCCTAAGAGGAGAGCTCTTAGTGATTTGTTGCAGGAGTATGAATCTCAAACTGAAAGGTTTAGTGATCATACTGATTTCCAAGAGTTTTGCAAGATCTAGGTGGAGAAGAGCAAGCAGCAGGATGCAGATAGATTTCTTCTATCTAATTTTTCCGGATCACCTACATGTTCAGCTGGAGCCTGGGTGAAGGAGCTGAATTCCTATTTGCAGCTGCACCATATTTTCGAAGGATAAGCCATCAAAGGTGAAGCACTGCATTTCAGAGATAAGGCTCATGCATGGTGGATTTTTGAATCTCGTTCTTTCAAGAATGTAAACACTTCATCTTATGCAAGGTTCATAGGAACATTGATGGGGAGGTTTGGTGGAAAACTTCCTAAGGCACATGAGCAAGGAAAACTTGAGAAAATAAAACCCTTGCATGTGATGGAGGAAACCCCATTTCAGAAAACCATGAGAAGAGTTGACATCTTGCATTACACATTTCCAGAAGCAAGACCTCCAGTTCATATTCTTGGACAAGAGGGCATGGGGATCTCCTTTTCACAGGAGGATCCAACTGTTCAGATGTTGCCCATACACATTAAGGAAGATGAGGGCAACAACACTGTCACATCTAGAGCACATCTAGTGCCTCATGCAGAGGGAGGAGGAGCACATGCTCCAACAAGAGGGAATCTTGTATCTTTACAATAAGTTCCCCAGGATCTCATACATAGAGGTCCAAGCACAATAAGTGAGCAGCATGATTGTGCAGCATTGCAGCTGGAAGGAGGAGGTAGGGATAGAGAGAAGAATCAGTTGATGAGAAGCACACACCCTTCTCTATTTCAGAGAGCCAGTGCAAGGAAGAGGCAGATTGATTTGCACTGTAACAACAGGGGCAAGGTTTCCCAACCATCTATGCAATCTACTCTTGACATTGATGTCTCACTTCATGGGGGCATTCCACCCGGGAGGCCACCCGATCTAGAGTTGATGGAAGACATCTTGTCTTTGGATTCACCACTCTTGGATTTTGGAGAGGTGAAGAGTTTGGAGGAAGAATTCGGCATGGGGGATGTCAAAGTAGCAGACAACAGCATGAGGAGAGCTTCACATGCTAGATCACCAGCGCTGTCTCTTAGGAGGATTGATCCTTATTGGAGATATCAGCTCTTGGTAGAGTACTCCAAGGATCTTGGTGCATGCATGATTCTTGATGACCCGAATGGAGATGAAAAATACATGGTGGATGATGTGGTCATCTATTCCTATGGCAGGATCTTCTTGACTAGATCTTCTAGTCTCAAGGAGAAGTTGCTACATGCAGCACATGAGGACTTCTCTTCTATGCACCTTGATGCATATTTCCATTTGAAGGAGGAGTTCTCTTGGGAGGGCATCCAGTAGGACATATATCAGCATATGGAGGGATGCATAGCCCGGATGGTGATAGAGAGGATGTCACAAACACCTTCCTACTCATTGGGAGTGAGGGAGAATTTCCAGTGGAGCCATTTCAGCTCAAGACCTTAAGTACATGATGGAGGAGGTATCATTTCATATTTTGTTTTGTACTTATTTTCCTTGGTTGAACAACATGATGTAACAATAATAATTATCTCTTCTTGCATATTGTATGATGATGTACTTGAAGCTACTTGTAGCCTTGATCTTGGCTATCTTTTTGAGGGTTTGTGGGGGAAGCCACATGTTTCTTGGTGTGCACCATTGGCACCATCTTTTAACTTCATGTTTTAATATTATGAGATGACTATGGCAGCAAACAAGTGGTTGGAAAATCACTTGTTATTTCTTATTTTGATGCAGGCCAAGGATGCACTGCGCTGGTTCCATGAGAGGGACCATGATTCACTCTCTGATTGTCATTTGGAAACTTGTTTTTATTGTATCTTGATTCCATGTATTGCTGATGTGTTTTTGCTCAAGGGAAGCTTTGTATGGAGAGAGAAGCTAATTGGATGGCATGGCACCCATATGATAGAGTAGCAGAAGACTTTTTGGTATGGGGCATCATACAAGTTGACCACCATGATCTTATTTTATGGCCTATATGAGGGAGAGATGAGGGAGTAGCAAAGGTTATTGTTGCTATGGTTTCACTTGGGAGAGTATGGGAAAATTTCTTCCCATAATTTTCATGATATTTCTAAAGAGAAGAAAGGCACATTCATGGTGAAAGGAGGCTACCCTTCAGCATTGGAGGATCATGAGAGACTTCCATGTCGGAAGATGATCTTCTCACGTAGCAGCATGATGGTGGATGGCTTTGGTATGTGGAATGTCAAAGGTAGAAGTCATGGAGCCTTATTCTTAAGTACAACGCTGTCACATGGGAGTATGTTCTTATTGATGGAGTGTTCCAAAGAGTATGTGTATCCCTTCCTCTTGCAGATTTTTGTGAGGGGATCCTCATGGGGGAGCTTATATAGGGACCTCACTTTTAGCCTATCACTATGTATGATAGGAAATGCATTTCTGTACTTGTTGATTACCCCATTGAGTATTTGTACTTTCCCACCATATTTGAACAGTGCATTTCTCCTCAAAAGAGCAAGAGTATTTTTGGGTTTCATGGTCACTTTAGGGCCAATGTTTATGATGATGGTAGCCCATCTATACATGACTTTGGGAAAGTGTATTGTTATTTTATCTATGTACAATTGATAGAAATTGATGTTTACTTCCCCATGTTGGGAGAACAAACATATACAACTTGTAACTTGTTGCAGGACCACTTGCCATATGACATTCTCAAGCAGCAGTTGGGGGGACTGCGTAATATCCACTTGGAGAACCTTTGGTACCATCCAAAATTGCACCTAAATTTCAGCAATTTTCTGATTTGGAGGCCAAATGGTGATGATGTGCCATTCATCTTGGATGGAATGGTTTGGGTTGACATGTCTCATGACTTTGGAGGGAGAGTTCTTGGAGGCTCAATCTTCTTCTTGCCATTGGAGGGAAATCATGTTGCAGCCCAAGATCAGCATGCCTTCTACACTTATCATAAGTGGAGAGGAGGACAGCGTGGGATAGGCCCTCTTGCCTATCAAGTTCACTTATTCAGCCCACCTACATTTCAAGAGCTAAAGGTGGATGATAATTTTCATGAGTTACCATGTTGGAGGGTGACTCACTTCATTTGGATGATAGCATGGGTGAGGGAGGAACTCATTCACCATGATGATCATCACTCCTACTTTGTGGAGGCCATGAAACAGCAAGCAAGTTTCCATTCACACTTTCCACCTTTGATTGATGCGGACACTTGGGTCTTGCACACTCGGAAGGAAGCATTGGATGATAGTTTATTTTTAGATTCTCTTGATGCAGTGATGGAGGCCATTGATGGGAGGCCACATGTGGAGGAGGGGAGAAATTTTTCTCTCCTTATACATTTTCTTGAGGACAAGCAAAGATTTTGGAGGGGAGGACTGTAATGTTCCAAAATTTTAGCCTCGAAGCTAAATGGAACATTAGAGTTAGCAACAGCTTCAACCGGTCAATAAATGGGTAGAAAAGCCCATAAGTCTCCTAAGGAGGATAAAAACACTCCAAGTGTGAAAGGGGACATTATTTCTAGCTCAATAAAACACCTCCATATGTGAACAGGGTTAAAATCAAGTTGCTTTGACTAAGTCAACAACGCAGTTTTAGTGGAGGAGGAATCCAAGGAGGAATAACGCAATTTTGGAGGGAGATGTATCTTGGGATAGAGATGACCTAATTGGGTGGGGCCAAGGGCAAGAAAACTCATGTCTTATATAAGGAAGAGGATGGCAACATTTTTTTTTTTTCTGAATTGGACTAAATCTATTAATCAAAAATATGGTACAAGATGATACTATCAAGAGAGACAATAACCGGCAACCGGAAATGATAGGACTATCAACCTCGGTTCCGTGGAGGAAGTACAATAAGCAAGAAACTACAACATGTGACTGGAAGCAAAAGACTGACTTCTACCCAGAATGGGCGGAAGCCACAACACGAAGCTTTTTCCCTTTCCTTTTTTTGACTTCGACCCAACCATCCTGAGGTGAAAGAGCCATAACAACTTGAAGATTGGGGTTCACCACAGGGGGGCCCTCCTTTTCTGAATCAGAAGAGGAGGTCATATGGACTCGTTTCTGGGCAATGACTGTATCGGAGGAGAGCGCCTGACCTTCGGAGGGAGGGGCCCCTGAATGAGGGGCAAGAGCCTCTTCTGCATCGATGCCTTCATCTTCAGAGCTAGAGGAATCTGAATCCACGACTGGAGGTGGAGAGCATGGAACCCATCGTTTTGGCTTGGGTTTGGAGAGGATGTCCTTTTTCTTTTTTGCCGGGAGAGAAGGGCAGGAGTTCTGCAGATGCCCTGATTGGAGGCAATGGCGGCAACGGAATGCAGTATTTTCGTAATCCAGTGTCTGGGTCCATACAAAGTCGTTTACCTTGAGATTGATTTGGTCTGGAAGTCCTTTGCTTAAGTCTAACTCCGCACAAAATCTGGCATATGTGTAGAGTCCTTTACAAGAGGATGGCAACATTATTCTTCATGTCTTAGATTATTATTCTTGTCTGCCAAGACTTGTTGCTGCTTTGCTGCTTAGCAGAGTTGTAGTGTTGTTTAGCACTGGGTGTTCCCGAGTGGGAATCCTACCTCTTTCCCTTAAGGAGCCTCATTGGGAGAGTTTTCATTCATCATTCCACATCATTTTTTCAGGCCAAGCTTCAGCCATCTTCATCAGCACAGTTCTTGCCAAAGATTGTGCAGTGTAGATGGGTGCAATAGTGGAAGGGATTGGAATCCTGGTTTCTGAGCTAGTTTCTCATTGGAGGAAGCTTTCCTTCACTTGAGAGATCTGTTTGGAGAGCTCCAGGGCTTATTTCATATATGTGGTATTAGACCACACATTTCTCATACATTCCCAACGTTGTTTCTGCTAGGGAATGCATTATTTTGGAGGCAGTGCTCAGTGCATGGTTTGGTGGCTCCGTTGCTGAGTTTCCTTGTGATTGAGAGGTTCATCCTTTCATGGGGGGAAGCCCTTGAGGGATATACATCAAATCAGACATATTTCCAACCTTGTACACTCATGTGCTTCATTGTTGCAGTGGTGATTTAGTAAATTACTAAGTATCATGTTTTGTATGCAGAGTGTTTGACAAGAAACCCTTGTCGGTTTCTTTTGTATTTTGCATGAGGAGATTAGATCTCTGTCCTTCATCATTATTTATCAATATATGATTAGATATATTTTCCTCCCATGATTTTATGTTTAAACCCTCTCTTAGACTGTGCAGTCCCTTTATGCAGCTACTCCGACATTTTGCAGTTTAGGGGTTTTAACACATTTTTGCAATCCTAGGTGTGGGAGATCTGTTTAGCCCACCTAGTTTGATTTGTTTAATCTCTAATCTTGGATTTAGATTGTATGTTGATTAATTTATGGGATCCAAGGGTCCATTTCAGTGTTTTATTGCAAATGTTGCTAGAAATGTGCTTTTGATGCATGTTTCATGAGCTGTTCCTAATTTGGAATATTACAATTTCTAACGTTCTCATGCCCTGCATCTACATGAACACATCTCACTGTGGAGCGGAGTACCTTCCCCTCGCTCTCAACTATGAGAATGTACTAGTAATTTAGAAAACCAAGACAAGCCATTAAGGCCACCCTACTCACGCATTGCATGTCACTAACATTAACAATCCCTTGTCCTCTCATTTTCCTGAACACACTGACGTTTAACTCCATTTTAGCTTGTCTTAAAATTACCAAGGGCAAGGTTCCACACCACTCAACCCATGTTCTAGGTGGGGCAGTGGTGACTGCCCCCTTTTTTCATCTCGGAAATCAGGCCATCAGGGTCTCTATATGTTATATGTGTCTCTATAAAGTATTATTTTTTTGTTTTCTAAGTTGTGTGATTCTTGAGATGACTTCATGCTTAATATTTGGTTTGAAAAACCACTATCCAGGGGTATTTAAGCCATAAAAATCACCCAAGAGTTTAACCAAACTTAAGACACACCAACACTTAACATGGTTGGAGTTTTCCCCATAAAGTTTCAAACTAGCAACATTCACATTATAGAGTACCTTAACAATACGCTTCATCATTGTTTATTCCACACCTTATGAGCACATATCAATATAGTATTACATTTTGAATATTTATTTATATTTTCTTAACTTTATATATTTCTCAATATTTTTCGATATTTTTTTATGTACTAAATGTTTTTAAAATAAAATGAAATAGTAGTTATATAAATTTATTTCTATTTTTCTTAAAAATTTTCTTTTTATATGTACTAAATGTTTTTAAAATAAAATGAAGTAATAGTTATATAAATTTATTTTAATTTTAAATTGATTAAATATTTAATTTTCTTTTAAATCATATAAATTAAAAAAAAAAAATGTTTCAAACTATAAATTAAAGTTTCATATATATTTATTTATTGTTAGAAAGATAAATAAATAAAATCAATGTCTTCTGAAATTAATATTATAATTTTACCAATATGAAATTGGAAAATGACATTGTAAAATGACGGCTTTCTTTTTCTCTAACGATATAAAATGTATAAATTTCTTCTCAATATTAAATTTAGCAAACAATTATTAAAATTAAGGAAATTTTTCAGATTTTTTATATACTAAATTTTTTTTATCATTATTATTATTTCACAAATACTTACAATATTAATAATTTTAAGAAATTAATAATTTACTATTATTAATAAAATAGTTAAAGTTTTAAAATTAATAACAAAAACATATTGAAAATATAATAATAATAATAATAATATTATGATTATTTTGAAGATTAATTAAATTGGTGTGAGTAGGTTTTGATAGGGTGGCAAGGGTTTACTCCTAATTATAAATAATGCATATATTGTTTTATTTAGTCTTATTTTTTGAGCTTGTCTCACATGTTTTGATTTCCAATGTGAGTTTCCTTTTGTATGAAAGATGTATTGTGTTAAACATCCTTAAGCATGGTAATGAATACCTCTTTGATCGTTCCAAAAATATTTATGACTCATGCCTTGCTTATAAGTGACCCTCCTCCAAATGATGTTGATGCACTCCCTATATTAAGAGCTCTTGGTGTTTCTCCCGAAACTATGGTGATAAAAAGAGACCCTAGTACAAAGTGGATCGCTATGATCCACATTGTTCACAAAGCTTTGGTCCATCTATAGTTGTTGGAAAGGAGCAATAGAGTACTAATATTTTTACAAAGATAATAGTGGACTTATTTGGAGGTTTGGTAGCCTCTATCCAAAACTCACAAACCTTTACCAATGAATCTCTTACAACTAGAAACTAGAATTCAAAATATAAGCTTATATCTACCTTTGTGTTCATTTTGGAGTTCAACTTAGTAAATGATGAATAATAGATCCTTAACTCTAGCCCTTTTTCTTTGGGGAAAAATGGATCAGTACACAAATATTTGGAGTCTAACCTTTAATACAACTTTGGATTTCTTCTCCATGACTCCTATCTAGGTTTGATTTGATAATTTGCCTCTACATTTTTGGGCCTTGATTCACTTTGTGGTATCCAAAATCTTAGGAAATTTTTATTTAGGAAAGAAGATATGGAGGGCCATTGGACTAAACATATGTGCAGAAATTGTTGACATGGAATTTGATATAGGAATTTAGACAAAAATTAAGTTGGCTACCAAAGTTTACATCCAAAACCAAAAATTTGACTATAAACAAGTTACCTTTCATTTCAAGGAATGCCTTCAAATAAGGCATTTTTGTACATAGTATAAAAATATATCAAAGGTTGGGTGATTGAGAAAATATCACGACAAACCTATATGATAGGATGCCATCATGAAATATGTCACTTGATAAATAAGGAGAACCCATTTCCCACTCATCCTTTTTCCTTGCAGAAAATCTTGTTGGTGTTCCCTACCAAATTATCATGAAACCTCATGAAGTTAAGAATATTTTTTCTGCACCTCCAGCTTGGGATTCTATGATGCATTCGTCTCCAAGAAGGACATCAAACCTTATGATCCAATAAAAGCTAGATATTTCCCAAATAAATTGGAAAATTGGAGTGAGATATGATGATTAGATAAAGGAAAATGGAGAAAATTGGGAGATATTTGAACCTTTATTAAGATCTTTAGGATTATGATTACATTGAGAGAGGGGGGGTGGGCGGGGAGGGGGGGGGGGTTGGTGAATTGGTGTAATGGCCAATTTCACTTATTTAAACAATTTTACAACTGAAAACATAATAATAAAGACAATCATCACATCGACACATTAGAACACCAAATGCATGGAACTCCTTGTGGGAGAAAAACAAAAGTATTTTACCTATTTTAATATTTCATTACATCAATTTTCAGACATCAACCCCCAAATATATGAAAACACCAACTTGTTGTAGGCTTCAACCTTATTGAGGCACCAACCTATGATAGGGACACCCATCTCCTTCACCAAAACATAATGGACCACTTTTCACAATATTTCAAAATTGAATCGCCAAGGTCAAAACACAATAAATATCTCTTACAAATATGATCATATTAATGCACCTCCAACTAGTCCTTCCATCATCAATAATAACATTTTATTAATTTCTTGTCCCAAGACCAAACCTATCCATATGCTCCATAAAATTTTGACAACAACAAAAGAAATATAGCATCTTTCCTAAAAAACTTGTCTTCATGCATTTTCGTGTCCCATTTTCAGATTACAAAAAAAACTTCGCATTTTCCGCTTTCCAAAAATCATTTTGGCCCTCGAAATTACCCACATATCATTATAAAAATTAATAGTTCAATATAATGAACCATTATGATCTACTTTATAGAATGCACTTTTCTTATGAACTTTTGTCATAATGCACCTAGTGGGTTTGACAAAAGGTTGAATAGAATGCACTTCTAAATACAAAAAAAATTATTTAGGTGAGTTGAATGAGATTTGAACTCATGACCACCGACGACTCAATCATATCATATTAGTGCCAACTCTATTTTCAAGTTTCTTGTCTATGCCATCCCTTATAATTTTTTTTTATAGTGATTTAAACCATACGACTGAAACTAAGTTCAAAAGCCAAGACATGATCTTGCAATAGAGTGCCACATTGCATAAACTCAAAACCATGCCACCAATAGGCCAAGAATTAACCTAGCAACAAAGTTCCACTCTATCAATAAAGAACCAAAAAAAACATTGTATCTCAAATGGTAACCATGCCATCGATAAGCCAAGAATCAACCTCGCAATAGAGTGCCAAACAATACATTATATTTCACACCAACAGACCATGCCAATGCTAACCCAAGACTTCAACCTTGTGATCTCCTACTACCCAAAGTTGTAATGCCTCTCTCTAACGACAAGGACACACATTTGTTTCTTTCATATCACAACCCAAATCATGCCTCACTTGTGATCAGATCACACTCATATATATACATGTTTGGGTCTTAATGAGTTTGACGTTTCTTCTGTTGAAGATAATGGAGAATCCTATATTAGTGTGAGTTGGTTCATGAGACCTTAGGATAGGAATTAGTTTCTATTTCTTAGGATATGGTTCTAACTTTCCTAAAAAACATTGTTATCGATGAAATAGGTAACCTGACCTCAAAACGGGAACTCTAACCCAAAATGACTAAAAAAACATGAAAAAACACCCATAAAACAAAAAAAGTGTATTCCAGAACGCACTTGGTTTTTTTTAAGGTCAAATTTCAAGATTTTATAAAATTATGCTAAAAACAAAATTGTTTCTTGAAAAAAGGATTGAAAAAACACCTTCAAAACAAAACTAGTTGATGCTGGAATAACAAAAAAAAAAAATTGTCATATTTTTGACATTTTTAAAAATATAAATAAAATTTTTTAATTTTTAAAATTCAAACATTAAAAAAACCTAAAATTTAAGAAAAAAATAAATTAAAAAAATAAAAACATTTTAAAGCTTAAAATTTAAAAATATATAGGAATTAAAAAAAAACAAAAACAAAATAAAAATTTTAATTCAAACATTAAATTAAATTAAAAAAAAAAAAAAAATTAAAGATTAAAATTTCAAAATATATAGAAATAAAAAAATAAAAATAAAAACAAAATAAAAATATTAAATTAAAAAAAAAAAAAAAATTAAAAAAATAAAGAAATTACAAAAAAAAATATAGAAATTAAATTTAAAAAAGAAAAGGAAAATGTTTATTAAATTAGAAAAAAATAAATAAATAAATTTAAAGAAATATATTAAATTTTAATAAATTAAAAAAAAAAAAAAAAACATTATTGAAATTAAAAGTAAAAAAAATGAAAAATGAAAAATAAAATACAATAAAAATGTTAAATTTAAAAAAATATGTATTAAAAAAAACAAATAGATTTTGAAAAATAAATTAAATTTAAATTATAAAAAATAATATATATATATATATATATATATATATATATATATATATATATATATATATATATATATATATTAAATATATATAATGAATTTTATTAAATAATAAAAAAAATGTTAATATTAAAATAACAAATTAAATTTAAAAAAAACAAATATTAAATTTTAATAAATAAATGAATAAACAAATAAATTTTGAAATAAAAAATCAATTTTAAATATAAAGGAAAAAAAAAAAACATTGTTAAAATAAAAAGTTAAAAAACTTTAAAAATCAATTAAAATTGAAAAATTGAAAAAAATGTATTAAAAAAATATATTAAATAAAAAATAAAATAAAAAAACAAATTTATTTGAAAATATTAATTTGAATTAAAATATATATATATAATTTTAAATACACAATTTTAATTAAAATAAAAAAATATAAATTTTTTATGTAATTTAAAAAATAATAATAAAAAATTAAAAAAAGTATTAAATTCAAATAAATTTAAAAAAAAATACAAAATTTACTAAATTTTAAAAAATTAAATGAAAAAACTAAACATAAAATTTAATAATAAAAAAAATATATGAAATTTTTAAAAAAAAAATCAATTAAATAAAAAAAAAATACAAAATTTAATAAAAATCATTAAAAAAATTTGGAAAAAAAAAATTAAAAACCAAAAAAATGAATAAAATTAAAAAAAAAACAAAAAAATTAAAACAAATTAAATTTCAAATATAAAAATTAAATTAAAAAAAATAATATTAAATTTTTTGAATTAAAAAAAAAAAAAAAATTGATCGTGGTGGCGCCGCCAATCAGCCTCCTGCCCATGTGGCGGCGGAGAGCCGGCACGTGAGTGGGCGGTCCCGAGATAAGCCCTGGGCCGGTCGGGAATCCTGCCCGAGTCCGTTCCAAGGGGAATCGCCCTCCCGCGCCGCGATAAGGCGATTCCCAGAATCGGCCTCCTACGCCGCGGCCTCGAGGCGATTCCCAGAATTGGCCTCCCGCCGCGGGAGGGCAATTCCCAGAATCGGCCTCAGGGTGATTCCCGGAATCGGCCTCCTGCCAAGAAAGGGCGATTCTCGGAATCGGCCTCCCGCCGAGCAGCCAGCCTCCGCCACCACCTGGGCGCGAGGCCGATTGGCGGCGCCACCACGATCAAAAAATTCTTTTTTATTTTTTTATTTTTTTTAATTTTTAATATATTTTTTTTAATTTGATTTTTTTTTTTAAATTCAAAAATTTTAAAATTATTTGCTTTTAATTCAAATTTTTTATTTTAAATTTAAATTGTTTTTTTTTTTTTTAATTTTAATTTTGTTTTTAAATTTAATATTTTAGATTAATTATTTTTTTAAATTTAAAATTTATTTATTAAATTTTCATTTAATTTAATTTAAATTTTTTTTTTAAAATTTTTTAGTTTATTTAGTTTTTCAATTTTTAAATTTATAAATTGTTTCATTTAAAAAAGAACAATAAATTTATGGATATTTGTTTTTTAATTATTTGCACGTGGTTTTTTTCATTTTTTTTGTTTTTTAATGATAATTTTTTTTATTTTAATTCTTTTATTTTAATTTTCTTTTTCAATTTTAAATTTTGTTTTTTTAATTTGTTTTTTTTGGTTAATTTTAAAATTTGTATTTTTTTTCTTCTTATTATTATTATTTTAATTTAAATTTTTAAATTTAATTTTTTGTGAAAAAAAATTCTTTCGGTAAAAATCACATCCAAATGAATTTGGTCGACGCGTTTCAAACCAGCCAGTGTGGTTCATCATCAGGACTTGATGAAAAATCTGATCAGGAAACCCAATTAAATAGATACGAGAAGCTCCAACTAGCCGTTGAAAGATAACGGCTATTTTGACTAAATCAAAGTCATAAAATAAATAAATAAATAAATAATATAAAACATGATTAAAGATTATAATATGAATATTGTTTATTTTTAAATTTTCTAGAAGATTAAATAAATATAGGATTATTTCTATTAATAGAATAATAGTTAAAATATTTATTTTGTCTAATATTATTTAAAAACATAAAGGATTAAATGTTACTATAATATAAAAAATATATAAAAAAATAAAAATAAAAAATAATAATAGTAATAATTTAATTTTTAACAATTTTTATTTTATTTGATTTTATTAATTAAAATAGATTTATTCATTTTATTAATATTTATTATTATTATTATTATTTATTTATTTTTATTTATTTATTTATTTATTTATTAGCTCTATTTTAATAAAATCAAATCAAATAAACTAAAAATTAAAATCAAATAAAATAAAAATAAATAAATAAATAAAAATATTTAGGAATGAAGAGCAGGAATCCAACACCTGCTAACCATCCACCCATCGTCCTTGTTGAGGTTAAGAGGCCTCTTTTCAATTTCCAAGGGTTCTCGCAACTTGCGGTGGTGGAAATGGTCAATCTTCGCAATCACCTTAGCATCTTCAATGCAAATGTGATGATTAGTCTTCTGAACATGCTTTGTTAAGGCCGAGGAGCGCGATCTATTATTCTTAAGTTCAGTGACATGCTAATGAATTCTTTGATTAATAGACCGACCCATTTCACCAATGTAAGGTGTCCCACAAGAGCATGGAATCAAGTACACACCCTTACCATCCTTAGGGAAAATCGGGTCTTTAACAGACCTAAGGGAACTTCTAATGGTGCGGTAGGATTTAAACATTGAGGAAACATTAAAATTCTTTAGGATCCTAGCGATCTTATCCGTAGTACCTTGGATAAACGGAAGGTGAACTCCAGATAATCGATCGCAAGGATCTTTCTTAACTCTGGGACCTCTTTCAGCTTTTTGAAAACCTTTAAGGCAGTGATTTATACTATAACCATTTTTATTAAAAACTTTAAGGAGATGAGCCTTTTCACCTTCAAAATGGTTTACATCAGAGATTCTAAAGGCTCTGGTAGCTAAGGTGTTGAGAACCCCAAGCTTTTGAGCAGAGAAATGGTGAGAACTAGCATGTAAATACTGCTCAGTGTACGTCTTCTTTCTAAAAACTTGATGAGAAAAAGAACCATCTTCATTCCTAGAAAGGAGGACATCAAGAAAAGGCAAGCTACCATTATTTTCAAATTCCATGGTGAACTTAATGAAGTCAGAATGATCATTAAGATGTTGGAATGAAAGGTCCAATTTCTCCTTACCATGAGGCCACACAACACAAGTGTCATCGACAAATATTTTCCAAAGCTTAGGTTGAAAAAGGGAAGAGGAAAGGGCTCTAGATTGAAAGTCTTCCATGAATAGATTAGCTACCACAGGAGAAAGGGGGGAACCCATGGCCACACCACAAGTCTGTTCAAAGAATTCACCCTCAAAACTGAAGAAAGTCGAGGTTAGACAAATTTCAACAAGATGAGTCGTATCAGGATCAGTGACACGAGAAATAACATCAACAGCCTTCCTAATGGGGATGCTAGTGTATAAGGAAACAACATAAAAACTAACAAACCTATCATCACTGTCTAACTTCAAATCTTTCAAATCATTAATAAAAGACCAAGAGTCTTTAACAAAGGAATAGGTCTGACCTACAAGCGGTTTCAGCTTATTGGCTAGAAATTTAGCGAGCAGATAAGTTGGACCTCCTATGGTGTTAACAATAGGGTGGAATGGGACTCCATCCTTATGAATCTTACGAAGACCATAAATCCTTGGAGTGAGAGGGTTACTCTCAATCAGCTTTTTGCTCAAAGAACCAACAAAGCTACTCGATTTTATAGCCAAAGCAACTGCTTTTGAAACTTTTTTTAGAGGATATTTTTCAAGCTTCTTATAACTCCCACTGTTAAGAAGGTGATCTAACATCTTATTATGATAATATTCTTTGTTTAAAATGACCGTAGCACCTCCCTTATCAGCTTTAACAACCACAATGTTAGGGTTGTTGTTTAAAGATTTGAGAGCCTCAAACTCTAGTTTGTTGATGTTGCTCTTAGGCAGCTTAGCTTTTCTAAGGATCATAGCTCGTCACACTTTTTGATAATGTCTTTGGTACCTTCGAGTGAATCCATATCTATTCAATATCACAAATAATGTCCAGACTCGGGATTTTTTAGGCGCAAGAGCAAAATTAAGACCCTTCTCTAACAAAGTAAAGACATGAGGATCAAAGGAAAAACTAGAGAGATTAATAACAATATTATTCAAGGGGAGAGAATTAATATTACTATTATGGTTATTATAATTATCAATGTTAAGTTTATTATAGTTTTTATTTATATAATTAATGTTAGTAATATTATTATATTTGATAACATCATTATGATTGGTATTATTCTTTATAATACTATTGTTCTTAATAATACTATTATTATTATTAAAACTATTATTATTAATAATACTATTGTTATTATTACCAATACTAATATCACTATCATTAAATTGTAAAAAATCATCTACCTTATTCTTGTTAATAATAAAATTATTATCTTTTTTACTGTCGCCATTGTTTAAGGAATTATAAAGATTCAAATTAAAAGGTTCACTTTGAGAGATTAAAAGGGAATCATTAAAAACTAAAGTAAATCCATCCAAATTACGATCGATCGATTTAGGAAGAGCACTCACAACTTTCAAATGGGAGGATGAAGTCGAACCTGGAGAAGAAATCTGAACACCCTTCAGGTTGATCGATGCTGTCAAATCATCCTTGACTACCACCATCTTGGACGCAGGAGAACGCATGGCCTTGGAAGAATTAGCGTCAGGATTAGGGAGGGTCGAAGTCAAAACCGACTGCATAGTTCTGGACGAAAGGGACTATGCACATGAATATTCATCTACCAACGTAGATCTCAAATTAAAATCGAATGCAGGTGTAGAAGCTGAAGTAGAATTTGCATGAGAATTAGAAAACTCTGCTTTATTTAAAAAACCCAATTCTTGCACCTCTGTCCTATCTCCCGAGACTGGAAAGGGCCACACAACCTGCTCTCGGACAGAAACCGGTGAGGACGAAGAGGTCCAAGAAATCGAATTATGAAGAACATGCCCATTAAGAAGCATATAACGCAAGGCTCGAATCTAATTACAATTCACCCTCCTGTTAGAATTGCCTCTCAAATCAGAAATCGAAGAAGAGTCATTTGATAATTTCAGGAATTTGGAAAGATGCTTTCTATTCCATATTTTTTTCTTTTTTGTATTTTTTTTTTTTATCTAAATTTTAATTTTGTAATTTAAATTATTTTTTAATTTTCTATTTTAACTTTTTTTTTTTTAATTATATGGTTTTTTTTAATAGCTTAGAAAAAAATGTTTTTGATGTTTTTTTGTTGGTTCATTTTTTTTTTTTTTTTTCTCTAAATTATGTGTTTTTTTTTCAAATTTTGTCATTTATTTTGATATAATTTTCGAATATTTTTGTTTTTTTTTTAAATTTATTTTTGTTTAAATTTTTTATTTTTACGAGTTAATTTTGTTTTTTTTTACATTTTTATTGGTTTTTTTTTTTTTTTTTTAATCTAACTTTTGTGTTTTATTACCAACATGAAAATCACCACTCTAAAAAAAAGGTTGATGCTACATCAATACGTTTCAAAATTGGCATGAAAATCACCGCTCTAAAAAAAAAAAGTTGATGCTACATCAATAGGTTTCAAAATTAGCATGAAAATCACTAACATTTTAAAATAAATTTTCATACTTCATAAATAAAAATATTAGAGTGTCGAAAATGTGCTCCAAAAAAAAAATGGTGATTCTGCATCACCACTTTTCAAAATCGGGTGCTTTTTATGCTACCAAAAAAAAGTAGGTAACAGTGCGGTTACCTATTTCATCGGTAACCTTTGTTAAAACCTTGTGTCTTATATAATGCTTGAGGTATTAAGAATGCGAACGTGCAACGAGCTAGACTCTCCTGGTTTAGACTCTCTTTCATAGAGCTGACCAGTGAATTTTTTATTTATAAATTCACACATCTCATTTTATCATGGTATCATAGCTCCAGGGATGATTCATAGCTGAGGCATTGTGATTCCTGCGAGTATCCAGGTGGTAGAGGGGAAGCCCCTGATGACTGAGTGATATATATATTTATCTGGCTCATTTCCGCATCTCATAGTGAGATACAGAGCTTTATAACGCGGGTCCTCACTACATAGAGTCACGCTAATCATCAAGCACTTACTGGCTTTTGCATGCACGCAGACATATCTGGTTTTGTGGTGCATTAAGGCACTAAGGCGGGAGAATTTAACATGGGCTGTGTTAGTACGCTGCCGTATGTAACATTGGTTGCATTAGTGAACTCGTACTAAATTTCAAGGGTTGATAACTTTGTTTTGAACCTTTATACGAGTGCTTTGATTTAAGAGGGTCTTCCCTTACGTAAAGCCTTTCTTTCAAAAAGGGATCTGAATTAAAGAGTGATTTGCCCCTTATGTGAAACATTTTGGCAGTTTTCAAAGGATTTTTCTCATACACTCATATACATGTATTTGTTTTAAAAGAGCACATGAATTAATTCTTTCAAAGGGAATTTTTAATGATTCCTTTTGTGAGTGGAGTTTTTTAATGCTCCTTTTTATGATTGGAGCTTTTTAATAAGGTTTTTAAAAAGTGTTTTTTGAAAAGTTTTTTCTCGAAAAGGATGATTTCTGATCCGCTTAAGAAGAAAGATAATTTTTTAAGTGTCGAAGAGATCTAAGATAGATCTGAACCAATGGACACCACTGATGAAGGATGAAATCTCGTGAAAAGTCGCTGATGAAGGGATCTGGTCAAAATTCACCGATGAAGGAGGAGATCTGAAGTAGATCTTGCTGGTACAGAGGTTTCGAAATCCTATCGCACAACGTACAAAACAACTTGTTGGATTGATCGCAGATTAGGTAGATTTGTATCGTAACATTGCCTTAGGTAAAGATCTGGGGTAGATCTATCATTTTTTTTCCTATCAAGTTTTTTTGAATCATCGAGATGAATAATCAAATAATCGAAGCATACTTGAATGAGAGTAACAAAATTGATGGCTCCAATTACTCAAATTGGAAATTCAAGATGAAGACTGTGCTAGAATCACAGAGTTCTTGGACGATTGCAAATGGGGATGAACCGAAGCCAATAGCGGGAGCAACATCAATCCAGATTGGGAGAAGAGAGAAGGTAGAGTGAAGACATTGCTGAATATGTCAGTGAAAGACTGCATCATACCACATATCAGAGAATGCAAATCAACAAGCGAAATCTAGACAATATTGAAGGATTTGTATGAGATCAGGAATAAAAATAGTCTTCTGTTCTTGAAGAGCAAGATTCTATCCATAAATATGGAGGAGAATGAAACAATTGTTTCATTCACATCACAGATCAAAGATAAGAAGTACAAATTGGTAGATATCAGTGAGATAGTTGTAGATGCAGATTTGGTCACGATTACCATGAATGATATGACTGATGATTACCAAATTTTTATCACTGGGATAAGTGCGAGAGAGAAAATCCCAAAGTTTGAAGAACTGACAGGAATATTAATGCAAGAAGAAGAAATAAGATTGACTCTGAAACCCTAGAGTGTAGATCTAGCGCTAATGGCAAAGAAGAAATTATTCAAAGGGAAAGGAAATCCATCATAGAAAAATGGAGGAAATCCACAGAAAATACCAAATCAAACTCAAGGTATATATCCGAATAAAAATGACTTTGTAATTAAATTTTTTTATTGCAGAAAACTAGGTCATACGACTAAGGAGTGAAGAAAGAAGAAATTTCATGAAGAACAACAGAGACATAAGAGACATGCAGGTCATTTCGCAAAATATGACCAGGTTCCAGACTTCAGATTGTTCATGGAAGACTTTGATGAGAATGTCAATGCAGAAATCTAGTATGTAGATTCGGGAGCATCCACACATATGACGGGGAACAGACAATGCTTCGAAGAATTTAAAGAAATCAACAATGAAGCATAAATCTACCTTGGTGATGATAGAAGTCATCAGATCAAAGGGTGTGGGAAAATTTTTGTTATTTTACCTAATGGTAATGTCAGATATATTCATAATGTAATGTGTATACTTGGAGTGACAAACAAGTTGATTTTTGTATCCATGATTACATATCAGGATCTCAAGGCAGGATTTTTTAAATCTAACTGTTATATTAAAGATCTGTTGGATGGCATGAAGACTATTGCTTCAGGAACTCAAACAGGAGGTCTGTACAAATGGGATGTGAGAACAACACCAGATCGAGCTTTGACAACATCGAGTTTGACTGCAGAAGAGCTATGGCACCAGAGATTTGGTCATATCAACTACAACAATTTTTTGTTACTTCAAAAAAGGAAATGGTAAGAGATCTTCGTACATTAAAATAAGTGCATAATGATTGTGAGGCTTGTGCATTAGGAAAGATGCATAGAGAAGAATTCCCTGTTCGAGTAGAAAGGAAAAAGAGAGACATACTTGAATTAGTGCACAGTGACCTTTATGGACCCATGCAAACAAAGTCATTAGGAGGTGCACTGTATTTTCTACTGTTTTTTGACGACTGCAAAATTTTTTCTTGGGTGTATTATATAAGTAAGAAAAGTCACACATTGAATACTTTAAGCAGTTCATATATATGATTGAAAAGCAAACAGGGAAGCACATAAAGATTCTCCGCTCCGATCAAGGGGGAGAATACAAGAAGGAGGAACTTACCAAGTATTGTAAAGACCATGGAATATTACAGCAATTCATAGTACCTGATACTCTGCAGGAAAACTAAGTAGCAGAAAGAAAGAATAGAACATTGGTGGAGCGTGCTAGGAGCATGTTGAAAGGTAAGGATCTTTCAAATGGTTTTTGGGCTGAAGCATTGAATACTGCAGTTTATTTAAAAAATAGGAGTCCTACAAGAAGTCTCGAGTTTAAAACTCATTTTGAAGCATTATATGGATTCAAGCCTACAATAAAACATTTAAGAGTATTTGGGTCTAAAGCATTTGCCCACATTCCAAATGAAGACAAAAGAAAACTAGATTCAAAATCCATCAGATGTACATTTGTAGGGTATTGTTCACAATTTAAAGCTTATATACTATTTAATCCCTCTACTCACAAGATTTTTGTCAGTAGAGATGTCATGTTCCATGAGTAGGTTCATGATGAATCTAATAAGTGTAATGAGGAATGGGATATTCCGTTCTTGGTGGAAGGAAGTGAAGAAACATGTAAAAACCAAGATCAGCAGAAAAAGGCAGAAGTAGAGAATTCAGATACAGTAATCAAGCTGAGTCCATCAAAGGAAATTCAGAATGGGTTGGAAGCTACACCAATGCTCAGAAGATCGGGTAGGCAGATTCAATTGCCTACTAGATACAGGGAAAATGCCTTTATAACGAGTATGATGGATGTTGTCGAACCTTTTAGTTATAGAGAAGCAAATCAATGTAGTGAATGGAAAACAACTATGGAACAAGAATATGAATCTATTCTAAAAAATAACACTTGGGAGCTGGTTGAACTTCCCGAAGGGAAACAAACCATAGGTTGTAAATGGTTGTATAAACCCAAGATTAATGCATATGGAACCATAGATAAATTAAAATCTAGATTGGTAGCAAAGGGGTATTCACAAAAAGAAGGCATTGACTATGAAGAAACCTTCACCCCCGTAGATAAACTAAATACCATCAGAATGATGATTGCTTTAGCTACTAGAAAACATTGGATGATTAACCAACTAGATGTAAAGTCTGCATTCCTAAATGGGGAATTGAAAGAGGAGGTTTACTTAGAGCAACCTGAGGGGTTTGTCCAGAAAGGGAAATAACATTTAGTTTGCATACTAAGAAAGCTTTGTATGGGTTGAAACAAGCACCTAGGTCATGGTATGAAAAGATTTATTCATTTTTTCTGCAACACAGTTACAACAGAAGTAAAAACGACCCTAATCTGTATATTGTGAAAGATGAAAAGGGGTACATAGTGTTTTTTTCTTTGTATGTAGATGATCTAATTATTACAGGTGATGTTGTTGATCTAATCAAATAAATCAAGTAACAAATGTCACAAATGTTTGAAATGAAAGACCTTGGTGAACTAAGATATTGTTTGGGTCTCGAGATCTGGAGAGATTCAGGACAAAATTTTCTGTCCCAAGGTAAGTATGTCAGAGGTCTATGGAAATATTTAGGATGGATCAGCGCAAGGTTGCAATAGTACCACTACAACAAAATATTAAACTTCAGAGTGAGGATGGCTCTAAAGAGGCAGATGTGACATTTTATAGACAACTGGTTTGGAGTTTAATCTACCTAACCACTACTAGACAATATTTGGCTTATGTAGTGAGTGTGCTAAGTCAATACATGTCCAAACCACTTGAGAGTCATTGGAATGCAGCGAAAGGTGTTTTAAGATATCTACAAGGAACTGTAGATTATGGTATTATTTATATGGATTCTTTTGATGTTAGATTGACAGGATTTACAGATTTCGACTGGGTTGGAAATGTAGATGAACGAAGATCCATAATAGGCTATGCATTCAGCATTGGATCCGTGGTGATTACATGGAGCAGTAAGAAACAAAACACAGTTTCCTTGTCTTCAGTGGAAGCAGAGTATCAAGCTACGTGTGCAACAACATGTGAGGCAGTCTGGTTGTGAAGACTTCTCCAAGATTCCGGGGAAGAACAAAAAGATGAAACAACTATTCGATGCGACAAGTAGAGCTCAATAAAACTTGCTAATAATATGGTGTTTCATAAGAACACTAAACACATTGATAGAGAATTCCACTTTGTCAGGGAGAAAGTTCAATCAAAAGAAATCCATCTTGTATATTGTAAAACGTGTGATAATGTTGTTGACATTTTCACCAAGCCTCTTGGAAAAAATAAGTTTGAAATGTTTAGTGAGATGTTAGCATATTTGTGAACCCCTTCTCCATTAAGGGGGAGTGTTGAAGATAATGGAGAATCCTATATTAGTGTGAGTTGGTTCACGATACCTTAGGATATGAATTAGTTTCTATTTCTTAAGATATAGTTCTAACTTCCCTAAAACCTTGTATGCTCTATAATGTTCGAAGTGTATTGAGAATGCAGAGCGTTCTGCAGAGCCAGACTCTCCTGGTTCTGACTCTCTTTCGTAGAGCTAACCAGTGAGTTTTTTATTTATTAATTCAAACATCTCATTTTATCATGTTCAAATGGGGCCAACATTCAAACACACATATTACAGGTTTTTGTGCTTAGGAGATGACCAGGATCGACCATTGGGCTTTCCCTTTTACCTCCATATGACCTCTTACACCTAGAAATAAGAAGTTATTTTAAATTGGGAGATATTTTTGATTCTTTTATAGGGAAATTTCTAGTTGTGGCCATCGTCCAACTACACCCAAACTTAATGACCAGTTACTGTAACACATCAATTCAAACTATTTCTAGATAATATTTAATATAATGCATCAGATCAAGCTATTTCACGATGGTTTCATGTTAAATAAAATTTCATGTGATTGAACCTTTAGATGATGATACCATCAAATCAATATTTTTCCATATCCATATCAATCGCGGTTGATAAGCCATTTTGAGAACGGATGGGCGGGAAACAGTGAAGGCGGTTACACTTGTGAAATCGAAATTTAAAAAAATTTTTGTCAACAATAAGTTGGTAGAACATTTTCAAAGTTCGGCCAAACTTTATAAGAAATTCGTAGAACTTTCTTATAAAGTTCGGCCGAACTCGTGTTTCCGTTTCGATTGACGGTTCACTGATGGCGCGGGCAAACGAAATTTTTTAAACCCGGAGATTGGATACTTAGGCTTAACCGTTGTTGGCTTGTTAAAAAGTTCGGCCGAACTTTTACTTTTAAAATAGTTCGGCTGAACTATTTTATATAAATAAATCACCCGCGAATGTTTCTGGTTTACTATTTCATTATTCGCGCGTTGTTATTGTGGTTTTTCGTTTTCGCTCTTTACCCGTTGTTGTTGCTACCACCGCCCTGGTGCTCCTGCCGTCCGCGCTCGTCAACTCCGTCGGGTAAGTCTCCATACGCCCTCGAAAAATTTTTGTGCGTTGAATTAAAAGATCTCGTTGTATTTTATTAAATGTCTCTGTATTTTAGAAAAATGTCTATGTATTAAAATTTTTGTGCTGTATTAAAATTTTGGTTATATGAATTCTAAACATTTGACCTTCTTTTCTCGAGGAAGAAGGGTAGTTCCCAGCAAATAATTCATAAAAAAACACTACGGCAATTTGTATTGGAGTAAAATAGATTATATGGAGACATTTAGAATTTTAGACACAACTTTAAACTTTGGTAAGAATAAAACATATTTTTCTATGACAGAATATGCAAATGTAAATTTTTAAATTTATTGAAGATCCTGCAAGATTATCAGAAAATGATTTCTTGAGAGAGAACATATGAATCCTACCTTTTTAATAAAACCTTGAAAATTTAGAACATGTTAAAAAAGACATTTACTATGAAATCTTTTTTTTTCTTGGGGATTACAGTTCATACTTATTAAACTCATTGGTAAGCACTGAACCATTTAATAGTGTTTTAATATCTGCAACTTAGGTTTTTGGCTTTTTATTGTCCAACAAAAGTAGAGAAAATACCCCACCTTAGCCCAAATGGTATGATGTTTCTCTTTACATGAGGCCTTGAAAATACACCACTTTTGCAAGCCTTTCAGGCAAAGAAAAGTGTAGAGGATGCAAAACAGTCTACCAAATATTAGGCTCACCTACTGGCCTAAACAGTCTAACCAGTATCACTATTTTAGATATATTAGGCTCGCCTGCTGGCCGTAACAATCTACCACCTCCAAAAAAATAGAGCCTTGTGGGTACCATTCATATTGAGTACTGGAGAGCATCTTTTGATCAGCAACAATGAGTAGTATGCAATTGACAGGCCTGTTGTTCGGATAATAGTCTAGTAAAAAAACGAACCCCTATGGAACAGCATACAAGTGAGTACAGGCTCGCTTGAAAAGACATTAGGCTCGTTTGGAAACCATTACCAACTACCACGTCGAAAAACAGAGCATGTGGATACCATTTATATTGAGGACTGTCAAGTCAGATGAGGAAATTGCAGCAATATTTTTAATAATCCTTGTGATTATATAAGAAACATCAGGCTCGCTTGCAGGTTAATACAGGCTCGATTGAGGACTAAAGAAAACACAGAAAACATATTTTATTGGAAATATTTTCCCCCCTTCTTGACTGGAATGTTGGAAACCTGCTCTATCTTGAAACCCCTTCTTAGAGTCTCTCTCTAGCTAGAACTGCACCTACACTCTACAACTAGCCAAAAAACATATTTGAAATATTTGACTAATTTTTTATATAATTGAAATTCAAAAACAGATGATTTTCTCCAAGTTTTAATTGTTTAAAATATGATTGTTTAAAACTGAAAGACTTTCTTTCTTGTATATTTGAAGCTCTCCATTATTATATAAAAGGATTTTTTGCTTGTATATTTGTATGCTCTTTGCCATATAGTAATGTCATAGTGTATGAAGTTTTTCTCTACCATGTTCTTGCCTCTTTTGTTGGAAATATTTGCCTCCCTTCTTGGTGGAGATGTTGGAAACTTGTTTGTCTTGAAACCTCTTCTTGGAGTCTCTCTCTAGCTAGAAGCGCACCTACACTGCGCAACTAGCCAAAAAAACATATTTGAAATATTGACTAATTTTTTATATAATTGAAATTCAAAAAACAGTGATTTTAACCAAGTTTTAAAAATTGTTTAAAAATATGATTATTTGAATAACTCTTTCTACGGGATGCAAAAAATGATTTTTTCTTGTATATTTGAAGCTCTCCATTATTATATAAAAGGATTTTTTGTATATTTTTAAGCATACTTTGCCATAGTAATATGCATAGTGTATGAAATTTAAATTGTTTTTTATTATTTTTTATTATATGTTGGATGTGATTTTGATTGAAAATGCTTCTTTTTGTTATTAATTAAAAAAATATTAGAAAAATTATTTCTTAAACTTAGATTTCTAAATCAAAATTAGAAAATGTATTTATATCTAAACTATTTATGAAAAGTTTAATATTGTTTGATTTTCTCTACCATGTGTCCTTTTTTCTCTAAGATAATACATTATTTGTAGTTTACGATTTTTTGTAACATTTTACTACCATAATCAAAATCTATAGAAATAATAATCTAACATTATATCTTGAAATGGAGCTAGCCAACTCAAATATAGTATTGCAAATCCACAGCTAAGTTAGATGAGGAGGCTATGTATTACTTAGTATTGTATCCATAAGTTGCAAGTTCTATGGGTTCAAAATTGCCTGACAATTGTTTTCATATGACCTCTCTTTTTCATAGATAAATTTCATTCTTTTAGCCATTATGGATTTGAGAAAAAAATACATCTGATAGGCCAATAAAAAGCCTTAACAATGAATTAAACATGAACAAATATTAAATATGGGTAACCAAGCAACATCAAAACAAACAACTAAATCACCAAGGCTAGTAGTGATAAATAATAAACATTCTAGGATACTTCAAAATTCCATGTAAATAATTTTTTTTACCTAAAAATCACTAGATGGTAGGGCCCATGACAATATTTGCCAAAAGAAATGCAATATAACCAATCAAACTACATCAACAAAACATATGGTCTGAATGAGGTTTTGGACTATTTAGATATAAATTTACATTGTAGCAATGTATCTTATATAAAACTTTAATCCATGTGTAGCAATAACATTGACACAAATGGAATACAATTTTTACTCACTTTGCTTCATGATAGAAAAATATTCGGATGAGTGTTGCCTTTATTATCCAAAGTCAAAAGGGATAGATTAAAAAGGGATGCTCACGATCCTTTATAAAAGATAAATTAAGAAAGCATGACATATTAGTAATGCAAATTAGATATGCGTACAATTATGTTCATATAACACAACAAATATATGATTCAATACAAATGTCACATATTAGTCATATTTATCTCATGGGCCTTCAACTTAAATTATGTATCTAGCATTACGTTAAGCTATAGGAGATAAATCAAAGAAGCATTTGAATATAAATTAGAGAAGCATGTGTAATAATTATTTCCTTTAGTTCAATAAATAGATAATAATTTGCAAATGCCATATCTAAGCTATATTTCATCTAAGTAGCTTTCAATTTAAACTTTATATCTAATGTTAAATTATATAAAAAAGAATAACGATAATCCAAACTTCAAAATAATATTTAGAGTTAGTATAAAATGTGACATAATTTTCCTGGTAGGAAAAACACCAATTCACAAAGGTTCAAAACTCATGCATTTGAATAGAAAGTGGGTATACGAATGAGCAAGTGGAATTTTTCTAGAAATGAGGAAGTGAAGGTTGATAGAGAGCCACACAAAATTGCCAAATTCATACCTTAACAAAATTGTTAGATCATTGTTAAAGAAAACATATTTAATCAACAAAACAGAAATATATGATAAAACTCAACCCAATTTTATGGAAAATAGTATGCCATTTTTTACACTTGTTTCACATAATACAAATAGATAAATTTTACTTGAAGTATTGTTATAAAGATTTAACTACCCATCGAGAGATAGCCAAGTGATTGAGACGGGGCATCATCACAATAAAAAACCAAGTACAAATTGTAGTAATCTTGATGTTGCTTTACATAAAAATTTAAAAATTGGGGGAACTCATGACTTGTACTATAGATAAAAAAACATTTACCCTTACCAAAAAATATATGATAAAAATTGACAAACTACCAAGCCAAGCTTAAGGGATATAATCCTTCTTGCCTTCCATATAGATAAAGCGAAAAGTGATTGTTCCAAGTCTCATGTTGCTTCTCATGTTATTTTATAAACCTTGATTGGAAAGAAAAAATAGGAGGCGAGGGAAAATGTGAAAAAATATAAAACATAATGAAACACAACGTAAGAAATAGAAACATAATGAAACACACACATGCATATCTCTAGAAAATCAGCACAATTATTTTCTAGAAATCCTTATATGGAGACAAGCAACCTAAAAAGTAATGATATATAGACTCCTATTTTTCCCTACCAAATCCTTATGGGGAAAAGAAAACAACACTAAAATGTAAACATGTCTACTCTCTTGCAGGTATGGAAAAATATTTGAGTACAAAGAAAGAGGTAATCTCTCTAAGAGTTAGCTAAGACTTTTGGCGTGTGAGTTCTTTTAAAAACTTAACCATGCATTTTTCTATCTAACTTACCTCCTGGTTATTAATTTTCAGCTATGAGACAAAATAAAATAACACAAAATGGAACTCTTATTCCTCTTATTGTGTGTCCAAGTATTTAACATAGCGTGATAGCCAACTAGGTGTAAGATTTGACTGCGGCATCAACCATTAACGAGGTTTGTGATTGTGTAGACCTTTTAGAAGTCTTCTTAAAATTCCACATGTAGCTAGCTTGCTGCCATGAGTAATGGGGCTAAAATGTCATTATCTCGTACCATGGTGGTCGACATGACTAGGTCTAACTTACTAAAGGAGGCATAAATTTTGAATGAACTTCGTTTGATGTGTTTTCTTGCACCATTGGATATGTATTTGAAATTATTGAAATAATGGTCAAGTTTGGCCACAAGGGATAATCGTTTGACCCCTAAGAAATTTCGATTAATGACTTGAAATAATTCCAAAAAGGTTTTAGACCCAATTCTCCACACACCATTCAAAATGACCTACAAGTTGATTCTTATAGTTTTTTCACTCTATAAGCATCAAAATATGACAAATAATATAATTATCCAATCTAGGTCTGACCTTTAATAATTTGTTAAAATTATGAGTAAGATATACATCATGGAAATTTAAATAAATAGTGTTAATTCATTGAACACCCTTGTACATGTTCCTTGTTGATACTTTGAAAGTAATACGTTTTGAAAAATAATTTGTTTATGGATTCTATTTTCCACATTCTCTCAACCATATCAAAAACATTCTTATAATATTTGAAACCTAAGGTCTTTCCCATACCAAAGTATGTTCTTTTAAAACATGTTTTCTTGGTGATATGGGTGATTTACAAATGATTGGGAGAGCGAAATTCCTCATTTAATATGTACAATATGTTTGGTTCATGCCACTAAGCCAAGAATTTTAAATTCAACTGACTTTTAATATAACCAACTAAATCCTGCAAAAAAAGAATAAAACAATTTATGTTAGGGTTATGGATTCAGGCATTGAAACAACACACCATGATATTTCAAATTTAAAAATAATGGTTTGAGTCCTAGGTAGCTCAGAATCCTATTTTTTTTCAAAATAAGGATGCACTCCCATTTGATTCTCATGATTAGGTTTTAATCATGAGGCTCTCGCTCAAGAGTGGACCTTCCCAAAATCTTGTGACGTCTTGTCACAAACAAAACCATCAAACTGAAAACACATCATGCAAGAAACATAGCTCGCTGACATATCATTTTTCTCCTTCAAAAAAAAAAAAATTCACATCATGTGAATATCTCCATGTACTCTTACATATTGGTGTACAAAACCATCAACCAAACACAAGTCGACAAAACATGCCTCTTCAAACAACCGACTCTCAAGTCAAATAATAGCTCATGTACAAATTTCCATATTTGTTGCATTTAAGTGTGTCAACATAACTCTACTTTCAACATCTTGCTTCATGCAACATGCACCATACTTTGAATTTGCAAATAAATTCATGAAACATCAAAATACATGCAAGGCCTTAATTGGATAAGAAATCTAACCATCTGTTAGCAAACCATTTCAATGGCGCTTCTTTTAGCTGCACTTCATCATGTGAATCATCTTGACCCTCATCGATTATGGAATCCTCTTTTCCATTCTTGTCGTTATATCTTTCCACCTTCTTCAAATGTTGTGGATGACTTGTTGGATACAAAGTCCAACACTTGTCCACAAGGTGACCTTTCTTATGGCAATGAGTAATAAACAATTGCATCTTATTTTCAACATCATTTTCCTTGTCCAATGGGCCTTTGACTTTTTGCCTCATTTATTTAGAAAGTTTCAATGCGCATGGATATCTTCTTCCAACATTATAAACATTATGATTATTCAAACCACAAAAGGAACATGTGCAAGTTATTTTATATATATTATGTGAATATTTACCATGTTTATCATAATAAAAAGCAATTTGATTAAAGGAAAATTTATACCTTGAACATTCACCATTGTCGCCTTCTTGAGGAGGTGAATTTGATGAGGTAGTGGCTCTCCTCTGAATACTAGCAATGAATTCAATGACTAGATAGAGCTTTCAACATCCTCTTCTTTTACATTCTCATTAGCTGCATGTTTATTAACATCTTCTTGCAAAGTGGGTGTCAAACTTTTCCATTCACCATGAACACAAACTTCACAAGCTTGAGGTAATGAACACAAAATAAAATTCCTTCTTGGAATAGCTTCATGTGCCTCCTTGGCTTTGGAGCATTCTCCATCATGTTTTCCATAACCAAGACCCAAATAATTAGGCCCTTCCTCAACAACATTTGGCTCAACTATGCCTTGTACATGTTTGCCTTTAACCCTTTACTTTCATAGCACATTTTCATCAAAAATTTGGACCTTATTCCTCTAGTGTGTCTCTCAAAAGAATGTACACATTCATTTTGAGGGGAAATTTAAGATATAATCCAATAGCTAATTCTTCTAACTAACCTTGACTAAAATGAGCTAAATTTTACTTTGATACCAACTTGATTTGAATAGGGACAAACTAGTTTTATTGGGCTATCTCCCTCATTAGTTAAATAAAAATGTGTTTAGGATCGTCTAAAGTTAGCCAATTGGGAAGGGGTTTGTGTCAAGCTTTAAGTGTATTTTGTGAGAAATTTATGAGTTACTTAGCTTTTAAAAACTCATGTGTACAACAAATAAAATGCAAAATTTTTATTTAGGAAATTTTTTTCCCTCAATCCAGATTCCGATCATTGGACATGTAAGAGGAAGAAAGAGGGAATTCACTTTTCAAATTCTAGACCTTGTCTAAACCAAAATAAAATAGAGGTTTGGTTTTCAAATACATTCATTTATTTGGAAAAGTTCTAGCTACCAAAAGTCCATATGCCAATCTACCTCCCAAGAAATCCATTTAGTACACCACTGGTTAGTTTTTTGTCTTTCTATATTCTTTATCAACCTCTTCTAGTGATTCTTGAAAGGTGGATATTGTTAATGCCTTTAGTGTTTACTTCTACAAGTTCTATAGGCAGAGTCTGTAAAGGGGCAGGTAGCCTTTGGATCTCATCTTTTATGAAAGGTGACATATCTAGTAAATGCCCCTATAGTCAATCTCTGGAATGGATTTAAATAGAAGTTCTTCATTTTAATATCCATAAAACACAACAACTTTAAGGTAAACTATGTACATGTGTCATTTCTCCCACAAACTAAAGTGTATAAGTGGTAAATTTTATACCAAGTGTGCTCCCACCATGTAAAGCGCAATTTGGTGAACTTATCATTTTTATAAAAAAAAATTCGATTAAATTTAGTTTCACACATGATCAATTATTGCTTTGAAAGTTGTGTTCTACATCATTTGTGTACACTAAATTACAAATTGATTTTTTGAAATCTATTTTGTGTAAATGTCGACCAATAGATATATATCATGGAGGATGAACGACAAAGATCAACCGAATCCCATATGGAGGTTCAGGGATTGGGGGATGTTCACGATATTTAAATATAATCTTAAATCTCCATACATGTGTGTACATATGGAATTGATTTTTTATTAACTTTGTGAGTTAAATTAGTTGTTAATAAGTTTCATATTTTAATTTTTAGGAGGTAAGAGGAGAAGGGTTTCTACTCCATCCATGGAGCGTGTCCAAGGTTCAACTGGTCGAGGTATGAGTGGTAGTAGGTTGCGGGAAATGGGTGATATTTATTCCCCCGAAGGCCAATCAACGACTGCTGGTTCTCAACAGAGTCATTGTGGGTCTGGTTCTCAGCAGCATCATTATGGGTCTGGTTCTCAGCAGGGTCATGTTGGAGAAGATGTTAACCAACAACATCAAGGTTGCCATCAATTTCAATATTTTTTCATTAAATTTTTACAACTTATTTTACACGTGTTTTTTCTAATATATGAAATTATATATATATATATATATATATATATATTGATGCAGAGGCCGAAAATGTTCGAGCTAGTGGTAAAAATAGACGCAGGGCAACCCGCTACATTCAAGAAGAAGGCTGTCAACCTAGCACAACTTATCCGGCCGAGATTACTGATATACCATGGGAAACCAACATGGCGGAATGCACCTTACAAAGGTGTGAAAGCCTTCATGCAAAATTGCAAAGAGATATCGTGGCTTTGTCTCTACCTGCTGAGAGTCGACAAAGCCTTGAAATAGTTACACATTCATTGGGTGAAATGGTAAATGTGTACAGAAATCTTGGGCCAACGACTGATTCATTTGTAGAACTGATGAGAAAGAGAAAAGAAACAGTGATGGGTCCCGATAAATGGGAGGACATAAAACAAAAAGTTACAAGAGAAGTGGCCAAGTCAATGTTTAATTATAAGGAAGGGCCAAAAAGAAAAATGTTGAAGGTGCAGTATTTCAAGCACCCAGACATAGCTCGTTATTTGTATGATCGGCATCTTGCGGCCTTTGGAAGGCTTCCATGGAATGATGAGGTTCCTGTTTATTTTGCACAAATGTTTTATGCAGAATTTTTTTTGGGTATGAAACCCGACTACAATGACCTTCCTTCAGAATTTTTTGGCCCGGGGAGAGGTCGATTATATCAACGTAAGGGCGCTAAGCAAGATGTGGAGTTGCCTCGCCCTGAGCCGCCATTGGTGAGTCTACCGTCTCAAGTTGAAACCCTGCGATCAGAGATGGATGCGACTTCTCAAATAAGTCGTGAAGCAAGAGATGTTATGATCGAAAATGTTCATAGCGGATTGAGTGGAGTCAATATTGGCTTAAATCGACAAAGAGCACGTGAAAATGCATGTGCCAATTTTGTTTATCATACAGATGAGGAGATTTACAACATGAATGTTGAAGATCTCCGAACATACGCAATAAATTGTCGCAATGGTCTGCAAGACCTAATTTTTCGTGAGGAAGAGGGCACCAGAACAGTATGTGTTAGTGACCTTAGGGTTTGAAATTATATTTACATATACATGTGTACAATTTGTAATAAATACATGTGTATGTACATGTATACATTTATTTGTATGTGTACATTAATCTAACAAAAATGTATGATTATGTGTTAAAACACCATTTGCAGTTCTCACACATGATGCGTGACGAAAATGTTAATATCACGTTCGGGACCTCTGGTTCAAACAATGCAGATGGGTCTGACCATCAAGATATGTTGGCAAATGTTAGTGTTTTTTAAGTGACTTTAAAATAAATAATTGTTGCCACACATGTACATGTATGTATATATATATAATTTGATAAAATGTTTTAAAAGGTACCGATTCCGTCTGATGTTTTTGGGATGGCGGTACCTTCTTCTTCCTTGGGATATGTACCTTCTACTTCCTTGGGAGATGAGCCACAAGTATGGACAATTTTTCACAAGTTTAAAATTTATGTTTAAAAGTTATATATATATATATATATATATTCTACCTCAAAAAGTTCCATTAAAAATTGAGATATATATATATATATATATATAGAGAGAGAGAGAGAGAGAGAGAGAGAGAGAGAGAGATGTATATTTTGAGTTATTTAAAAAAATTTGAATTTAGGTTCCTATAGAAGATTTCTTTAATCCGGGGACTCTAGCGACGACGATAGGAACATCCATATCATTTGAACAAGTTGTCTTTAGTTCCTTTTTTTAATATTATTGAAAATAAGTTTATATATGTACATGTGCATTTTCATTTGAAAGTTTTTAATTTATATAAATTATTTATATATATATATACATATTTATATTTAACTGTACATGTATATTGTATAGTTTACCACTGCAGATGTTCCTATGGGAGAACCTGTTCATCAAATGGAGAGGGAACCTTATGAGGTATTGCATGATTTTTTTGTTATATTTTGTTTTTTACATGAGGTTCTAGATATATATATTCTTATTCATTTTTAAAACATCAAATTTTAATGTTCAAGTACATGTGCATTGTGTATGTAGGTTTCCCATTCATAGGATAGGGCGCAGACTGAGACCCTAGTAGGGAAGACGCTAGATCTGTCTCCATTTGATGGACATGATTTACAGTAGATTTGATTTCAAAATTTAGATGGTTTTAAAATTTGTTAAACTTGATACAGTTTGATACTTGTGAGATTTACAATTTTTGGACATATTTTATTACATTGTTATTATATAATTTGTTTTATTTAATTTTTGGATGGTTTTAGTACATTTGGCATGTGAATGTGAAGTAATGTTGTCATCTGAAATACATTTGGCATGTTAGGTAATGACATAAATGTGTTATAATTTGTTTTGTTTTTAAAATTTAAGTTTTGGATGCTTAGAGTACATTTGGCATGTGAAGTAATGTTGTGATCTATATTTTTTTGTTAAATTAAAAGTTAAAAGTTTTGGATGGTTTCAATCTACATTTGGCATGTGATATTTAATGTTAAATGTTTTTGTTAGATAGTTGAATTATAATTAGCATGGCATGTGAAGTTCTTAAAACTCAAGTTTTGGATGGTTTCAATCTACATTTTGCATGTGATATTTAATGAACTTTAAATGTTTAATGTTTTAATGTTGTACAATGTCGTTAATGCACTCAAATAGGTAGCCTTGTCGATTTATTTACATTGTTGAAACTTTTTACCAAAAAATCCAACTAGTTTTTCATCAATGCACATAGAAAAACTACTTGGAACAATTAATTGTGCATTCTAGAACATATCTATCCAAGACAAGTAACATTTTTCATCAATGCACATTGAACATATCCGACCATTGGACAAGCAGATTTTGTACTAGATTTTCAATCAGGATTAGAAATGTGGGTCAAATCCCACCAAAAGTCGGAGAAGTGCTCTGAGTCTCTTGTCTGAAAGGAATTTTCGTACAAAACTATACTGCAAATGATTTATTTACATTGTGTCCATACTTTTTACCAGAAAATCCAACTAGTTTTTCATCAATGCACATAGAAAAACTAGTTCTAGTTAATTGCATTATAGAACATATATATTGAGTACGTAAATAATTTTTCATCAATGCACATAGTAAAACTAGAAAAATTAATTTCATTCTAAAACATATATATATATATATATATCCAATACATATAACATTTTTCATCAATGCACATGTATAGAAAAACTACTTTCAGTTGATACTAGAGCACATGCTTGTATCCAAACAATTTGTACATGTGCAAACACTTGCACAAATAACATAAGCAGCTCAATTTTTAGTTGAGTACTGGAAGTTCTAAAACATATTTAATCCAAAGATAATAAATTTTTGGACAATTCACTCAAAAAAATTCTAATGGAATTCCATCCTCAATAATTCGTTCATGATCGGATTTTGACATTTTCCATCTCTTAATTTTCGATTTTTTCTTTGATTGAACTTCTATTAACTTTATGCGTGTTGCACACACCAAGTGACTATATTGACAACTTATGGAATCAGGTTCATAGTCTTCAAAGTAAACAAAGTCTCCACTTTGATGAGTTTGTCTGAAAAAATAACCTTTCAGTATAATAGACCCTCTGTCATACTGAAATCCGTGATCATCATAGTTTTGTAATAATTTCATTTTTCGTTCAGTGCAACGCATCAAATAATACTTCACATTTTCATCGTTGTCAATAGGTGCAATTACAGCAAAAACATCTCTTGCACAATAAAATAAATTTAACAAAATTATGCATATTTAAATTTATTTCTAGATCTTTAAATCATTAGAAAGTAATTCAAATGTTACCTTCTCTAACAAGATCAGAAACTCGATCACCATCGGATGATATTGTAGTTTCCTCTGATTGCATTTCTTCAAACATTGTAATAGACATTTTACCTTTGTATTTAGCTCTGTATGTTTCCAATCGTTCACATACATTTTGTTAAATCACAAACGTCATTGGATTTTGTGTTGTCTATGCAAACATCACAAAAACAAGAATATTTTCTTTTATCCAATGCAAACACATTTCTGGACGACTTTGTTTGAATTGAATGCAATTTTTGAGTCCCTTTTATTGTTTCAACATTATTTCCAATTGATCTATCTACGTCTTCGATTCCAATATGCCAGAAAAACCTTTATATGGAAAATTAGAAGAAGAATTTGTAAATATGATATCAAAATACAATCAAAGATAATCATTGCATGATAAAATGTACAATGTTTAAAATTAGATTTCCAATATAAATTAAATTGACTGTACCTTCGCACTTCTCTTGATGGGTTTCTCTCATGGCTTAGAGCAACGATGCACCATTGAACAACTTCTTCAGCATTCACAAGTCGGCTTGCAGAGTGGTTCATTTTATATCTTCGAAGTACTTGTTTTATGCATGCTCCTGCACCGTCATGTTCTCCTTTTCCATGGCCAGTCTCAAAGAAATTCCAACAATGTTTAATGCAGGTTTTCTTATGAAGACAACACAACCAAAAGAATGATCGTGCAGATTTGAATTGACCTGCACATCCGTCTAACCATATCCAATGTTCATTGAATGTTATTCCATGATTTTTCAATGAATCATAAATTTTTCCAAAACAATGTTGTACAAAACATGTATCATGTGTACGATCGTCACTGATATAAAAGTGATATTCTTTAATGATATGTCGATTTTCACTCGTGCTTTCTATATGATCGGCATTTTGTTCAGCATGTCTATATAGAATATGGAAGAGCATGGAGACTTGGTCAGAATGATAGTATTCACTTTGAATTTCTTTTTGTGGAACAAATGTGTAGTTTTCTGCAAAATCAATCACTGACAAAATGGTCCCTGGTGGAAAAACTTCACGAGATTTTTTGAATTGCAAGTCTTGCCATCGAGCTCTATGGGAATGCTTGGTGTATTTGTAAATTTCTGCCTCAAACTTTCTCAAAAAGTCTATCAGAAAAATTTCGTCTTTTAGTAATTCAATTCTTTTAACACTATTTGCACCTTGAATCGATGTATCGATATATTCATATCTCTTCCATTTCACTTTCATGTTGGACAATGATTGATCATTTATATCAATACGATATTTGTTTTGAAATTTAGTCAAATTTCTACAATCATCGCATTTTTTACCACCAACACATTTCTTTTTGTAAAATAGTTCATCGCTTTCTCTTTCACATAGAATTTGAGATATGAAATCACGGATAGTGGAAGGAGGAGGTGAATCCTTCCATATTGTTCTACCGAAATCAAGGAATGTGTCATAATATTACTCAAATTCCACATGATAACGGCAACAACAAGTGTCGCGTACGGTGATAGGTTTTACATACCATGGTTTTTGTTGAACAAAAGCATTGAGTGAAACATAAATTTGATGATTCTCTTCTTTGCAATTGTTGAATAGCTCTATTTGAGTGGCTTCTAAGAGATGTTTTTCATGTTCTTCGTACTGATTTCATGTTATTCTTCTTCGCATCACATGCCTTGCAGTTGGTGAAACACGTGAATTTTTCTTCCAATATTCATATATTATTTTTTTAACATTTTCTCCAAGTCTATCTTTGTATGGTTGCCTACAAATAGCTCTCCAACAAGCGAGTTCATCATTTACATCTATTTGCAACCAAAATTTCTGATGTTTGTGCAAAGTTTTTCGCGAGGTTCCCAGTGCTCGTGCCATAGATGTTACCAAATGATTTTCTTGAGTACTTGAGGAAACCATTGCCATCTGTATTCCTCTACGTACAATTGAAACATCTTTCTCTCTAGATCTCTTAATTGACTTTATAGCACTAATATTTTTTATCACCTCTTACTTCATTTTTTTTATCTTTGGTTGATTTTCGAATACCAAATAGTGTCGTAGCTTCTTTTAATTTCCTTAATGATAGGAGACCTTTCAAAATTTGAGCTTGAACTGTCACCTGCTCATTTAAGAAATACTTTTCAAAAATGCAGTTAACACGATATCGTATAACATGGTCAGGTTTTTTATCTCCATATGTGTGAGTGTCAACATTTTCTAACATCTCATTATCGATAGTGATTTCATCTGTACATATTCGAAAAAATAGTACATATTCAATAAATAAATAAATTAATAAATATATCTAAAATTTCAAATATTTTTCAAACTAGTTCATCAAATAAAAATTAAGCTTCACATTTTACATTAGGAAAATTTTAAATATATCAATAGATCATAATATTTACATTTACATACATGCTTCAATTTCTGCTTGAGGTTGATTTTCTTCTTCAATATTTTGAGGAATATCTCTATCTATTTACATTAAACAAAATATTTTTCAAACTAGTTCATCAAATAAAAATTAAGCTTCACATTTTACATTAGGAAAATTTTAAATATATATCAATAGATCATAATATTTACATTTACATACCTGCTTCAATTTCTGCTTGAGGTTGATTTTCCTCTTCAATATTTGAAAGGGCTTCTAACTTTCTTTTGTGAGATTGTCTCGTCTCTTCTCTACGTTCTTCATGGTCTCTTTTTCGATCATATTTTCTTGCACAAGTTCTTCGATTTCCCATGATAATAGGGTATTAAGTTAAAAAAATTTCCTTCAAAAAATTAGACAATAACTCAATTACAAAAAATATCACAAAAGATTTAATTTAAAAAAATTCAGTGTAATTTTTTTGCAAAAAATACATACTCCAATCCAAAACACTTACTTTAAAAAATTCGAGAGAAAAATGTCTTATAAAAATGGAACGAAGCTCAAAAGATTTACTTCAACAAAAATTCGAGAGAAAAATGTCTTATAAAAATGAAACAAAGCTCAAAATATTTACTTCAACACAAAACACGTACATACCTCCAAGAAATGTCTTTTGAATGTACGTCCAAGAAATTTTTTTAAGTTCAAAACATTTTTTGTCAAAATCAGGCCGCCTCCAAGAAATGTCTTCCAAAAAAATTCTTTAAACCCAAAACAATTCTTTGTAAAATCAATTTGCTTCCAATTGCTTCCAAGAAATGCTACCCAAACTTTGAAGATAAGTTTTTGAACCCAAACCAAGATCTTTGTAAAATGAGATGAAATGTGCGAAATGTGCGAAAATTGTGAATCATTTCGCGGCAATTTATATTGTCGCGAAATGTGTTTTAGTAGGGGCTCCGCAAAACTTTCCGGCCGATGGAGAGTTATACAATAGTTCGGCCGAACTTTTGCTTGAAAGTTCGGCCGAACTATTAAGACGTTAGATTTAATGAGCCTGCGGCGGAAAACATAGTTCGGCTGAACTTAGATTAAAAGTTCGGCCGAACTAACGCGTCACCAATTACGCAAAAACTAGGCTCTGAATATGGTTCTGCAACTTTGGACTGATTAAACTCCCTGAAATGTTGTGAATTAATTGTCAGAACCAAGACAAGAATTTTCAGAATTGATTCTACTTTCAGGAAATATAACTTTTATGGAATTTCATAAACGTTTATTAATTTTAATTATTTTTCTAATAAAATGGGTGCAAACAATTTTTGAGGGTCATTGTGATTCAGTGAAATCAAAATTTTGTATCTCCCAAAATAAATTGTAAAAAAAATTGAAAAAATTATGGGGCATTACATTGGTCCGTCATCGCTAATGGGTAGCTTTTAGATTTTTAGTTTATAACTTATATGTTAAGAATTTTTTTGCGACGCAAAATATCCAAAATACACAGTTTTTCGTATTGGACCAATTCAAAAAATTCTAGTAATTATGATATGCATCCATTGGCTTTGTAAATATGACGAAAACAAAGTAGACTCTGTCTAGATTGTTGTAACACATTTTTTTTTTCAAAAACACAAATTTTCAATGAATACAACATTGCGTCATAACATGACTTCTTATGAATCCTTTGATTGTTAAGAAAAACACACTCAAAGAAACGCTAAGTTGACATATCAAATCTGCATAAAAAAAATTCAAAAAATAAGTAATAGAAAGCTAACAAAATTTCTCACAACTTTTATTTTTGTTGCAAAATGAAATTCTACACAGAAAAATTGTTATAGTTTACAAAAAGTTGAAGAACCGAAAAAAATGAAATTTTTTTCTCAAAAAAGGGCAAAAAGTGTAACCTAGCTTCACATTTTCACCCAGGGTCTTAAAGTATTGTGTTATGTTATACAAGTGATTATTGATATAATATTTTGGAATATAGAATGACTTTGCTTAATGTTTCATTCTTCTCAATTTTTACAATTTGTTTATATGAGTTGTGTTGATTTGTTAAGTGTTTCAACTCTCATTGCTGTAAAAACCATAATTCAAACTTCAAAATATGGAAAAAAATATTTTAATCTTTAGGAATTAGTTTAAAAATTTTGGACAACTTGAAACCCAACACACAAGAGATTCCAATGCACATCTATAGATGCATTCTATGTCAGTGTATATTAAAGACAAAAGAAGATTAAGAAGAACATATGCAAGTTGGTATATGGAATATTTTTCCATTTAGATTAAATATTTTAGTCTTTAGTTGTGGTAAACATATTAATTCCTACAACTCTGTTAATCTGGTTGATCAATTACATGATTATACAACCCTATATGATTATTATTGTGAAAATTTCATCTTATTTCTATTTAAAATTCAATTTGGACCCAAAAACAAATAAAAAAGTTGTGTTTAATGAAAATGATTCATTTATAGACATCAGATGTCATTTTGTATGATTGTTCCAAAGGTTGTTTGGATGGTTGCAACTGATGGTAGTTCAAGTTTCATTGGCAAAGTTTTCTCTAATGTAATTTTCTATTTATGTAAATGTTTGGACCACTTAATCAATTATGATTTGAAGAAGGATTTGAGGAAGACCTTTTGTAGAATATAAAATGTTTGAATACTTATGTCTACTGAATTAGATCTGTTTAGGGTCAATTAAACATTGAGGAATCAAAAAGAAATTTTCACAAGGATTAAGATGGAATCCAAGATTTTATATTTCTAATTTTAATCTTAATTTAGAGTATTATATATTTCAATTTTGAGGGTCATACTTTTAAATATGTTTGCTAATTTTTTATTTAAATATTTCTAAATATATTTTAATATAAATTATTATGGATAACATGTTCCATATTGTGTTATTTGTTTCAAAATCATTATTTTGTTTCAGTTTTCTAATTCAAAGGAAGAGGATTAAGTGACTCGCAGAACTTGTTAAATCTTGCACTAACTCTAATTGGAGTAGAATAACTATTTACCATTTTTATTCACCTTTTCACTGGTGTACATACATGCACAATTTAAAAAACCACGTTTTATGTTATGTACATAGATAGATAAACACTTTTTTTTCATTCCCAAACAAATTGCCTAATGAATTTGGAAGCAGCTCCAAACTGGAAGCACCTTCCAAAGATATATGTTTAAGTTTATTTGGATTCTGAAAAATAATTTGAAATCATATCAAAGAGGAAGCACCTTTCACATTGACGCATGTTGGAGGTTCATTAGCTCTCCGAAGGAATCAGACAGTGACACCACGCTTGAGAATTTGTTGATTACAAAGTATTTTTTTTATTTATCATAGTGTAATGGTAATATTTTAAGTCAAACTCTAGAAGCTTACTCCTTTAACCTTATCATTATCCTAAAGTTAAAAATTTCCATTTGAAAAAGTTATAACGTCTCATTATACCAATCACTCGTTCATCCTGAACAAAGCATTTCATGGATTGCAAATAACCGAATTTGTCAGGAAACCTTGTGACTGTGAGTACTTCGAGTCATGGTGGATGTCACATGGAAATTATTTCTAGGGATTTTAGCTACCTTATAGACTTCAGAATGTCTGAAAGGGAATCCTATATGTTTAACTCTTGCGGATCGGGAAGCGCACTCTACAATGTTTACATTTGAACTATAATAGATATTCAATGATTAAAGTCTACAACATAAGATTACATGAAGAAGAATAAACATAGACATACTTTCCTACTTTGAGATTGATGTGGCCACAATGTGTTCAGTCTGCTCCCCTCCACTTCTAAGAGTCTTGAATTCCTCATGGAATCTAGTAGGACAGGGAAGAGTGACAACATATATACCACTAGAGACATTTGAGATGTGGTTGTTTCACCCTCCTCAATATGTCTTCTAAATGATCTTCACTATGTAATTAAAATCCACTTAAAATAAAACTATCTAGGCTAAAGATATCTTTAATTGGAAAAAAGGCTTCTAATTCACTTACATGATCTACATCATCTAAAATTATTAGAGCATGGAAAAACGAAAGAAGCTTTTTAAGAAATCCCTAAGTAAGTTACTTTGCAAATAATATGTCTTCTAAATGATCTTCACTATGTAATTAAAATCCACTTAATATAAAAATATCTGGGCTAATTATTTTTAATTGGAAAAAAGGCTTCTAATTGATTGACATGATCTACATCATCTAAAATTATAAAAGCATGGCAAAATAAAGGACGCTTTTTAATAAATCCCTAAGTAACTTACTATGAAAATAATATACAGACATTATTTACCTATAACTTCTCACACATCGCATAAGAAAGAGGATGAATCGCAACTTGATCTGTTACAGTTGAATAATTATTTGGCTAGAGTGGTTTTCCCAACTCCACTTACATCCACAATGCCCACAACCTTGGCCTTCACACGCTTACTCTCGTGCTGCTGGGGGAGAACTATTTTTTCAAAATCTTGTAATTGTTCATTCAAGCACCAACTAGATTATGCATAGCTTGGAGAAAAAAATGCAGTGTGGATAGAGGCACAGATAGCGTGTATTATTTGGGAAGAAATGTTGTTTCCCTCCTCCAATTCCTCCTTGTCAAAAAATACTCTCAATCCATGATCAAGAATACACCTGTGAAGATTGGTGGCGAAGTTGTTTTTCACATCCGGACCACGATGGTTGATAAACACACAATAACAAGAAGTCAAGGTTGTTGAAGAAGCAACACTTTGATGGGTTCTCCATTGATACTGGAATGCCTGAAAACCTAAAATAGTAATAAAACACCGCAATAATTTTAGTCAAATTTTATTGGTGGAAACTACAACCACATTTTTGAGATGTAGTTGATGCCAAAGAAACGTCACCATTTATGCAAGCGTGTATAGCATCCTACCACTGATATGAAATTTCCTCGATGCAACCATATTTTTCTTTTTCTCGTCCATGCACTAAAAAACACGTCAAGTCTCCTTTTTTTCTAAAAGATGGGTTGAAAAGGATATTTATCCAACTCGTCTGGTGAATAATTTGATATGCACTTCAAATTTCACTCTTAAACATTGTTCACACTGTGCCAGTGATGTCCATTTTCATGACCATTAATAATAATGGCCCCACAAGTAGTGCCATTTTTTATCTTCTTGCCGACCAACACAAAAGAAATGCCAAACACTTCACACCATCTCACATTTTCATTTTCACAATTTTGATTTTTATGCCTGCCCAATACCTGAAGCGAGAAATAATCCACTCCAACTCCATATCTTTTACTGTCAGGGGGCCTGATTCGTTCCACTCCTCCCAGCTCACTGGATGGATCTAATTTTTAAGTTATGGTGCTTTTAAACATATATCGAGAGCATTAAGTCATTGCAAAAAATTTATCCAAGAAAGGACTTACGACTTCTTTAGGATACATGCACTACACCTTATTTGAGGTGGAAGTTATTAGTGCACAAGGCACTATACAACTGCCATGTTTAAATGGTGTATCTTTCCCTCTTCAACTTTTTGCTGTTTTCTTTTCTGTTGTACTCAACTTTTTGTTGGGGCTAGTGTTTCTACCTTTATGTATTTTTATTTTGATTCTCACTGTATGGTTTCGACTCTTGGGACACTGTGAGTCATTGTTTCTCATTTTGGTATGGAAAGGGTTGTTGGGTATGATGTTGCACTTGCAGGTGTCCTTAATATGGATATGGACAACGATGTCTACAACTTTCAATGTTGTCAAAGAATGCACTAGTTGTTTCCTTTTTTTTTTGTACACTAATGATAGTAATTTGCATTGGTACATTATATAAACCATTTCCTCTTAAAAAAAACAATGGTTGAAAATTCAGAGTCCATCACATCTAGGGTTTGTTATAGTTTTGAATGTGACCATAGCAACAATGCATCTTCGATGTCAAAACATGTATTTTTAAATTAAAATTTATAAAAATATGGTTTATAATTTGAAATATTTAATTATTATTAAAATAATATATAAATACCTCGGATGTGGGTGCATAAACCGAAATGTGAGGTGGCAGATCCGCAGCGTGGCACATGGCCTAGCCACATGGCCACACACGAGGATCGTCCTGCAGGCAATAAAGCCTTCAGCTACTCGCTGCACACAAACAAAGCTGGCCCTGCCTTTTGCGTTAATGATTGTTCGGTCCACCAGCCTGAGAGTTACTTCTTGGGGTCGCTCCCCTCTCTACTGTCATTTGACTCCTGTAGACTCAGTCTCTCGGCTCTCTCTGCTCAGTGCTCTTTTGTGCCCTTCAAGATCCTCTACGACTTGCATTTGCAATTGGATGTGTCGTCTCTGTATACTAGTCACCCCATTGTTGCGTCGTCTCTGCACTCCAACCACCCCAATTCCTTGCTTCCCTTGCACGCAAGCCATCCCTCTGTCTCTCCCCTTGCTCATGCTCATTCCTGCTCAATCATGTCGCAGAGGCATAAAATGAGGTGTCTTCAAGGCCGAGGCAGGGGCTAGTCCTCACACCCACCCATTTCTATCCATGAAGATAGCCGCTCCCCTCCTCCCGAGAAAAATTCGACCCAGTTTCACTACGACTGCACTCTGGACTACCCTCGGGTCACCGCCACCATCACGGTGAGTTTTCAGGAGATGCCATCGAGCTCTGGCTTTAGAAAGTGTCTCAAAAAATCAACAATTTCACTTGCTCCCCCTCAGCATTCTTGGAAGTCGGAGGTGCTGCCATTCAAACCAGGAGAGCGTTCCTCCAGTAGTGAAGGCAATAGAAGCAGCAGTCTTGTTCGCTCTGAGGATAAAAGGAGGGATGGTAGAGGCAGCTTGGTTCGCACCGCCACCATGCTTGAGCCCAACGTGCAGCATTCAAAGAAAGATGAGGATTGTTCGGATGACTACAGGTGTCTTATCGTTGAAGTGCCTCTTTCTTTGCCTCATGACAAGTAACATGCCATGCAGCCTCAGTTATGAGAGGTTACCTCTGTCTGTGTTGTTTTATCTTTCAGATATCATGTTTTTTATGAACCATGTGATGAATTCTTGCTCCTTTTTTGTTAATGCTGGTTTCCCTACTCAGGGTAGCAATTTTTGGACCGGTTTCCCCATCTAGGGTAGTCACATTTATGTTTTTTTGAACTCTGCTCCCTCTGAAATTGGCTAGCATAGCAATTCCGGAGGCAAGCTTCGAATTGTAAATTATGTGAAAATTAATAGAATAGTCTTATTTAGAAATATATATATATATATATATATATATATATATTAAATACACTATAATGTGAAATGAGTTCTTCATCATTTTTTTTTTCTCTCATTCTCTCCAGAATAAAAATATTTATTTATTTATATTTATGATAAAAGTTTCAATGAGGTTTTTACATTATTTTTTCTCATTATTTTGAATTTTAAATTTAAATGTATTATTTTCAATTATTAACACACACACACATATAAGTTTCAATGATATTTTTATATTATTTTTTCTCATTAATTTGAATTCTAAATTTAAATTTACCATTTTCAATTATTAACATAAATAATTAATATCTCTTAAATATTGATTGAAAAATATAAATTATTAAGGATAAAGAAGATAATTATACTAAGGATTTTTTAACACCTTCTGTTACATATAATAATGTTTTACTAAAATTTTGAAAAAATATTTATATAAATATTTGTTAAATTCATAGTGAAATTAGTGTGAATATTATATGAATATTATTTACATAAAAATTATGATGATTTTTTTTATAAAATAGTTTTTATTTGCATAATCAACTCTGATTCTTAACCCTATTTCATAAAATTTTAACTAATATATGTAAGTATCTATTTAAATAAACATATAAATACTTCTCTCACGTGACAAGATGTGACAAGATGACAGATCTATTAGATAACATGATATTCTACAACCTAATTAATAAATGGAATGGACCCTTAAAATTAAAATTTGACCATACAATTTTTATCAAATTGTTTCTTGATATTTAAAATATATTTCTTAAGTGGATAAATAAATTTATTTTATTAAAAATATATATAAATTAAACCCCTTAAATTTATATATAAAAAAGGCCAACCAAGTCCATTTTTCTGTTGAAGATTGCAACAAGAAACAGTGAAGGAGGCATCATGAAACATCATTCCTGATCCTAGTTGGAAAGTAATCACCTAAACTAGGTGGAGCCCACTTTTTGTCGCAAAGTCTATTTTTAGACTATGTCTACTTTTAGACATGTCGATCATATTCTATGAGTTGCGGGATGCTATTTGTGGATGGTTGGTCAAGTTGGAAAAATAGATGGACTTCTATTTTTAGACATATTGGGCGGAATCTATTTTTAGATTGCCAGTCTAAAAATAGATATGTCGAATATTATTAGCTCTTAATAATATTTGGACCATAAACATTATCTTATTCTCTTGGAGCACTTCAGTTAAGTGCACAGATGTGGCACAGGAGCTGACAGAAGGAATTACGCTATTCCTGAGGGTTAAGTGGAGCTATTGCATGGATACTTCAGTTAGAACTCATGTGACAGAGTTTGGTGGAGTTATTGAGGTAGTTGATGGAGTTGTGTTTAGTTTAACTGAGTTAAACATAGTTGAGATAGTTGTATCTAGTCTAACTGATTGATACACTAGTGAGAGTGGTGTGAATTAATTATTAATTAATTCACTAATTATTAACTCATTAATCAACTAAAGAATACATCAATTAACTACAGTGCATGGATAGTTTCAATGGAGACCAGTGAAGAGGTAGGTGAAAGAGCAGTGTGACTATCAGTTGTGACTATACTGTTGCATGATTTGCAAAAACCAGTGATTGGAGATGCCAATGACGATTGCGCAGTCAAGGCTGGACCAATTCAAACTCATTCAAAGCCATTATTCAGCAGTGATTACGCAATAGAGGCAGGCTATTAGGTGGAAGATATTGTTGAAAATGAAACAAGATCATGGAGCTTAGTGAAAAGAAGTCGCCTTCACTAAGTGGGCCCGCAGGCTATTTTTGGCGCAAAGTCTATTTTTAGACTATGTCTATTTTTAGACATATGGATCATGGTCTATGAGTTGCAGGATGCTATTTGTGGATGATTGGTCAAGTTGGTAAAAATAGATGGACCTCTATTTTTAGACATTGGGCGGTTTCTATTTTTAGACTGCCGGGCTAAAAATAGAACAGTCAAATATTATTAACCCTTAATAATATTTAGACTATAAAAATTATCTTATCCTCTTGGAGCACTTCAGTTTGATGCTTGGATGTGGCACATGCAGCTGACAGAAGGAAATACGCTTTTCCTAAGGGTTAGTTGAGATATTGCATGGTTGACTTCAGTTAGAACTCATGTGGCAGAGTTTGGTGGAGTTGATGAGACAGTTGGTGGAGTTGTGTTCGGTTTAACTTAGTTGAACTAGTTGTATTTAGTCTAACTGACAAATACACTAGTGATGAGTAGTGTGAATTAATTATTAATTAATTCACTAATTATTAACTCATAAATCAACTAAAGAATACATCAGTTAACTGCAATGCATGGACAGTTCAGTGGAGACCAGTGTTAGAGGTGGGTGAAAGGGTGAGTCTACTATCAGTTGTGACTATAGCTGTGCATGAGATTTGCACACACATTGATTGAGATTACCAATGAGGATTGCGTAGTACAAGCCAGTGGGATTCGAACTTGGATCTCATCATTATTCATCTTGGATTGCGCAGTAGAGGCAGACAAACTTGTGGAGGAGATTTGAACCTGTGACTTGTTCATTATCTGAGCTAGTTTGTGTGTAGCATGTGAGATAGTGCTGAGAGCTGTGAGGAGCTTTGTGCTATGTATTTTTACATGTTCTCTATCATTATAATATACAAATAGTTGGGGGTTTTCAGCTATTAGCTTTCCCCATTACATACTGTGTTGATATGTGTGCTTGATTATGTTTTAATGTGCGCATGCGACTGCTTCTATTTCCGCAAATTGATGATCAATTGTAGAAGAGGTTATGTATTATGCATGAAGATTAAATAGTGTGTAATCAAGATAATCTTGGTGAATAATTCAGCTATTATTCAAATTTCTACATGGTATCAGAGCGAAATTGATCATCGGATCTATTACAGTGATTACAATTTATTTCGGTAGACAGAGCCTGTAATGGGCCAAGTAGCCTCTGGATCCATCCTTTCTTTGAAAGGTCATATATCCAGTAAATGCCCCTACAGTCAATATCTGTGCTAGAAATACTTTTTTCTCACATTAGATCAGAAGCGGTTGAGTTTTTAGCTGGTGGAATTCGAATTTGCTGCAGTGTTTTCTTGGTGTCGAAAGTCGAGATGTCTTTCAACGGATTGCGATTGGAGTATGCCCTTGAGGGCAGCTCAAATTATGTTGCATGGAAGGATAGGATGGAGGTGGTATTAGATGATAACGGGCTGAAGGAGTTCATATATGCTGAGGTCCCAAAGCCTACTGATGCTGCTCAAGTTGAGGCTTGGCAAAAGAAGATGGAAAAATGTCGAATGATTCTGTTGGAGGGCGTGAAGGATCACATTGTATCCAGCCTGCATGGAAAAGCTTCTCCATACTTGATGTGGAAAGCGTTGACAGATTTATTCCAAAGCAAGAGCGACCAGAGGAAGTTGGCGCTCAAGGATAAACTCAGAAACATAAAGATGGAGAAAGGCGACAGTATACCCAAGTACCTCACGAAGTTCGTCCAATGCAGGGATGAGCTGGGAAGTGTGGGGGTGACTGTAGATGATGAGGACTTGGTGGATTTGGCTCTCCTTGGTCTTCCGAAGAGTTGGAATTCCTATCAGGACTCTGTCAATGGTCGGGAGAAATTGCCAGGATGGGAGCGACTTGGTCGGATCTCATGCAAGAGGAGATAAGGCAGAGTACCAGGGACGGATCTTCATCAAAGGCATCTGATGAAGAAAATTGTGCTTTGGGTGCCAAAGAAAAGAAGGGGAAGAGCAAGAAATCTTCTCAGTCTGGTGCGAAAGGCAAGAAGCATGGCATGTCCAAGGTGAAGTGCTTTCATTGTCACCAACACAGACATTATGCCACAAATTGTCCGCAGAAGAAGAAAAATAAAAAGGCTATTGGATCTACAGCGGGAGAGGCCTTAGCCTCCCAGTTTGAGATGGTTTTTTCGCTGAACGCATGCTTGGTCTCAAGTGTGATGGGATCAGTATGGTTCTTGGACAGTGGTGCGTCTTTTCACATGACAGGAGATCGAGATTTGTTTTCTGATCTGGATGAGAAAGATCTTGGAGTGCACATCGAGATGGGCGATGATGATAGATACAGTGCAACCAGTATTGGTACCATTTCCTTTGAGAGGGAGTTTGGTAAACCCTTCGTATTGAAGGAAGTGATGCATGTTCCAGGATTGAAGAATAATCTTATCTCTGTGGCGATGTTAGAAGACAAGGGGTATGATGTTGTCTTCAGCGAGGGAAAGGCTTTCCTGTGCAGTAAGACAACTGGAGAAACCCGGAAGATAGGGGTTCGAATCAAGAACCTTTATCAGTTGCAAGTATATGGTTGCGCAGCAATGGCATGCAAGGCAGAAGGAGTGGTGAGCCGGGATGATGGCGAGCTGTGGCATCAGAGATTGGGCCACCTTCACCATGGAGCTTTGAACATACTGAAGCATATTTCTACTGGGCTTCCTAAGGGCACTCTTGCATAGTCAGATCAGTGCAAGGGGTGTACCTTGGGAAAATTTGTGAAAGCCACCTTTCACGAGAAGGATAGTCGCACCACGACAATCCTTGAGAGAATTCACACAGACATGTGTGGACCTTTCTCAGTAGCTTCGACAGAAAAGCACAGGTACTATGTGATCTTTGTTGATGATTATTCTCAGAAGTGCTGGATCTTCTTCATGCCGAAGAAGAGCGAGACATACTCAAAGTTCTGTGAGTTCAACGCGCTGGTTGAGAAGGAATCGGGGAAGCAAGTGAAGGCTCTTAGGAGCGAAAATGGTGGTGAATTCATCTCTGGCGAATTCAAAGAATTTTGCAGTGCAGAAGGAATTCGGAGAGAGCTCATAGCACCTCATAACCCACAGCAGAACGGGGTTACTGAGCGGAAGAATAGAACGATCGTGGGTGCTGCATAGGCGATGTTGCATGATCATGGCCTACCCATTCACTTGTGGGCGGAGGCATGCAATACTGCAGTATATGTGCATAACCGTTGTCCTCACAAGATACTTTGCATGAGTACACCGAAGGAGGCGTTTTTTGGCAAAAGGCCTGATATTTCCCATTTGAGGATTTTTGGTTCACCTGTCTACATGCATGTGATGAAGGATGCCAGGAAGAAGCTGGAGCCGACCGCAGAGGTTGGGATATTTGTGGGGTACAATGATACGCCCCACAACTATCATGTGTATTTTCGATATAGTCTCAAGACTGTTGTGCGACGTGATATCAAATTTCAGGAGGAGAAAGCCATGAAGTGTTTGCTTGAGAGAGAGCCCCACTTGCATGCAGATGAGGAGCTATTAGTTCCTAAGGATGAGCTTCATGATGTGGATCAGCCACAAGAGGAAGTTCATGGAGTGGAAGAGACCACTCATGCAGCGCCAACCATCAGAGGGCGGAAGCGCACTACAGAAGCTGAGTGACTGGATCAAGATGCAGAGAAGGTTGTAGGACCACCTACAGCACAGCGCAGACAGAGACAGTCACCGGACCGGTACACTGGATACATGGCTCTTATGAGCAAATGTGTCATGACAGAGCCATCCTCTTTCGAGGAAGCTGTGGAGGATCCCGCGTGGGTAGATTCCATGGTGGAAGAGTATGATTCGATTTTCAGAAACAGTGCATGGGAGATTGTCCCGAGACTGGAGGGGAAATCAGTGGTGGGTTCGAGATGGATCTACAAAGTGAAGCAGGCGGCTGACGAGAGTGTGGAGAAGTACAAGGCAAGATTTGTTACCCGAGGCTTCTCACAGATAGAGGGGATTGATTATGAGGAGACCTTTGCACCTGTCGCAAGGTATTATTCCATACAGACGATTCTTGCTCTCTCAGTGCAGATGGGGTGGCACATTCATCAGATGGATGTGAAGACTGTGTTCCTCAATGGAGTCATTGAGGAGGTGTACATAGAGCATCCCGAAGGTTTCGAGATCTTCAGCAGTGAGTCACATGTGTGCAGACTCAAGAGAGCATTGTATGGGTTGAAACAAGCACCTCGTGCATGGTACACATGGATAGACAGTTATTTCACTGGACTTGGATTCTCCAAGAGTGAGGCGGATCCTAACCTATACCAGATTGTGGTGGAGGGTAAGTTGCTGATCATTGTACTTTATGTAGATGATTTGATTTTGATGGGAGATGAGTTGTTGATACTTTAATGCAAGGAGGATCTTGCTAGAGAGTTTGAGATGAAGGACTTGGGCCTCCTTCATTATTTCCTAGGATTGGAAATTTGGCAGCACAGTGATGGATTGTTTGTTTCTCAGGGTAAGTATGCCCAGGAGATACTGGAGAAGTTCAACATGCATGGCTGCAAGCCTGTTGATACTCCTCTTCCTGGAGGTTGGAGGGAAGAGGAGGATGCTACTTCAGCGGGTAGTGTGTATATGTCACTGCGATGCCAAGTTGTAATGATCGCTTATGTATCTGGTCAATACACGACCCGATATATGCTATGTTGTTAACCAGCTTTCACAAGCTATGGTTAAGCCAAACAAGCTCTTCTGGAAGGCAGGAAAGCATGTATTGTGTTATCTTAGAGGCACATCGGGATATGGTTTATGGTGCATACAGGAGGATGAGGTGAAGCTATGTCGCTTCACAGATGCAGATTGGGCAGGGAGCCCAACGGACAGAAAGAGCACATTTGGAGGGATCTTCAGTATCGGGTCGACAACAGTTTATTGGTATAGAAGGAAGCAGAGATCCATGGCACTCAGTTCAGTAGAGGCTGAGTATATGGCAACAATCTTGGCTGCATGCGAGGCCATATGGATGAGGAAGATCCTGGTTGGGTTGTTCGGTTCACACTTGGAGCCTACTATGATTTATTGTGATAACCAGAGTTGTATTAAACTCTCAACTAATCCAGTATATCATGATAGATCCAAACACATCTACATCGGGTACCATCATTCAGAGATTGTGTGCATCGGAGAATCATGTTACTTTCATACATTTCCACGGAGGATCGGGATGTTGATATCTTGACGAAGGCGCTCACCAGGAGCAAATTCGAATACCACAGAGGCAGGATAGGGGTGGCAGATAATCCTTATCTTGTTGAGAGGGAGTGTTGAGATTGCAACAAGATGATGAGCTTAGTGGAAAGAAGTCGCCTTCACTAAGTGGGCCTGCGGGCTATTTTTGGCGCAAAGTCTATTTTTAGACTATGGATCTCATATTATGTGAGTTGCGGGATGCTATTTATGGATGATTGGTCATGTTGGTAAAAATAGATGGACATCTATTTTTAGACATACAGGTCGAAGTCTATTTTTAGACTGCCTGTCTAAAAATAGAACAGTCAAATATTATTAGCCCTTAATAATATTTGGACTATAAACTTTATCTTATCCTCTTGGAGCACTTCAGTTTTGAGCTACAGATGTGGCACATGCAGCTGGCAGAAGGAAATTCGAATTTCCTATGGGTTAGTTGAGCTATTTCATGGTTGACTTCAGTTAGAACTCATGTGGCAGAGTTTGGTGGAGTTGATGAGACAGTTGGTGGAGTTGTGTTCGGTTTAACTTAGTTGAACTAGTTGTATTTAGTCTAACTGATAAATACAATAGTGATTCTATCAGTTGTGACTATAGCTGTGCATGAGATTTGCACACACATTGATTGAGATTACCAATGAGGATTTCGTAGTACAAGCCAGTGGGATTCGAACTTGGATCTCATCATTATTCATCTTGGATTGCGTAGTAGAGGCAGGCAGACTTGTGGAGGAGATTTGAACCTGTGACTTGTTCATTATCTGAGCTAGTTTGTGTGTAGCATGTGAGATAGTGCTGAGAGCTATGAGGAGCTTTGTTCTATATATTGTTACATGTTCTCTATCATTATAATATACATATAGTTGGGGGTTTTCAGCTATTAGCTTTCCCCATTACATACTGTGTTGATATGTGTGCTTGATTATGTTTTAATGTGCGCATGCGACTGCTTCTATTTCCGCAAATTGATGATCAATTGTAGAAGAGGTTATGTATTATGCATGAAGCTTAAATAGTGTGTAATCAAGATAATCTCGGTGAATAATTCAGCTATTATTCAAATTTCTACAGAGATTGGAGCATGTGATTTGCTAGATCGTGGCTTGATTAGTGTGTAGCAATTGGAGATTATACTGAGAGCTTGTGAGGAGATTAGTATAATGATTGTTACATGATCTCTATGAAATATAATATACAGATATTTGGGGGTTTTCAACTTTAAGCTTTCCCATAAAATATTGTGTTCATATGTGTGATTGTTTGTAGTTTTAATGTGTGCATGCGATTGTTTTTATTTCCGCAGTTAATGATCAATGGTTGAAGAGATTCTGTATTGTGCATGAAGTTAAAATAGTGTGTGATTAGGAGAATCTCGGTGAATAATATATCATTTATTCAAATTTCTACATGGTATCGAAGCGATATTGATCATTGGAGCAATTGCAAAGCATTGAATCGGTTGAGTTTTGTGTTGGTGGAATTCAAATTTCCAGCAGAGTTTTCTTGGTGTCGAAGTTCAGATGTCTTTCAACGGATTGCGATTGGAGTATGCCCTTGAGGGCAGCTCGAATTATATTGCATGGAGAGACAGGATGGAGGCGGTGCTGGATGACAATGGGTTGAAGGAGTTCATAGATGCAGAAATTCCAAAACCTGCTTCTAGCGATGTTGCCGCACTTGACACATGGCAAAAGAAGACTGCAATGTGTCGAAGGATTCTGTTGGAAGGTCTGAAGGATCACATAGTGTCCAGCCTTCATGGTAAAGCTTCTCCATTCTTGATGTGGAAAGCTTTGACAGATTTGTTCCAAAGCAAGAGCAACCAGAGGAAGTTGGTGCTCAAAGATAAACTCAGGAAAATAAAAATGGAGAAGAATGACACTATTCTAGTATACTTGAAAAAGTTTGTCCACTGCAGGGATGAGCTTGGGAGTGTAGGAGTTAGTGTGGATGACAAGGAATTGGTGAGCTTGGCTCTCCTTGGGCTTCCGAAGAGTTGGCATTCCTATCATGACTCTGTCAATGGTCGGGAGAAACTTCCAGGATGGGAGCGACTTTGGTCGGATCTTGTGCAGGAGGAGATAAGGCGGGATACCAGGGATGGATCTTCATCAAAGAATGATGATGAAGAGGATTGCGCTTTGGCTGCCAAAGCAAGGAAGGGGAAGGGCAAGAAAAATCCTTCTCAATCTGGTGCGGATGGCATAGAGCGTGACATGTCCAAAGTGAAGTGTTTTCACTGTCACGAGCATGGGAATTACGCCACGAATTGTCCACAGAAGAAGAAGAACAATTAGGCTGCTTGAGTTGCTGCTGGTGAGGCTCTTGCCTTGCAATTTGAGTTGGATTTCTCATTGATCGCATGCATGGTGTCTAGTGCGTTGAGATCGGGGTGGTATTTTGATAGTGGCGCTTCCTTTCACATGACGGGAGATGTGAATCTTTTCAGTGACTTGGTGGAGAAATATCTCCAGTTGCATGTTGAGTTGGGCGACAACGGATGATACAATGCAACGACATTGGTACCATTACCTTTCAGAGGGAGTCAGGTAAACTCATTCTTTTACAAGATGTAGTGCATGTTCCAGGTTTAAAGAAGAATTTAATCTCAGTCGCAATGTTAGAGGATAAAGGCTATGATGTTGTCTTTAGTGAAGGAAAAGTTTTCTTTCAGCACAAAGCAACAGGGAAAGTTAAGAAGGTTGGGATTCGAGAAAAGAATCTCTACAGACTTGAAGTAGATGGGATGTTTACGGAGCTTCCTACTGTTGGGAGGTGCAGGAAAGAAATGCAATTGATGCTTGAGAGGGAGCAGGTTTTTCATGCAGGTAAGAGTGAACCTCGGGATGTGGAGCAACCACAAGATGAGGATCATGGAGTGGAAGAAACCACTCATGCAGAGAAATTTCATCCCATATGGGTAGAGGGAGTGCATGCAGCTATACCACCAGGTGAGAGGTGGGGCAACATGCATGATTAATCCCAAGAGGATATTTCTGGGGAGGATTAATGGAGATGGTGTGGATCTCATGAATTGAACCTGGCTACGAGGTGCCCATAGAGCAACAGTAGCATGATCAGTTGGATTGATGTAGGCAGATAAAAGTGACAATGTCAGATATTGGAGCGTGGTTCAGAGTTGATAGAAAGTGCAGAGTGCATGGGTGCAGAGTTCAACAGCGCAGTGGTTCCTGAAGACATGTGCAGTAGCTAAGCATAGGTCGAATACTTTGATAGATGCATTATACTGATTGATTTTTTTGGAGCCTATTCAGCTTCGGAAGAGTTGCAGAGCAGATGCATGGAGTTGCATGGTGCTTGAAAAGGTTGCAGGGCGAATGCATGGAGTTGCATGTCACATGCAAAGACGGTCCTTTCTTGTTGAGAGGGAGTGTTGAATATTGCAACAAGAAATAGTGAAGGAGGCATCTTGAAACATCATTCTTGATCCTAGTTGGAAAGTCCCTAAACTAGGTGGGGCCCACACATGTGATTTTTGCCGCAAAGTCTATTTTTAGACATGTCGATCATATTCTATGAGTTGCAGGATGCTATTTGTGGATGGTTGGTCAAGTTGGAAAAATAGATGGACTTCTATTTTTAGACATATTGGGTGGAATCTATTTTTAGATTGCCAGTCTAAAAATAGATGTGTCGAATATTATTAGCTCTTAATAATATTTGGACTATAAACATTATCTTATTCTCTTGGAGCACTTCAGTTAAGTGCACAGATGTGGCAGAGGAGTTGACAGAAGGAATTACGCTATTCCTAAGGGTTAAGTGGAGCTATTTCATGGATACTTCAGTTAGAACTCATGTGACAGAGTTTGGTGGAGTTATTGAAGTAGTTGATGGAGTTGTGTTCAGTTTAACTGAGTTAAACATAGTTGAGGTAGTTGTATCTAGTCTAACTGATTGATACACTAGTGAGAGTGGTGTGAATTAATTATTAGTTAATTCACTAATTATTAACTCATTAATCAACTAAAGAATACATCAATTAACTGTAGTTCATGGACAGTTTCGGTGGAGACCAGTGAAGAGGTAGGTGAAAGAGTAGTGTGACTATCAGTTGTGACTTTACTGTTGCATGATTTGCAACAACCAGTGATTGGAGATGCCAATAACGATTGCGCAGTCAAGGCTGGACCAATTCAAACTCATTCAGAGCCATTCTTTAGCAGTGATTGCGCAGTAGAGGCAGGCTATCAGGTGGCAGAGATTGGAGCATGTGATTTGCTAGATCGGGGCTTGATTAGTGTGTAGAAATTGGAGATTATACTGAGAGCTTGTGAGGAGCTTTGTATAATGATTGTTACATGACCTCTATGACATATAATATAAATATAGTTGGGGGTTTTCAGCTTTAAGATTTCCCATAAAATACTGTGTTCATATGTGTGATTGTTTATGGTTTTAATGTGCACATGCGATTGTTTTTATTTCCGCAGTTAATGATCAATGGTAGAAGAGATTATGTATTGTGCATGAAGTTAAAATAGTGTGTGATCGGGAGAATCTCGGTGAATAATATATCAGTTATTCAAATTTCTACATTTTCCTCTATTAATTATGCCAACTAATTTTGTAGCGATTTCATGCATCGGATGGAAAACTTGGCCCATGGCCATGTAAGGGTACAAGGGAGTTGACAGTAGGCGGGAAACCCATGATAAATTTTATTGATCGCAATTAGTAGTGTTCACTGGAGTTGTGCCTCTTAACGTGTTGGTTAGTTAAATTTTAGCGATGTCATCACTTGTGGATAAAATATTTGTCAATTTGTTCCATTCGCCCGAATTATCATTCAAAATTCAATTCATTTGATATTTGGTGGCAACCAATATTCACTAGCAATTTGCACTAGATGTTGCAAAGGAAACATCGTAAGGAAATAACGTAGCAAAGAGTAGCATTAAACTGTTACTCTTCCATGATGACAATGAAAGTGCCACCAAATGTTTCCAAAGGGTGTAAGTAGAATTTTGAATCTTAGTTAAAGAGGGGGCTCTCAGGAATTACATCATTGACATGACAGGAGTATCCATAATATCGGGTTCTCTCTTTTTGGTTATTTATTGTAGTTGCCAAAGAATGCACTTTAGGGATAGAAACGATATTTTTGCTTAGAAATTATTGACCAGAAGACCCCGATTTTGTCTTTTGTTGAAACATCCATATGTATTTTCAGTTGCAACACTTGTGTTTGAAGTATTTTCCTACTTGAAAGGTTGGAATTTATCCACACCCTATTTATATATGTCATATTTATTTGGGATTCAATATTTCTTGAAATTGATATAGCTCTCTTAGGTTTCATTCAGACCTATTTACATTGTTCCCCCAATTCAAGCTCTAGCAAACATTAGTATCATTCCATTTTTTATCAATCTATGGATCGGATCATAGTGACCTGCATCGAATGATTTTGGATAGATTATAAGAAGATTAAGTTGAAGCCAAAATATGAATCTTTTGAACTCAAGGATGTTGAAAATATCAAATTACCATACTCTACCAAAAGTATGGTAAATTTGAATAATGGAGATCGACACATTTGGTCTATGAAGCCTAGAAAGGACTATGAACCTAGACTAGGATACCAATGCCCTTTTAATTGATAATATCAAGAACCCATGAACAAGTGATTAAATTTTCTTTGAAAAATCAAATGGCTATCCAAACAAAGTTACTGATCAAGCGAGAAATATTACCTCAAAACGAGAACTCTAACAAAAAAAACATCAACATTTTTTTTATTTTTTTATTTTTATTTTTTTTGTTCGGGGTAAATTTTCAACATTTTTTAAAAATGGAAGTAAAAGCCAATTTATTTTGTGCAAAACACAACCTGAAAATGAAAAAGTGTTGATATTGGAATAATGTCGCCAATTTTTTTGTGCAAAAACACACTTAAAAAAAAAGTATTGATGATGGAATAATGTTGCCAATTTTTTGTGTGCAAAAAAACCCTGTAAACGAAAACTATTGAGGCTGAAATAATGTTGCCAATTTTTTGTGTGCAAAAACACCTTGAAAACGAAAACTGTTGATGCTGGAATAACATCTTTTTTTGGGGGGTAAATTGTCAACATCTTTTAATAATGACGTTAAAGATAAAATATCATGACTCTAAAAAACCTTGAAATTTCAACAATAAATATGAAATTAAAGATAAAATATCAAAAGTCTTAAAATTTCAAGGATGATATTAAAGATAAAATATCACCTCTATGAAAATCCTTAAAATTCCAACAATTTTCAGCTATGGAAATTTGAGTAAATATTTTATTTGAAAATAATTTTAAGGTTTTGAAATTTACAAATGTTTTTTAAAAACTCTATTTCATTATTGAGAAATATTTTTATTTTATTTTATTTTCATATATAATATTAATAATAATAATTTAATATTAAAATTATATTTCTTTTGAATTTAATAAAGCGAAACTAATAAATATATCAAATATTATACAAAAAAAAAGTGTTGTTTCTATCTGCTAAGGAAGTACACCATCAACAAAAATTTGTTCTCTTAGACTTATTACTTCTACATGCTTTTATTTTACATATTTATCCAATTAAATATATTGAAAATATAAAAACATTGAAAAATAAAAACAAAAACAAAATAATACAAAAAAAATAAAAATAATAATAACAAGTAAGTGAAAATATATATTTTAACATAAATCATTTAAAAAACATGACCCAACAAAAAATAAATTTAAAAAAAAAAAAAGGTAACTAACAAAAAAAAGAAAAAAAATGATAAAAAAGAAAACCATCAAATAAATAAATAAATAAATAATATTGACAATATAAATTAAAACAAAAAAAACAAAAAACACATTAAAATAAAATAAATAAATAAAACATAAAATATACACACAATAAGAACAATTTAAATGAAATAATTGTCTGTGGGGTCTTGGTTAAATGGTGATGAGGCGAGCTGTTATAGCACTCATCACAGGTTCAATTCCCTTCCCTGATCGGGGTGATGTATCTAGACATGTTATGAAAAATGGAGTAAAAAAGTGAAAAAAGAGAAAAATGAAAGGCACTACCAAACTTACAAAAAAAAAATTTAAATGAAATAATTGAAAAAAAAACATTTAAAAAAATTAAACTAATAAAAAAAACATTCAAAAATAAACTAAAAAAAAACCATAAAAAATAAGAAAAATAATAACTCAAAATATAAAAAGAATATACAAAAATGAAAAGGAAAAAAATAAAAAATAAAAATAAAATTAAGGTATTAAAAAAAAAATTATTTCAATAAATAAATAAATGGAAAAACAATAGATAATTCAAGAAAAAAAAATCAAACATTTGTTTTTTAAATTTACAAAAAAAAATGACCATATGAAACAATTAAAATAAATATTTTAGAAATATTTAAACTAAAAAATTAAAATTAAAATTAAATAACTAAAATACAAAAAAAATATAATAATAAAAATTTTATTTTTATAATCTACACTTTACAAATTGTTAAATCTTTTTAGTAATAATCACATGCAATGGAACATGGTCGACGCGTTTCTAACCAACCGGTGTGATTCATCATTAGACTAAGTGAGAGATCAGATTAAGACATTAAGTTTAAATAGATGTAAAAATGACTGAACTAGCTGTTAAGATAACGACTAGTTTAACTTTACCGTTACATTTTATTTTTAGATTAAAATGTTTATATATTTATCGATTTTATTTTTATTTTATTTATTTTCTTATTATTATTATAAATATTATTATTAAACTTATTAGTTAATTAATTATTTAATCAATAGTGATAATAATATGTAATTATGTATATATATTTTTATTTTATCTAATTGATTTAATTATTTATGTATTATTATTATTTATATATTATTTTTAATTATATATATGTTTATTTATTTTTAATTATTATAATAATTTTTTTGAAAAGAAAATTAAAATAAAAAATTTTAAATAATTAAAATTTAAATTCTAAAAAAATAAAAAAATGGAATAAAAAAACATTTTAAATTAATAATAAAAAACCAAAATTCATATTTTTTTTATTATCTTAAGACAATTATAAAAAAAATGAAAATATATATATATATATATATATATATATATATATATATATATATATATATATATAAAATAAATTTACAAAAATAAAAATAAAAAATCTAACCTCTTGGTGATCTAACCTTTTTTAATAATTTCTTTTATTAAAAAATATTTTTTTTGAATTGTTTTAAAATGTTTTTTTTTTTTTTTGGTTTTTTTATTTTATATTTATTTTCTTTTATTTTTTAATTTTTTAATTTAAAAAAATTATATTATGTGTGTATTTTTTATTATTATTTAAAAAATGTTTTTATTTATTTAGATTTTCATTATTTTAAAATTTTAATTTTAATTTTCTTTTTATTTTTTTATTTTTTTAAGTTTTTATTATTTTACAATAATGTATTTTAATTATTTTATTTTATTTTTTAAAATTTAAAATTTAAAATTTTATTTATTTTTTAAATATTTTATTTTATCGCTTTTTTTAATATGGCTTTTTTTTTACTTTGAAAAAAAATCTTTTTGATGTTTTTTTTGGGTTTTTTTTTTTTTTCAATTATGTGTTTTTTTAAAAACAAATTCCCCATTTATTTATTTATGTTTTTTTTTTTAATTTTTTTGTTTAAATGTTTTACTTTTACAAGTTTATTTTGTTTTTATATTTATATTTTGATGGTTTTTTTTTGTTTTTTTTTATGTTTTTTAATTTTATTTTCCTGTTTTGTTACCAAGATGAAAATCACCAATATTAAAAAAAATTATCCACACTTAATACATTAGAAAATTTAAAGTGTAAAAAATAAGGCCTTTAAACAAAAAGGGTTGATGTTGCCTCTAAAGAAAATGTTCATACTTGATAAATGGAAAAATTTAACATGTAAATAATAATCCCCTCGAAAAAATGGGGTTGATTCTGCATCACCACTTTTCATAATTGATATGAAAAACATAACATTTGGAAAAAAAAAAAAAAAGGTGCCTAAAATATGCTAAAAAAAGGTGGTTTTGCATTACCACTTTTCAAAATAGACATGAAAATAATGATATTTAAAAATATATATATGATCATAAGAAAAATTGAAGTGCCAAAAATATGATAAAAAAATAGGTGATTTTGCATCATCACTTTTCAAAATCGGGTGCTTTTTTTGCTATCTCAAAAAAATTGGTAATTGGTAATTTTCTCATTTGATTAGTAACTATGTTTCCAAATAAAAATCTTCATGAGTTCACTTTTAACTAATAAATTTTTAACACAGAACATCCTCCAAAAAATATACTAATTAGTTAGCTCATGCTCCTTGGCTCAAATTTTATTTTCAAAGCACTCCATGTAAAAATAAAGGTTCCTTCAAAATTGTCGAATGAATTTATGTTAAATTTGAAAAATATGGCCAAATTCCACCTTGGGACAATCCATTTGATGGAGATGATGATTGCGTTGGATTCCTCATTTCGAGGGGTCTGAGATTGATCTAAAGATCATCTCATTCAAAAAAGAAAAAGTGAGACTTTGAATTTATTCTTTCACATGTGCAAATTGTTCGGGTTGGCCTCAGCTTAATGTAGGCTCAAGGATCCCAATAGACGTGCTCTTTACCCTTAACTAATTGTATAAATAAGAGTGACCTCTTACCTCATTTGATCATCATTCACTCACACATTCGTTTCTCTCTCTCCACTTCAGATTGGTTCGTACAGCTTGGGTTTCTCTCACTCTTTCACATGTGTGGAAAAGGAGGCTAAAAATTTCAAAGACCAATTGCAAGTTGAATTTCCATATTTTAGACCAGCGTTGAGCAACACTGAATACGACTTATTTGACCTATTTTGGCCATGTTTTTCTAGGATTTATTTTTATTTTTGCATATCATACTTGCTAGCACAGAAGTCGAGGCATTTCATTGAGTTTGACCTACATTGACCGCACGCTTGACTGAAGTTTGACCAACATTTCAGGGGATGTTTTCGGTTGACTTTGACCCTTCTTGGAGGTCGAGTTGAATAGATTTGACTGAGCTGCTAAGGGGATGATTTGAATAATAATAAGAAGAATTGATCAAAGGTTTTCCCCACATTTAGGTTTTTCCCTGGCATCCGCCAAATAATGTGTCCTCTTGTCTCAGCCTATCTTCTACATTTTGCGTTATGTTCTATCTGCATTAATTGTCAATGTGATTAATGATTAATGTGATTTCTAGTGGAAATAATTGGGTTGCTCAGGAACATTGAATTAAATTGTGTTAAGCATAGAACATATCATTATTAACTAAAATTAACATGGAATCAAAGCACGGGTGAAGACAAAGCCCAGGCAAGAGAGAGACTCAAGAAATGACAAAGATCTGTTGGACAAGGACAAAAACTCAATGACTTCCTCATCTTACTTCAAATACGAGGATAATCTCAATGATAAATTTTATTATCATGCATGGAAGATGTCTTTGGACTTGACTTTGGAAGAAAATGATGTCATGGACTATGTGCAAGGAAAACTTGTGGAGCCTCCTTCAAATGCACCAGCTACTACTAAGACAAATTACAAGAAAGGTGAGGTCAAGGCTAAGAAGATCATAAGGGTCTCGATTCAAAAACATTTTGTTTCTTACATTTCTAATTTGGGCACATCTAAGGAGATGTATGACAAATTGGTTAGGATGTTCAAATCCAACATTGCAAACCAAATCCTCTTTCTCAAGAACAAGCTGAACAAGATAAAGATGAAGAGAGGGGAATCCATCCAATCCTACTTCATGAGGATTGCTAAAAACAAAAATGATATTATATCTATTGGAGAAGTTGTTGCTAACAGGGAGCTCACTCTTATTTCTATTGGAGGTCTTGCCGAGCATGGGATGTTTTTACCACCACTATCCTTAACAATGATAAGATTCCAAGGTTTAATGAATTGTTGACTAGATGCACTCAAGAAGAGACAAGGATGATGAAGAGACACAAGCTTTCAAATGGAAATGAACCACTGTATTTTCCACTCGTTCTAAGAGGAAGAATAGTGTTGTTCCAAAGAGACAAGGTCCAGGAAGACAAGGATTCAAAGAAGGAAGAAAGGGAAGATTCTTCAATTGTAACAAGTTTGGCCACTATGCTAATGAGTGTCCTCATAAGAATGATATATTGTGAAATGATGACAACAATAATAACCAAAAAAATTCAAGGGAAATGGAAATCAAAGGAATAACAGGTTCAAAAACAAAGGAAAAAGGAATGCTCCCATTACACGACATGGAAATGGTTGACCTCCCAAAAGGTCAAGAAACTCTAGGTATGAGGAAAATAATGTTGTAAATAAGAAAAAAATAATTTTATCTTATTTATGTCATTACTATTGGCTCTCCTCCGAACACTTTGGATAATTGGTTGATTGATAGTGGTGCCTCAAGGCACTTCACTAGGTACAAGGAGGCCCTCTCAAATTTGAATGAAAAGAAGACTAAATTGGAAATCATACTTGGAGACAATGCCATCTACCCCGTGAAAGGGATAGGGACTATTACTTGAAAAAGGCTTCAAGGTAGCATTGATGGGAAGGTACGTATTTGGAAAAGGAACCTGAAAGATGTAGTTACACTTGGATTTAGGGTTGAAGGTATCTATCAGGTTGGAGGAATTCCTTTAGGAGCTATGACTTGCGACACTTCTCTTCAATCCAAATTATGGCACCAGAGGTTTTCTCACCTTAGTTATAAAGCCCTACCTAATGCAAGGAAGATGGTCACAGGTATGCCTAAATTTAAGGTAGATCATGAAGGTGTTTTTCAGGGTTGTGCAACTAGAAAACATACAAGGGGACCATTCCCCTCAAGTGAGAGTAAAACTACTAACATTCTTTAATTGATCCATTCTGATTTATCTGGTATTTTGGTCGTAACATATTTGGAGGATATTTCTACTATGTTATTTTTGTGGATGATTTCTCTCGCAAAACATGGATCTATTTCTTGAAGAAGAAGGATGAAGTGTTCAAATGGTTCTGCTCTTTCAAAGCCTTGGTTGAAAATCAAACAGGGAAGAAGATCAAATATTGAGGATCGATAATGGAACCAAATATGAGTTAAACGAATGAATGACTATTGTAGAGAAGTTGGCATTAAGAGGGAGACCACTACTTTATATACTCCTGAGAAAAATGGAGTTGCCGAAAGGAAGAATTGAACCATCATAGAATCCACTTGTGCCATGCTTCATGACCAAGGCCTACTGAATTTCTTATGGGGAGAAGCTACCAACATTGTCGTGTATGTTCAAAATAGATTCCAACATCAAGCATTGAACTTCAAGACACCCGAAGAATTTTTCACTAGTAAGAAACCTGATGTTTCTCATTTTATAATTTTTGGTTGTCTCATATATTTTCCTGTGTTGAAAGAGAAAAGAAACAAGCTAGATGCATTTGAGAAGAAAGGAACATTTGTGGGCTACATTGAAACTTCAAAGGCATATAGGATCTATTTGCCTAGTCAAAGGGAAGTGGAAATAATTCATGAGGTCACCTTCGACGAAGATGTTTTCCTTGGGAAGGTTAGGGATCTTCCTATCCTAAGTAAGGACAATGATGATGATGCAGGAAAGAAAGATGAACCTTCAACAAATGAAGTGATGCATGATGTTGAAGGCCTGATGGATCCCATTGATCCACCTCTTGGTGAGCCCTCTACCTCAAGAAAAAGGCCCTTGTGGCTCAAAGACACTCTTGAATTTGTTGAAATACATGTTGCACCAAGGGGGGGGAATTTCATGAAAGTGAGAAGTTGAACAAGTACCAAGGGTACTTAGCTACCATGAGTACCATTTTTCAATCTGAGCCATGTACGTTCGAAGAAGTCGTGAAGCACCAAGTATGGAAGGATGTGATGGATGAGGAATATGAATCGATTATGAAGAATGATTTATGGGATTTGGTTACTAGACCCAAGGACAATTTTGTGATCACTTCAAATGGATTTACAAAATCAAACATGGAGTTGATGGGAGTGCTAAAAAGTTCAAGTCCAGGTCCGTTGCTCGAGGCTTCTATCAAAAGGAAGGAGTGGATTATGATGAGATATTTGCACCAGTTTCCTGATACACCATTATCTGACCTATCATCGCTCTTGCTGCCCCTTAATTAGGATGGATCTTACACCAAATGGATGTTACATTTTCTTTCTTGCATGGCTCGCTTAAGGAGGAAGTCTATGTAGAGAATCTTGAGGGGTTCTAAGTTCAGGATCATTAGACACATTTATGCAGGTTGAAGAAAGTCCTCTATGGGTTGAAGTAAGCCCCTCGGGCTTGGTATGAGAGGATCGATAACTATCTTATGAAGTTGGGATTTACAAGAAGTGAAACTGACTCAAAACTATACCTCAAGGTTGAAAGGACAGGGATCTCATTTTGGTACTTTATGTGGATGATCTCTTTCTGACGGGTGCATACCCTCTCATTTATCAATGCATGAGGGAGTTAGCTTTAGAATTTGAGATGAAGGACCTAGGGTTGATGCACTACTTCCTAGGCTTGGAGGTCTGGAAAAATTCTAAAGATATTTTCCTTTCTCAAGGAAACTACATTGTGAATCCTATAGAGAGATGTGGGATTGTGGATTGCAAGTTTGTCTACTCCGATGAAAGTCAACTTCAAGAAGCTATGTGGAAGTGTTGTTGGGCATGATTTGGAAAATCCTTTCGAGTATCAAAAACTTGTGGGGGCCCTAATATTCTTGGGGAAATCCCGTCCAGACATATGATTTGTTGTGAATAGATTGAGTCAAATTATGCTCGAGCCTCATCACATACATTATATTGTTGAAAAGAATCTCTTGAGATATCTCCAAGGCATAATCAACTATGGTTTGAGGTACACTGTCGGGAATTTGAGGCGACATGGATATATTGATGTTGACTGGGATGGTAGTGTGGTGGATTGTAAGAGGCATATAGATGTTTCTCCTCGTTGGGATCTACTTCGATATCCTGGATGAGCAGGAAGAAAAAATCTATTGCTTTAAGCATTGCCAAGGCCGAATACATTGTTTCTAGTATGGCCTATTGTGAAGTTGTTTGGTTGAGTAAGCTCTTTAGTGACCTATTGGAGCATGTGATGGATACCACCATCATCTACTGCGACAATAAAATTGGGATTCTCCTTTCAAATAATCCCGTGTTGCATGACCGATCCAAGCATATTGGTATTAGGTACCACTTTATCTGGGATATGGTACAACGGGGAGCAATAAAGCTCCATCACATCAGGATTGATGAGCAGGTCACAGATATTCTCATGAAGCCCTTAAGTAAGGTAAAATTATTAACCTTCTGTGAGAGACTTGGAGTCATGGAAATACCCTCCTATGAGGGTCTCGAATGAGTTGGACACTGAGCTTTTGGAGCTCCTAGGGGCTAGGGGTACTTCTTGGAGTTATGAGCGACCATAGGGTGAGTGGTTCAACTTCCCATAATGGTGTGTTGTGTACAGGGTGAGTGGTTCACCTTCCCTAGTGATACCCCATGATGGATTGACATGTGTGTAGGGTGAGTGGTTCACCTTCCCCTACGATTAACATATGCATAGGATGCACTACAAGAAAAAAGCACATTGGTGATGGTCATGCTTGTGACGGACCTTTAAGGTCCTTCACCAATGTCACATATGGTGACAGTCATTAAAAAATTGTCACTGTAAGTGTATATAGTGATGGTCCTTTATGGTCCGTCACCAAAGACATTTTCAATGACACTTTTGGTGAGGGTCGTTAAAGGCCCATCACTAATTCTCTCTTTGGTGACACTTCTAGTGACAAAATTTTAATGACCCTCACCAATGCTCTTTTTGTTACTTTTGGTGACGGTCAAAAAATGTTCGTCATCATTGATCACTAAAAACCATCACTGTAAGTGTATATAGTGATGGTCCTTTATGGTCCGTCACCAAAGAAATTTCACTTTTGGTGAGGGTCGTTAAAGGCCCATCACTAATTCTCTCTTTGGTGACACTTCTAGTGACAAACTTTTAATGACCCTCACCAATGCTCTTTTTGTTACTTTTGGTGACGGTCAAAAAATGTCTGTCATCATTGATCACTAAAAACCGTCACTGTAAGTGTATATAGTGATGGTCCTTTATGGTCCGTCACCAAAGACATTTCACTTTTGGTGAGGGTCGTTAAATGCCCATCACTAATTCTCTCTTTGGTGACACTTCTAGTGACGAACTTTTAATCACCCTCACCAATGCTCTTTTTGATACTTTTGGTGACGATAAAAAAATGTCCGTCATCATTGATCATTCCAATGAGTTTTTGATGACGCTATGTGCCTGTTAATATATTTTTTGTCAAAAGATAACGATTTAATACCATTATTGTGGAGAATTTTTTATAATATGTCCAAGGCCATAGTGGTTAGGGTTAGTCAATTTTTTAAGAAGTAATAAGCGTGTATCATTTCCCTCAAGTAATGACTAGTCGAATAGAGATTTCCTATGAGTCAACACATGATTCATATATATTAAGTTTATTATCTAGAAAATTCCATTTAGATAAAGTTCCACTATTGTGTGTAGGAAATATATTATTTAATACATAATCAAGCTTTGACAATTCTATTAATGAGAAAGACCTAACGATCCTCACCAATTTGGGCATGCCTTAAATTAATGCTTTGGCACACACTAACATTTCTTAGCACCCCACATGTATTGGAACACCTTTGTACCTAGAACATCTTGTGATGACACTTACGCCCAAGCACATGGTGACATGCGCTAGCACAACATCGAACTCTGCTAACATGTGTTGGCATGCTGCATATAGTCCCTAGCATGCCCTGGAACACCTTGGTTGAATGCATTGACATACATTAGCACTTGGCACACAATGCCACTTGGCATGTATTGGGACCTATTATTAGTGTGCCTAACATGCCCCTTTTCAAAAAGATAAATTCCTGACTTATTAACCCTCTTATTGGTTCTTCCTTTTGTTTCCTTGACACATATTTATATACCCTAGCACCCTGTGCCACGTCCTTAGCACCCAGCATGTATTGGCATATCTTGGCACTATTAATTGGCACATGATATAATTAGCACACCCTAGAACTCCCAAGCACACTTTGGGAATTCTTAAAATGCCTTGATATTCCCTAGCATGCCTTACCAATGCTTAGCATACCTTGTCACTCCCTCCTTGGCATGACAACTAACACTGAACATTAACACTAGTCTCTGGCAGTACATGTTCCTCATATTCATTAACTTCCATGAATTTTTACCTAGTGCTCCCTTAATGTTTTTTCCTAGTACTCCTTAACACTCATCAACATGCGTTATCACTCTCTAGCACACCTTAGCACTCTTCAACATTCCCTTCCACTTCATAACATGCATAACACTAGTCCCTAACACATATTGGCGCTTGGCACGTGTTGGCGCTTGGAAAGTCTTAGCATGTATGGAATACATTGAGATGCCTTGGTATGATTTAGCATGGTTTGATATTAAATTTATTTGTGATGATCAATTGTTGGAAAGTAGATGAGAAGCAACAAAGGAATACTTGGCACTTAGAATGCACTAAGACTTTGCACTTGGCACCTATGGCTGCCTAGTGTTAGTGTGCCTAGCATGCCCCTCTTGGAAAAGGTAAATTGATGACTTATTAACCCTCTTATGTGTTCATTTCCCTGTAGTTTAACTTTTTTCTCCCTTTTGTTGTCTTGAAAGTCCCTGACACGCATTGACACACCCTTGCACATCTTGGCATGCCTTATCACTTGGAAAATCTTAGCATGTTTGACATGTATTCCCACTATCTAGCACATCAAGGGGGTGAAGAGAGATGTAGTCCTAAAGTAGGTCAAGTACGAGGGCCGAGTAAGGGTTGCTAAAGGGAGGTCGTGATCATCCTCCAAGAGAAAGATTATCATGTGAGGGTTCAGAAGAATGTTGCATACTTTAATGGTTGGTTTGCGCTAGGAAGTAGGATGGCATATTGTTGATTCTCTTATGGCAGATCAAGCTTAAGAGAGGTTTCTCATGAAAATTTGGGCATGTGATTTCAATGGTGTCTTTGTGTGAAGGCCGCATCAAATTCTGAAATGTTGAAATTTGCAACAAGAAACAGTGAGATTGGAAACCAGAAAGGACAAAAAAAAATGCACCCACACTAGTGAGGAATATTGATGCACAAGGAGTGAGGAATGTGGGGCGTCTAATTTATTTTTCCCTTAAATAAATTGTAATTTCATCTCATAACAACTTGTGTCAGTTAATTAAGTCATGATGACTAAGTTAGCTCAGGAAATTCGAGTTGAGGGTCTAATATGAGGCATCTAGAGGGATTCTAATATTTTTGGGGTCCAATTGAAGTTGATGCATTAGTGGGGTACAAGTGCAATTAACTCAATTAAATGAGTTAAAATTAGTTTAACTAGTTCTAACTGAGTGATGAGCTAGTGAGAGGTCCAGTGAATTAAATTAGATTTAATTCACAATGAGTGATCAATCAAATAACTGATAATTAACTATTAATAGTTGCATGCATGTCAGTTTCGAGGAATACCCAGTTGAGACAGAGATTAAAGGGAACATAACTATCAGTTTTATTCAGAGAAAATTTCCCATGTGCAATTATAAAGTCATTGGGATGCCATGATGGATTGCGCAATCTAGGAAGACTGATTTTCCTATTTAATAAGGAGTTAATTCCCTAGGAATTGCATGAGCAAGGCAAGCTGAAGTAAGGATGAGAATTGGCTAAGTACTAGACTGAGTTTTCCTAGATCAATGGGAGACAATTGACAGAGTGCTGGAGAATCTCATGAGAGATTAAGCATTGTATTGTTTCATGATTCCTTGACTTTATACACAATAGAGATAGAGGGGTTTTGATTAGTTTCTTTCCCCAAATACATCATGTTGTTGTGCGATTGATAATTTATTTCTCTTACTTATATATGATTGTGCGATCATGTTTTGTTTCTGTAAAATGTAGGAAGGATTCAGTATCTTGTTTTAGTAGATTACAAGATCAGATTGAATCTCATTGGTTAGATTTTCTACATGGTATTAGAGCAGGAATTTTTTGGGCGGCGAGTTTGTAGAGAATTGTTGAATATTTTGGTGTAAAATTTAAAAAAAAAAATAGAATATTTGGATTCCTTGCGAAAATCTACCCAAATGGAAAAAAGAATCGGTCAAATTGGAGCTCGGATGAGGGAGATATCATCGATTTAAAATCAACTCTTTTTTAGAAACTTTTTGTAACTTCGGGACAATTACACTGTGCGCGAGTCAAGAACCTATATGCACTTGAGGTACCAGATGCATGCAAAGCTTTGAGGAGAAAGGCAGAAGTTAGAGACTTGGTGTTTTAGAGGGAGCATAAATTACCTTTCAACATGCATCCTCATGAGGAGCAGTCTCAGAAGGTTGTGGAGTAGCTGCCACAATTGAAGAAGCAGAGAGGAGACCGAGTGGAAGCATCCAATCAAGAAGAGACCTCCATGAGGGGGAAATTTCGAGCTAGATGGGAAGAGGGAGCAGCCATACCTCGAGGTGTAAGGTGGGGTTATGTGTAGACATAATCCCAAGATAATAAATTTGGGCAAGGTCCATTGAGATGGCATGTCTCATGGATCGAACCTGGCTACGAGGAGCCCATAGTACAACAGTAGTAGGAAGGATCAGTTATATTGATGTATTCAGATGTCAACAATACAAAAATCATAGTGACAGATGTCAAATACTGGAGCACAAATAGAGTTAGCAATAGTTCAAAGGGCACGGATGCAGATGTCAGCATCAGTGTAGAGAATCCAGTACTAGACAGGTGCAGTAGCTAGCAGCAGTCAGAAGACTCTGATGACAGATGCATTATACTGATTCAGTTGTTCAGAGGCTATTCAGTTTCAGGATTTGCAAGTGCAAACAACACTAGAGAAGTGTAGCATGCAAAACATTCCAAAGGTACCGGATGGGGATAGAATGAATTCCTTTCTTGTTGAGAGGGAGTGTTGAAATTTGCAACAAGAAACAGTGAAATTGGCGACTGGAAAGGACAAAAATAAATGCATCCACGCTGGTGAGGAATTTTGATGTACCGGGAGTGAGGAATGTGAGGCGTCTAATTTATTTTTCCCTTAAATAAATTGGACAATAAATTGTAATTTCGTCTCATAACAACTTGTGTCAATTAACTAAGTCACGATGACTAAGTTAGCTCAAGAAATTTGATTTAAGGTGATTGAGGTGGATATTGGTGGCCACCCGCCTATTCCACTTGGGCCCTCGCCATTGTCTCTTTCAGTTTTTTATTTTCCTTAATTATAGCACAATTTACTATTTTTGTCAGCTTTTCGGGTCCTGAGCTTTCGAAGCCATTTTGAGGCCCCAAAAGATTTTTTTTTGGCATTAAAGGTTTAGCGATTTCATAGAAATCGTATTAGCAGTTGTAGTCCTCAGAGAGATCTTTCTAACGAAGTATCATGTGCATTAAACGAAGATCATATGACCAAGTTACGACGCCAGGAAGTTGGCTGCCCAACTAAACCCAACGAGGCCCATAAACTCTTGGTGTTACATCTCCTCAGGATAGGTTTTTGGTTGTTTAGGGTTTTATCTTATTTTAAATAATAAAAAGACCCTTGATCCTTATTGTAACACAGTTCAGAGGAACATAACTATCAATTGTATTTATAGAAAATTTCCCATGTGAAACTATAAATTCATTGGGATTCCATGATGGATTGCGCAATCAAAGAAGGTTGATTTTCCTAATTAATATGGAGATAATTCCATAGGAATTGCATGTGCAAGGCAGGCTGAAGGAAGGTTGACAATTGGCTAAGTACTAGACCGATTTTTCCTAGATCAACAGGAGACAATTGGCAGAGTGCTGGAGAATCTCAAGAGAGATTAAGCATTGTGTTGTTTCATGATTCCTTTACTTAATACAAAATAGAGATAGAGGGTTTTGAGCAGTTGCTTCCCTAGATACATCTTGTGTTGTGCGATTGATAACTTGTTTCTCTTACTTATATGTGCTTGTGCGAATGTGTTTTTTTTCCACAAATTGTAGGAAGGATGCAGTATCCTGTTTTAGTACATGATTACAAGATCAGATTGAATTCCGTTGGTTATATTTTCTACATTAAATAGAAGAGAGGGTTGATACCATCTAATTGCCTTGTGGTGGTTAGTAGGCCACAAGGTCTGTGATAAAGACCAACATAAATGGAGGAGGGCTTGCACTGTAATTTAGAGCCATAACAGAAGTCAAGACAAGCGTAATATTGACTAAGTTAACCTTAGTCTGAGGTTCTACATTGAGATATAAAGTTCATATCAAGATTCAGTCAAAGAAATGCCCAAAATCTATGGATCCATATGAGCTAGGTCGAGTCTCTTATGGAGGCAAGAGTCATGTTTTTTCTATGTGTGGATAGGGTTTGTTCTACAAAAATTAGAAGTACATAATTATAATGCCCTAGTTAGGACAATTTTCTAGCATGTTTATTTCATAAGGTATGACCTTAAGACTGTGACAAATTTTCGTAGAAGAAGATGGGTTGTGACCCTTAGAGCAAGGTTTATTTCTGCAATAAAGACCGCAAATCTGGAAGATGGTTTGTAGATTCAGTATGTATGGAGACAACAGATCCAAAGGAGGGTGGAACCTGAGCAGAAGATTGAGCATGCAAAAGAAATATGCCATATGAAGAATGGATTGACATGTAGAGGAGTTGATTTTGGTGGACTTTCCATAGAGTTTTAGACAAAGATTTGAAGAAACCTATAAACAATTAGTAAATGGACTATTAGTGGTTGATTTGTGACCCTATTTTAGTCATCTATAGATTTTTAGAAGTATGATAAGAGGAGCAATTCATATTTGTTCATAGATTGGACAACAAAGATCAAATTGTCGATACACAAGAACAATGATCTTGAGAGGACTCAAACCATTGTTAGGTGGAAGATTTGAAGAGCCCTAGATGAAGACAATATTGTGGGCCCTAGATCAGTAGGCCAAGTACAGTTGGAGGGTTGTTAGGTTACTATCAAAGAAGAGCACTAACTCTTGTTCTGGTGAAGGACAACAAAATTGGTAGAAGGGAAGGTGTATAGGGCCTAAGGATGTGCAGACTTTGAAGGACTAAAGTAACATTCAAGTGGGCCAACCAACTAGCCCTAGTTCACTATATTGTAGAGGATTGATTCAGTGAGAAGAAGGGTAGCCTCCATAGCCCTGGAATTCTCATCTTGGAGCTGTAGTATGGCAAAAGTGGGCATACCAAAGAGTTGTTCACAAATGGAATTGTGAACAACTTGTTACCACTCAAACTAGTAGTGGATCTAAAAGGGGTTCCTAAGAGGGCAACTGCTAGGACAAGGGAAATGATGGAGGCTTAGCCCATTGTCACCACAGCTAAGGCTCCTTAGTCTTCATGGAATTTCACCAATGGGTGGAGTCCCAATAGTTTAGGAAGTCACTTGTAGAGTATAGGTCAATGAATAGGTGGGAAGTGACCCTCGAAACCCTTTCCCTAAGATAAAATAAAGAGTGGGACTTGCTTTCCTTTTAAGCAAGGGAATTATCTTCTAGGGAGAGAGGAGGGGGATTGAAGGTCTGAGGGAGAAGAATAAGAACTATGAAGGAATTTCTCAATCCCTAAAATCCTTTGGGAACTTGGATTCCCAAATGGTCCTTCACGAAAGGCCTTTGACACCAAATGGGACCACACAGGGCCAAGTGGACCCAGCCCAGGTTCGGGGATGGAATTTAGCAACCAATGATGTTCCTATCCTGGATAAGGTGATGGGAAAGGATCAAACAAGTGTTTTTACTTCGATAGGTCAAATTGATCCTACTAGGTTCTATCCTTGGGAAAACCTAGGCAAAACTTGATCCTAGAGCTAGGGCTTGAGGTATCCGGAGATTCCACCTTCGGAATTGGCCTAAGTTCTTAGGAGAGTGAGGGCACCCAACAACGCAGCTGCCTCTAGGAGATAGAAGTTTTCCTCTAGCTATATTCCTGGGAAATTGTTGCCCTAGGTGACCTAATGGGGCTAGACCTAGGGAATGTGAAAATTTCTTAATCTAAGAAACCCTATTGCAATATCTTGATTTACTTCTCCTACTTGAATTAAGTTACAAGTTAATTTCTGAAATATTCAATAAATTAACGAAGTAAATAGTAAATACAACTAGAAACCTACACATACAGATAAAATACTGAATAACATGATTATAGACAAAGTGACACACGTATTTTCTGGAAAAATATCCCCAGAAAAACCCCAATGTGGGAAAACCGATGCAGCTAGCTCTGGAGGGTTTTCATTATTATGTAGAATCTAAGTACAACAATCGTGGGCACCAAAACTGGTTCACCTAACAGAGAAATAAAATCGGCAATAATACATTGCTTTGAATCCCTCTACGTCAGCCTAACTGGCCTGCGTCAGCCTCTGCGCTACTCAGTAAGGGCCTGTGTCACACCTGAAGGGCTTACACTACCCCTGTGCTGCTTTGACTGGGCCTGTGTCAGCCCTGTGTGGCTTCTGCTGGCCAAAGGCAACACATAACAGTCAGAAAAATTGAAGAAATGAAATGAAAATAGATCAATGTCCACAATTAACTGAAATAGCTCAATGGGACTAGAGAGTAAAAGCTTTGACAATAGCAAGAAGTGCTTATAGAATCAACTAAGAGAACAGAGGAGACTAATTCATGAGGTTAAAATGTTGTATAATTGTTGGCACAGGAAAATTGTAGAATTGTTAGAGTAAATCTCTATAGGTACCATTAGTTGGTGATCATCGATAATCATTTCAGTTCATCAAATACCCTGATGAATGGGCCTTACAAGCTATTTGTGTAGACAAACCCCATAGAAGTTGATGGAAAAATATTCACACTATATTGAAGAAAACACCTACCAAATAAGGATGACATTTCAAATGGGGCAAGAAACAATAGAGAGATAGACATCGAAAAAGTTAAAATGCTAGGGAAACAGGAAAGCAACTAGGTAGCATGGTAGAAAGCACAACAAAGAAAATTATAAAAATGGAAAACCCTACAAATTAGCACCCATCCAAACATCACCACAATTTTTTCTTCAACTCTAAATCTGCAAATGCATCAAATTATATCCTGTATTCAAACCTGATCCTCTCTATTAGCCATTCTGAAGACAAGGTTGAGAACTTACTACAGAACCATCACCTACATGTAGTGATCTTATTATGTGACCAGACAACCTACTTTCGTGAAGACATGGAAAGGTAAACACTCTCTGCCAAGATTTTCCACACAGCCCAGGTTGAGCAACCACATATACATCACTAGTTTTTTCTCTTTAGATTTGTAACTTAGAAGAGCTTTGTCTCACCACCTCCGGGTTGCTCCCAGAGTCACTCATGCAAGCCCTCTCAACATCATCCTCTTTCTGTAGTACCTAATTAGTAATTTAATTAACCATAACAGTTTCTTGATCATGCAGGTATTTCAAATATATTGCAAATAAGAATAAAGCTTTCATGTTAAACAATCAGGTCAAAATACTTTAGATTATGATGCAAAAAATACAAAGAAACCTCACCAACACTCAAAGGACAAACAAATTCAAACCTCTACAAAGTATAAATAGATATCTGATAAACTTCATTCCACCACAAAAATGTGCTTAACTAAAGAAAATTCTAATTACTGTGCTTTCAAGACAAAGCTTTCAAGGGCAGTGATGTTATAAATTGTTAAGTCCCTATATTAATAGTGTAGCCCCTTATTATGTTAGTGTAGCCCCCCTTATTGTTATTATTGTACCCCTGTAACCCCCATATTGTTATTATTGTGCCCTTAAATTATTATTGTTAGGTCGGCTAGGATTACATTGTGGCCCACTAGGATTACATTATGGCCCCATGGACTCCTATATAGAGAAAGGAGGTTTTGTAAATTGTATCATCCAAGAATTTTTCATTTATGTAATGTATTGGAGGTTTCCCCCTCGAAGTGGCTCATTTCTAAGGCGTTGATATCTCTTTTCTTCTCTTTTGGAGCTGGTTACACAACATTTGGTATCAGAGCTTTGGATTCTAGGGTTTTGCTGCTCCAAACAGGTCATCGTGGAATTTTCGCTATAACTTTTTTCTCTGATTCGAAGCTGAAATTTTTAGGGTGAGAAGCTGAAAACCTGAGGAATATTTTCCAAAAATTTCAAAGCTTGGTTCACAATATTTTCGGAGATATGATCTGTGGAAGTTAGGTCTTTTTTTAGGCTCCTAAATAGGTCATCGTGGCATTTGCGCTATAACGTTTTTTATACGAAGGTTCAGAATCTGAAATTTGTAGGGTGCGAAGCTGAAATCATGAGGAAATTCGTCAAAAATTTTCAGATCTTGGTTCGCAATATTTTTGGAGATATGATCTGTGGAAGGTAGTGCTTTTTCAGGCTCCTGAATTTCATCTCAAAGAGGTGATCGTGGGAAAAGTTCAATAACTCTCTCTCTGAATATTGGATTGGAGTGCTGTCAAAAGTGGTCGCAAGTACATGGACTGTAGTTTCTTGGCTATCAATTTCAGAGACAAATAACAAAACAGTGACACGTGGCAAGTCGTACAAGTTCGCTCTACTGAACCAGTCCAAAATTAGGTCATTGTGGGAGATTGGACACAACTTTGTCTTGGAGAATCCAAATTAGGTCAGACTTGTGGCATTCGAAAGATAATTCAGAGGGCTACAGTGATACTGAAATTAAAATATTGAAGTGCTTCAATCATATAGATAATCTAATTTCAATATCGGGATTTTCAAAAGAAAGAGAAAGGTGTGTATCTGGTTTTTAAAATTGCATAACGTTTGTTTGAAAAAGAAATTGAAGTGATTCCAAGTGCATATTTTAGAATTTTTATCAGTATTGGGTTCTATAATGCCTCCAAAAAATAATTCCATACCCATTAATCCCTCAAAAAGCTATACTATGACACATAAAGAGGAAGAGTTGGAGTATGAGATATCAAAATTACGGTACCAAGTGCAACAAGTTTCGATCTTACGAAGAGAAATTGAAGATGAAATAGATGGTTTAAAAGCAGAAAAGGAGGTTAATTTGGATGGTCTTAAGGATCAAATAATAGCAAATATGGATGATAAATTAGTGGAAGATCACATCGAGTATCAACAACAAGTTCTCCAACTCTCAAAGGATAACCCAACTTTGGTGCAGAATCTAATGAAACAACAGGAAGATCAACATGACATCAAAAGAAGTTATGAAGCAGTCATAGAAACAAGAGCTCAACAAGTACGATCAATTTCAGAGTATCTCAGCAAGTGGAAGAACTTTCTTGTAGAAGATTTCACATGGGAGGATGAGAATTTTATACAGAAGCATCAAGAAATAATCAAGCGCTGAGGACAACACTTGTTTGAAGGAGAGGGGCATGTTAAGTCCCTATATTAATAGTGTAGCCCCCCTTATTGTTATTATTGTACCCCTGTAACCCCCATATTGTTATTATTGTGCCCTTACATTATTATTGTTAGGTCGGCTAGGATTACATTGTGGCCCCACTAGGATTATATTGTGACCCCATGGACTCCTATATATAGAAGGAGGTTTTGTTCATTTGTATCATCCAAGAATTGTTCATTTATGTAATGTATTGGAGATTTCCCCCTCGAAGTGGCTCATTTCTAAGGCGTTTATATCTCTTTTCTTCTCTTTTTGGAGCTGGTTACACAACATTTGGTATCAGAGCTTTGGATTCTAGGGTTTCGCTGCTCCAAACAGGTCATCGTGGCATTTTCGCTATAACTTTTTTTCTACGAAGTTTCAGAAGCTGAAATTTTTAGGGTACGAAGCCAAAATCTTGAGGAAGCTTGTATAAAAATTTCAGAGTTTGGTTTGCAATAATTTCGGAGATATGATCTGTGGAAGTCAGGTATTTTTTCAGGCTCCTAAACAGGTCATCGTGGAATTTGCGCTATAATTTTTTTTCTACGAAGGTTCAGAATCTGAAATTCATATGGTGCGAAGCTGAAATCCTGAGGAAATTCATCAAAAAATTTCAGATCTTGGTTCGCAATATTTTTGGAGATATGATCTGTGGAAGGTAGTGCTTTTTCAGGCTCCTGAATTGCATCTCAAAGAGGTGATCGTGGGAAAACTTCAATAACTCTCTCTCTGGGCATTGGATTGAAGTGCCGTAAAAAGTGGTCGCAAGTACACAGACTGAAGTTTCTGGGCTATCAATTTCAGAGACAAATGACAAAACAGTGACACGTGGCAAGTCGTACAAGTTCGCTCTACTAAACCAGTCCAGAATTAGGTCATTGTGGGAGATTGGACACAACTTTGTCTTGGAGAATCCAAATTAGGTCAGACCTGTGGCATTTGAAAGAAGCATCAGAGGGCTACGGTTATACTGAAATTAAAATATTGAAGTGCTTCAATCATATATATAATCTAATTTCAATATCGGTATTTTCAAAAGAAGAGAAAGGTGTGTGTACGGTTTTAAAATTGCATAACGTTTGTTTGAAAAAGCAGTTTGAAGTGATTCCAAGGGAATATTTTATAATTTTTATCAGTATTGGGTTCTATAATGCCTCAAAAAATAATTCCATACCCATTAAGCCCTCAAAAAGCTATACTATGACGCATGAAGAGGAAAAATTGTAGTATGAGATATCAAAATTACGGTACCGAGTGCAACAAATTTTGATCTTACGAAGAGCAACCAAAGATGACATAGATGGTTTAAAAGAAGAAATGGAGGCTAAGTTGGATGGTTTTAAGGATCAAATAATAGCTAATATGGATGATAAATTAGTGGAAGATCATCGGTATCGCCCAACAAGTTCTCCAACTCTCAAAGGATAACCCAACTTTGGTGCAGAATCTAATGAAACAACAGGAAGATCAACATGACATCAAAGAAGTTATGAAGCAGTCATAGAAACAAGAGCTCAACAAGTACGATCACTCGAGTATCTCACAGTTGAAGAACTTTCTTTGAAACATCACAAGTATTTGGAGAATTTTTACATGTACATCAAGAAATAATCAAGCGCCGAGGACAACCGTTGAGGACAACACTCGCTTGAAGGAGGGGCATGTTAAGTCCCTATATTAATAATGTAGCCCTTATTGTTGTACCCCCGTAACCCCCATATTATTATTATTGTGCCCTTACATTATTATTGTTAGGCTCGCTTAGGATTACATCAGGCCCCACTAGGATTATATTGTGACCCCATGACTCCTATATATAGAAGGAGGTTTTGTTCATTTGTATCATCCAAGAATTGTTCATTTATGTAATGTATTGGAGGTTGCCCCCTCGAAGTGGCTCATTTCTAAGGCGTTGATATCTCTTTTCTTCTCTTTTTGGAGCTGGTTACACAACATAAACATACCCGTACACCTCATGAACAATCAATGTGTATAAATAGACCATCAAAAGGCTCATTTTAAACATCATTATTATCATTTTATAAATCATTTTTATTAAATCAACAAGAAGAAAGCAACAATTGCATTCAGTTCCACTGAAGCAAAGTATATGGTAGTTTCATATACTTATTATGAAGCTATCTAGATTTGCAACTTGATTGTAGAGTCAACCAATCAGTTTTTGAAGCCCAATATTGTCTCTTGTGAGAATCAAAGTTACATCAAGCTCTATGAAAATCCAATGTGTCATGACCATTTCAAACACATTGATATTCAATACAAATTTCTAAGATTCCAAGTTCATTAGGGAGTTAGTAGTGTTGGACCACATTCTGAAAAATTTTCATATGGTTAATAGTTTGACAAAGCTCCTAAAAAAGGGGAAGTTTGACAAGTTGGGGGAGAATCTTGGGTTATTGGAAAAAAAAAAATTCTCAAGAGTGTTAGATTACCTAGTTGGTCTCACCTCAGCCTTGAGAATTTGAGCAGCACCAGGATTGCAGAGCTAGATTGCGGTACACTAGTAAGAAAGATTCTTAAATACAGCTAGAAGCTTATAATGACACCTTCAAGGATAGACGAATTATTTGTTGGGTCACACCCACCAAGTATGGCACACTAGTTGAGGAGATTAACACCATCATCTCAGATGCATTCATGAGTGCACACTTATGGAATGAGGCACCTTTAGGAGAGGAGTTATATCTACTATGATAATGCACTACTCTGAAAGAAAAGCCTTGCATACAAGGCAAAGTTATGAGGGAGTTGCTCATGCTCAAGGGAGATGCACCACTAACGCTATCATTAGCCTGTTTTCTAACAACACCTTCTCTTAACTTATAAATGAAAAGGATGGGCACAGTAGTTAGAAATTTGTAGAAATAGATAATAAGAGTGAGTATTTTTAGCTTGTATGTTGTAGTAGGAGCTTTTGTGAGATGACAACTTGCTGTGACATTCTTCTATTTGAGTAATAAAGACTTCTATGCAATTGTTGTTGGAGCCTGCTCTTTTTATCCTGAATTCTCAGATTACAGATTTGTGTAGAGTGGGTATAATATATTTTTTGTTTTAATCCATTGTACTTCTCTCTCCCTTTCTCTCTTACCTCGCTCTCTCTTCCCCTCTCTCTCTATCTCGACCCTCCAATCCTCTCACTATATCCCTCCCTCTATCCTTCTTTCTGCCCCCCTTCCATCTTTGTGTCACTATCTCCCTCTCTTACCCTTCTTTACCTCTCTCACTCCTCTCCCTCTCTCTCTCTCTCTCCATTCATTCTCTCCCCTCTCCTCTTGAACATATCGGTGACACTGTGATGAGTTGGCATCATTGACCCAAAACCGAAGTGAAGGTATGATGAACCATAGGTGATGAATGAACTATAAAGATGATTACTGAACCCAAACAATCACAGACATGGAGTGAATGAAGTGTCATGTTCAAGAACGACTTGCTACCATAAAGAAAATATTTCTCATTCTTCCTGAATTTTTCCTCGGTCATTTGTCGACCAGTACCTCATTATTTTTTAACAAGCTAGAAGAGGATAGCATTTGCTTGATCTATAATTCAACCCTTTGGGTGAATAAAGAATGAAGTATCCCTAATTAATAATTTAATGAGTCTAGCGATGAATGAAACTCGATTCTTGCCATGATTGACAAGCCTGTCGCTATTTTATGATTTAACAAGCTTAACGACAGTGACAACGCGGTCCTTTTTCATATTTAGAGAGTCTGAAAAAGAGGACGAAAGAGAACTCCATAATTACTTTTTCGTAAATTTGTCTCTCAGATCTGAAAAAGTGTAAAATAATATCTGAAAGAACCTCTTTGGTCATGTTTAACCAACGGTATTCCTTTTTCATAAATAATCTATCTCAGTCCGGAAAAGGGTTAAACTTATATTAAGTAGATATCAATTCATTTAATTACGAGCTCGAAATGACAAGTGCTCGACAATCTTTTCACATTATCGGAGTCTGAAAAGAGCTGAAAGAAGACTCTAGGGGTTCCTTTTTCGATGTTATGGAATCTCAAAAAAGAGATAAAAGTGCGCTTCAAATCCATTTTCGTTTTTAACAAAGCTCAAAAAATAAGGAGAAAAAGCATGCTTTGTGGTCAAGTCATTCTTAATAAATTTTCACGACTAATCTGTTCATCAGTTGTATTTCCTGTTCAGAGCAACATCAAACGGATTAAAAATACCTGTTTCATGATAAAAACATAATAAAACTATAGTCACAGCAATAAATTTAACTTGCAAATAATTAAATGACTATTTAAAAGTAGTTTTACTATTCATTTTTACCATTCCATAGTTACCATTTGCATTTTGGAGCTCTGAACCTGATTTTGCCCCAGAACTTCAGTTGTTGATTGCAGTCATTTCTGTGGATGGATTTCATCGCCGTTTCTTCCAGGTTAGTTCCATGAACATTCTCTTTCTATTGGTAATCATTTCATTTCCATTTCTTGCAATTTTTCAGGGTTTAATACCCCTAGGTTAAATTTTCCCCAAAAAGAGGGCAACGCACCCTTAGGCATCGAAACCTGCATTGCATAACAGGTATAGTGAAAGGTACCTACATGTGCAACGCACTGTCTCAAGCCTTAGCCTGCGTTGGGCGCATTTCAAATTTTTTGTTTTGATGTTTAGCTCAAAATTGACCTAGTTTTCTGTAATGGATGGTTTCTAATGGATCTCTTACTTATGTTTTAAGTTTCCATCGGATAACAATGACGATTACATGGCGAGAAAGAGAACATGAAGAACAAGACATGATTTCCCTAAATGACCCGGGTACTGTAAGAGCCCTGAGGGATTGTGGACTTTTAAAGTACTTCAAGTTATCCGGAATGAAGCAACAGATTGAGCTTCTTGAGTTCTTGGTTCGTGCATGGGATCCGGAAATAGAGGCATTTCACATTAAGAACCAAGTGGTTCCTATCACTGTTGAGGATGCGTACTTTCTCACAGGTTTTTCGAGGAGGGGTTTGCCCATTTCTCTTTCAGGGTCTACCATTGGAGGAGAGATGGTGAGAGATTATATTTTGCAGTATTGTTATGCAAGGGCAGAACCGAGAAAATATGGAAATATTAACATCCGTACAGTGAGAGATTTGCCTTTGAGAACCATCCTGTTCACAATTGCAAAACTTGTTGGCAAAATGACACTACATGTGGCTAATAGATCTTATATGCAGTATGCACTAGAGTGTCTCAAGCCAACAATATTCAACTGGTCTGAAGCTATTCTTTCTCAGATAAAGGAACAACTGAATAAAGAAAAAGGAGGAAGGAAAAATAATTTCAGTTATGGTTCGATCCTCATATATTTCGCTTTGGAATGGATTCCATTGATGTAGCCACAGCATGTGATGCTGGATATCGCTATTCCTAGAGAGCCTCAGATGTAGAGATGGGTGGAACTTATGGGTTGACATGCAAGGCAGTCGACAGTTGTATTTTCTACCGCATTCTTCTCCTGGTTCTGGTGACAAATCGTCGCCATCGATGATTATGCATACGCATCGAGGGCGCCCATGTCAGTTTTTCTAAGTTGTGACCACCAGGGTGCCTTTTGCACATTTGGGTGGCATCGTTCGTTTGGGCGCGCCGTGTGAGGTCGCCCGACCGGGCGCGTTCGGATCGAGCCATTTTGTTTAAGGGTGCACGTATCAGTTTTGCTAAGTTGTGACCACCTGGGTGCCTTGTGCATGTTCGAGTGGCCCGTTTTCCGTTTGATCCCTTGTGGCATCATTCGTTTGGGCACGTCGTGTCGCGTCGTGTGAGGTCGCCTGATCAGGCGCGTTTGGTTCGGGTTGTTTCATTCGAGGGCGCCCATATAAGTTTTTCTAAGTTGTGACCACCCGGGTGCCTTGTGCACATTCGAGCAGCCCGTTTGCTCCCTTATGGCATCGTTGGATTGGGTGTGTTGTGTCGCGCCATGTGAGGTCGCCTGACCGAGCGCGTTCAGGTCGGGTCATTTCATTCGAGGGCGCCCGTATAATTTTTGCTAAGTTGTGACCATCTGGATGCCTTGTGCACATTTGGGCAGCCCATTTGCTGTTTTCTCCCTTGTGGCATCGTACGGTCGGGCGCGTCGTATCGTGCCGTGTGAGGCTGCCCAGCTGTGCGCGTTCAGGTTGGGTCATTTCATTCGAGGGCGCCTGTATCAGTTTTGTTAAGTTGTGACTGCCCGAGTGCCTTATGCACATTTGGGTGGCACGTTTTCCGTTTTCTCCCTTGTGGCATCGTTCGTTGGGCGCACCGTGTCACGCTGTGTGAGGTCGCCCAACCGGGCGCGTTTAGGTCGGGCCATTTCGTTTGAGGGTGCCTGTATCAGTTTTGCTAAGTTGTGACCACCTGGGTGCCTTGTACACGTTCGGGTGGTCGGTTTTCCATTTGATCCCTTGTGGAATCGTTCGTTTGGGCGCATCATGTCGCGCCATGTGAGGTCGCCCGACCAGGGGCGTTCGGGTCAGGCCATTTCGTTCGAGGGCGCCCATATCAGTTTTGCAAAATTGTGACCACCCAGGTGCCTTGTGCACATTTGGGTGGCCCATTTTCCATTTGATCCCTTGTGGCATCATTCGTTTGGGTGCGTCGTGTCGCGTCGTGTGAGGTCGCCCGGCCGGGCGCATTCAGGTCGGGTCGTTTCGTTCGAGGGCGCCTGTATCAATTTTGCTAAGTTGTGACCGCCCAGGTGCCTTGTGCACGTTCGGGCAGCCCGTTTTCCATTTTCTCCGTTATGGCATCATTCGGTCGGGCGCAGCGTGTGAGGTCACTCGACCGGGCTCGTTCAGGTCGGGTCGTTTCGTTTGAGGGCGCCCGTATTAGTTTTGCTAAGTTATGACTGCCTGAGTGCCTTGTGCACGACGTTCGGGTGGCCCATTTTCCATTTTTTCCCTTGTGGCATCGTTCCTTGGGCGCGCTGTGTCGCGCCGTGTGAGGTCACCTGACCGGGCGTGTTCGGGTCGGGCCGTTTCGTTTGAGGGCGCCCGTATCAGTTTCGCTAAGTTGTGACCGCCCAGGTGCCTTGTGCATGTTCGGATGGCCCGTTTTCTGTTTGCTCCCTTGTGGCATCGTTAGGTTGGGTACAACATAGAAAATAAGGAAATTAGAGATACACAGAAACTCATATTAAAATTAAGATAACATTAAACAAAAAATTAGACATACACGGAAACTCATATTAAAATTAAGATATTATAGAAAATAATGTGAAACTTAAATTAATATTAAAATAACATCAAAACAAGAAGATTAGAAATAAATTTAAATGATTGTGGAAACTTAAATTAAAATTAACATAATCTAAAAGAAATATAGAAATTAAAATTAATAAAAAAATTCAAATTACAACAATAATAAAATAAACAAAAGAATAAAAAAAAATACCGAAATTAAAATTAAAAACAATTTAAAAAATATGAGAGTTAAATCTTAAAATAAAATTAAGAGCTTAAACTAAAATAATAACAGTTAATAAATCATCGTAATAATAACAATAATGCGCTCTGCCAAAGACTGACCGGGCCAAAGCAAGAAAGGGAGGCATTCGTTAAAGGCAACATATATTGCGCACACAAATATTTTATTTTTGTTCGATAGAAAGTTGTTGCAGCAGCAACAATGTGGACCAACGGAAAATAACCACAAGGTCAAGGGTTAAATTCTTAGGAAGTGGCTGAAAGACAAAGGGATGGTGGGGGCGAGAAGGGGAGAGAGAGAAGGGAGAGCATTTTGACGCTGAACAAGATGAGTGCGGAGCTGGTCTCGTCGTCCAGCGGTTATGGCTAACTCAATGCCCAGATTGAATAGCTAATGCAGTGCGAGTCCCTCTCAGAACAGGAGGCCAGTATTTTCAGCCCTTAAACCCGCTGTTTTAAATCTATGCAATTCGTATGGAGTTTCTATTCGAGATCCATTTTTTTTCAGAAGTTTCTGTTGTGAAACCTAGGTTTTGTAAAGGTCTGAGAAAATGCGCCCTCTCTTTGCCAGGACGGTGCTTGTACACTGTGTCGGCACACGGATCCGGCGGCATACGAACCCTCGTTGGGCAGATTTTCGGGTTGTTGGCGAAAATTTTTGGTGCGAATGGTTGTATTAGAATCCGATTCGCTGTTCTTTATGGTGTTAGGGGTTTTCAAACCATTTTTTAAAGGGAAATGGTGTTTCAATGGCCTGCAAACTGCGTTTTTCTAGTGCAATGCTTTGTGTTTATCGTTTCAGTTTGGTTAAGTGTGAGACCATTTAGCGTTCAAGAGTTGGATCCGTCATTGTCAAGAAAATAGAACCTAGGTGGAATCTTCGGGATGTATATATCGGGTGGCCCGAGGTCTGTGGTGGTTTATAAGTGTCTTGGATAAGTGTGTATCGATCCTTTCCTTGCCTGATGATCTTGTGATTAGCCTTTTAAAACTTTGGTTTTATCAGGTGCTTACATCTTTAAAGGTTGTTTAGTCGTTAATACATTTAGATGTCTTAGACAAGTGTGGAGTCACCTTGGCTAATGATCTTGTGAATAGACTTTTAAAACCTTTTTGATGCAGGAAAATAGTGTATGCTTCTCGATGCCCTTGATATCTGACAAGTAATTGAGGGCACAGCAGACCGTGTCCTCGAATACCCTAAGTATTTTGTTTTCTGTGGTTCTGTCTTATGTTCTGGTTTTTTCAAGAGGGTACAGGGGATTAGAATGCTAATTTTGGAGGGAGCTTAGTGTACTACAACTACTCATTTGGTTTGGGCTGTTGTGACTTTTTAAGGCTTTTGAAGATGTAAAATATTAAATATTTTTTTACAGATGTTGCGTTTGTTTGATCATTAGTTCAAACTTCAAACTGTTAAGACTTTTGAAAATGACTTGTTGAGATTTTATTGCACAGATCTATTAAAGGAGTCAGTTATCTATGATATCTGGGAATGTGGTTGGGATGAAAATTCCAACAATATATCCTTTTTGAAACATTTGTCAGAGCCTCTCGTGAGATTGAATTCTATGAATTAATGATTAATTCATGAGATCATTGATATGCTCAGATAATAAATTGCTGAGATATTATTTTACAGTGTTATGAAACAATTCAATTGTCTATGTAGACGTCTGGGTATATCTCCTCTATTATGTAGGAAAACATACCATTGAGATTGTTTGGGCTTAGGTGCAGAAGTCATAAATATGATATATAGTAGGCTATGATAATGGATTAAATACTGTATTGAAGAAAAAATATATTTTTTTAAGAATGTTTTTCTCATGGTTGCAGTTCAGAGGATTATGTGAAAAGGCCAAGGAGATTCTCATGGAAGAAAGTAATGTTCAGGTATGTCCTTTGCTTCAGCTAACTTTGAAATACAAATTATAATTTGCTTTCATCTGTGCCTCAAGGTGTTCAGTTCTATTTTGCATGCATGTACACACCAGTAAAAAATATACGCTGTTGGAATACAAAAAGAAGAAATAGAACAATAAACAAATGAAATACATTTTACCATTCAAAATTCTTTTAATCTGAAAATATGAAGAAAATTAAAGATTGAAATTGGAATCTATTAATGTTATCACAAAAATTGGGACTCACGGTAACATAGTATTTACGAGGTACACCGAAGAAGGGAGTGCTTGATGCATCTCTTGAGGAAATTGATCTAGCCCGTCTTCAAAACAATAACATAGAATGAAAAATAAGAGCTGGGGAAGATGGCTAAATTCTATCATTTCAAAACAGCCATTCCGCTTTTGAAGTATTCTCCTCAAACCCTAATATTTAGGGTCCATTACTTTTTCTACATCAGTGGAATAAATGATAGTGGGGTGAGGACTAGCAAACAAATAGCTAGCCATGCTCTATGATGTTGAAGTCAACTACAAGCTGGTGAAGAATCTTCATATCAATAGAATCATATCTTTGGTGTAGGGAAAAGTTTCCTCAAGAGTACCAATTATTATGTATTTTTCTTGAATGAAAGCCAGGTATCATAAACACACGAGAATTTATAATGTATATCCACTTTTTATCCTATTGTCATTTCAGTGACTTTAATTGAATGCAAATGTTGTTGTGAAGTGGTTCCGTAATCATGATTTTTTTTACCCTTCTCGTTTTGCAAGTTCTAATTGCTCTCTTGATGCTAATTGAGGAAATATTATTGTAATCATGTACCAAGTATTAGTCTATTGTTCTCTTGATGCCTTGTGCACTAAATTACCAAGTATTAGTGGAGAGCATGGATTGCCAGCTTGCACATATTGGCCTATATGCGAGTCGAGATGTATGTGGTTTCTTTTGGAGTTAGTTTTTTTTTTTTTTTGGTGTATGCATGAAATGGGGAGTCTTCTGCTTAAGAAAGCAACATTTTGTTTTAACTTTTTACCTTTATCATTTTTCAGCTGACAGTGATGGGATTTCTAATTTCTTTAGCTTGAGAAACTGATATTCTGTTTTCACCTTTCTTCAGTCCCTTGTTTTCAGCTATTCAAGATAGTACTGGTGTCAAAGTAGAAACTGCTTACATTTACATTAAATCATATCTAGGTTCCCTACTAGGGTAAATTTGTGGTTGAAATTCTGAATTCTTCTGCTTTGGATTTCCATATGTTTTATGATGTCAAGGTTCCCTACAAAAGTTTGATTTTGCTTTCAGGTCTCAACACGTTAATTTTTTCAGGTCATGGGTCCCATATAACCAAGCAGTTTTGGTTTATTGAGGTTAGTCCCGGGTTTGAGATCCACAGAGGCATTTGATGTATGTTTTGGATAGCATACAATGTCTATGCCATATGGGTGTCTAGATCTGTATAGATAGCATGCAATGTCTATGGGTGTCTAGATGTGTATAGCAAATAAGGTTTCAATACCTGCATGGAATGTGCAGAGGCTCTGCTTAAGAAAGTAGCATTCTGTTTTTACCTTTTTTTCAGTGCTCTGTTTTGGGTTGTCATTGATAGTCATGACACTAATATAACATGCACATCCATTTCCATATCAAATTTCCCTTCTACAACAGATCTGTGTAAATTTTTCTGCTAAACTGATTTTTTGTCATATGATGCCAATTCTGCCAGAGCTGAATCTATGGTGTTACAGTTCTAGAGACTTTTCCTTGCTCCGAGTGATGTGGCTAAATAGTTAAGGAGTTTTATTTCATCCAACCTCAGTTTTATGATTGATGGAAACATTTGATGCATGCACTAATAAGTAATAACATGCAATATTTGTGGGTTTTTATATCTATGATTCTGTTTAGAAAGAGGGTTTCAGTGATCTTTTTCAGTTCACACCTCGGTTTACCTTTTATCCCTCTTTAAAATTCATCTTCCAGGCTTTGATCCTTCTTCCATCCATGCTTGAAAGTAGCCATGCTGACATGATAACATGTATATGTCAGTCTGCAAGTACTTAGTGTTGGTTGCATTACATATGATATATGGGTAAGTCTGCATGCATGTACTTAATGTAGGATAGGTAGTTTTCATTCGTTTGTCTAAATTTCCCCTATATATTTAGAACATTTACGAAAGATAATTTTCATCATTATAGTCAAGGGTTGATCAACCATATTCCCACATTATGTGAAAATCTCATGTGACACTATTTTTTTAAGTATGATTAATACTTGTACTATTCAATTTCCTGTCCAGTTTTAAAGTTTCATTTTTTTTTTTTAAATTTAACCAACACACGAGAATTTCTAATGTATATCCACTTTTTATCCTATTTCCATTTCAGTGACTTTAATTGAATGTAAATGTTGTTGTGAAGTGGTTCCGTAATCATGATATTTTTTACCCTTCTCGTTTTGCAAGTTCTAATTTCTCTCTTGATGTTAATTGAGGAAATATTATTGTAATCATGTACCAAGTATTAGTGTATTTCTCTCTTGATGCCTTGTGAACTAAATTACCAAGTATTAGTGGAGAGCATGGATTGCCAGCTTGCACCTATTGACCTGTGTGCGAGTCGAGATGTATGTGGTTTCTTTTGGAGTTTTTTTTTTTTTTTTGGTGTATGCATGAAATGTGGAGTCTTCTGCTTAAGAAAGCATCATTTTGTTTTAACTTTTTACCTTTAGCAGTTTTTAGCTGACTATGATGGGATTTCTAATTTCTTTAGCTTGAGAAACTGATATTCTATTTTCACCTTTCTTCAGCCCTTTGTTTTCAGCTGTTAAATATAGTACTGGTGTCAGAGTAGAAACTGCTTTCATTTACATTAAATCGTATCCAGGTTCCCTGCTAGGGTAAATTTGTGGTTGAAATTATGAATTCTTCTGCTCTGGATTGCCATATGTTTTATGATGTCAAGGTTCCCTACAAAAGTTAAATTTTTCTTTCAGGTCTCAACACGTTAATTTGTTCAAGTCATGGGTCCCATATAACCAAGAAGTTTTGGTTTATTGAGGTTAGTCACAGGTTTGAGATCCACAGAGGCATTTGATGTATGTTCTGGATAGCATACAATGTCTATGCCATATGGGTGTCTAGATGTGCATAGATGGCATGCAATGTCTATGGGTGTCTAGATGTGTATATAAAATAAGGTTTCAATACCTGCATGGAATGTGCAGAGTCTCTGCTTAAGAAAGCAGCATTCTGTTTTTACCTTTTTTCAGTGCTCTATTTTGGGTTGTCATTGAATAGTCATGACACTAATATAACATGCACATCCATTTCCATATCAAAGTTTCCTTCTACAGCAGATCTGTGTAAATTTTTCTGTTGAACTGCTTTTTTGTCATATGATGCCAATCCTACCAGAGCTGAATCTATGGTGTTACAGTTCTAGAGACTTTTCCTTGCTCCGAGTGATGTGGTTAAATAGTTAAGGAGTTTTAGTTCATCCAACCTCAGTTTTATGATTGATGGAAACATTTGATGCATGCACTAATAAGTAATAACATGTAATATATGTGGGTTTGTATATCTGTGATTCTGTTTAGAAAGAGGGTTTCAGTGATCTTTTTCAGTTCACACCTCGGTTTACCTTTTATCCCTCTTTAAAATTTGTCTTCCAGGCTTTGATCCTTCTTCCATCCATGCTTGAAAGTAGCCATGCTAACATGATAACATGTATATGTCAGTCTGCAATTACTTAGTGTTGGCTGCATTACATATGATATATGGGTAAGTCTGCCTGCATGTACTTAATGTAGGATAGGGATTTTTCGTTCGTTTGTCTAAATTTCCCCTATATATTAGGAAAATTTACGGAAGCTAATTTTCATCATTATATTCAAGGCTTGGTCAACCATATTCCCACATTACGTGAAAAGCTCATGTGACACTATTTTGTTAAGTATGATTAATACTTGTAATATTCAATTTCTTGTCCAGTTTTAAAGTTTCATTTTTTTTTTTTTACATTTAACCAACACACGAGAATTTCTAATGTATATCCACTTTTTATCCTATTTCCATTTCAGTGACTTTAATTGAATGCAAATGTTGTTGTGAAGTGATTCCGTAATCATGATTTTTTTTACCCTTCTCGTTTTGCAAGTTCTAATTGCTCTCTTGATGCTAATTGAGGAAATATTATTGTAATCATGTACCAAGTATTAGTCTATTGCTCTCTTGATGCCTTGTGCACTAAATTTCCAAGTACTAGTGGAGAGCATGGATTGCCATCTTGCACATATTGGCCTGTATGCGAGTCAAGATGTATGTGGTTTCTTTTGGAGTTAGTTTTTTTTTTTTTGGTGTATGCATGAAATTTGCTTAAGAAAGCGGTATTCTGTTTTAAATTTTTACCTTTAGCAGTTTTTAGCTGACTATGATGGGATTTATAATTTCTTTAGCTTGAGAAACCGATATTCTGTTTTCACCTTTCTTCAGTCCTTTTTTTTCAGCTGTTCAAGATAGTACTGATGTCAAAGTAGAAACTGCTTGCATTTACATTAAATCATATCCAAGTTCCCTACTAGGGTAAATTTGTGGTTGAAATTATGAATTATTTTGCTTTGGATTGCCATATGTTTTATGATTTCAAGGTTCCCTACAAAAGTTCAATTTTTCTTTCAGGTCTCAACACGTTAATTTGTTCAGGTCATGGGTCCCATATAACCAAGCAGTTTTAGTTTATTGAGGTTAGTCACAGGTTTGAGATCCACATAGGCATTTGATGTATGTTCTGGATAGCATACAATGTCTATGCCATATGGGTGTCTAGATGTGTATAGATAACATGCAATGTCTATGGGTATCTAGATGTGTATAGCAAATAAGGTTTCAATACCTACATGGAATGTGCGGAGTCTCCGCTTAAGAAAGCAACATTATGTTTTTACCTTTTTTCAGTGCTCTGTTTTGGGTTGTCATTGATAGTCATGACACTAATATAACATGCACATCCATTTCCATATCAAAGTTCCTTTCTACAGTAGATTTGTGTAAATTTTTCTGCTGAACTACTTTTTTGTCATACGATGCCAATCTTGCCAGAGCTGAATCTATGGTGTCACAGTTCTAGAGACTTTTCCTTGCTTCGAGTGATGTGGCTAAATAGTTAAGGATTTTTAGTTCATCTAACCTCAGTTTTATGATTGATGGAAACATTTGATGCATGCAGTAATAAGTAATAACATGCAATATATGTGGGTTTTTATATCTGTGATTCTGTTTAGAAAGAGGGCTTCAGTGATCTTTTTCAGTTCACACCTCGGTTTACCTTTAATCCCTCTTTAAAATTCGTCTTCCAGGCTTTGATCCTTCTTCCATCCATGCTTGAAAGTAGCCATGCTGACACGATAACATGTATATGTCATTCTGCAAGTACTTAGTGTTGGATACATTACATATGATATATGGGTAAGTCTTCCTGCATGTACTTAATGTAGGATAGGGAGTTTTTGTTCATTTGTCTAAATTTCCCCTATATATTCGGAACAATTACGGAAGCTAATTTTCATCATTATAGTCAAGGCTTGATCAACCATATTCCCACATTACGTGAAAAGCTCATGTGGCACTATTTTGTTAAGTATGATTAATACTTGTACTATTCAATTTCCTGTCCAGTTTTAAAGTTTCATTATTTTTTTAAAATTTAACCAACACATGAGAATTTATAATGTATATCCACCTTTTATCCTATTTCCATTTCAGTGACTTTAATTGAATGCAAATGTTGTTGTGAAGTGGTTCCGTAATCATGATTTTTTTTACCCTTCTCGTTTTGCAAGTTCTAATTGCTCTCTTGATGCTAATTGAGGAAATATTATTGTAATCATGTACCAAGTATTAGTCTATTGCTCTCTTGATGCCTTGTGCACTAAATTAACAAGTATTAGTGGAGAGCATGGATTGCTAACTTGAACATATTGGCCTGTATGCGAGTCCAGTTTTAAAGTTTCATTTTTTTTTTTTAATTTAACCAGACGTCAGTATACCGACGCTTTGTAAGCGTCGGTCTTCCAACGCCTTGAACCTTTTGCCCTTTTCGTCGGTCTTGCGACATTTTATTTTTTATTTTTAAATGTCTGTCAGTATTGCGACACTTCTTCCTGGCGTTGGTATTGCGACGCTTCTACAAAGCGTTGGTATTGCGACACTTATACAAAGCGTCGATATTGCGACACTTTTGCAAAGCGTCAGTATTGCGACACTTTTGAAACGCGTTGGTATTGTGACACTTTAAATGTGTCGATATTGCGACACTTTAAAAGTGTCAGTATTACAACACTTCAATAAAGTGTCATAACAAGTGTTGCTCTTCCAACGCTTTATTGAAGTGTCAGAATTGCAACTCTATGGCTAACCACACTTTGTCCGCCCTCAAACTGTCGCTCTTGCGACGACTATGTGTCGGAATAACGACACTTTGGCCGTCGGAAATTGGGCCAAATTTACTAGTGTCAGGTGAGTTTAGTTTAACTTAATCGATTATATTTTAGTAGCAGTTATATGTTGCATATTTCTCAAATTGTGGAGTTGTTCCTTTCCTATTGCATGTTTTTTTATATTGTTATGTTGTGATTCAAATTTTTAGTTGTGCTTTCCAGTTATTCTCCTACATAGTACATGCTTTGATAGATTATATCAAAAGTCTTACCAATACAATAACATTGATTGTTGTATGTGGACATTTTTGTTCAGGATGGTCCATTACATAATCAAGATGAGGAGCCGGATCATGCAATTGTTGAAAATGGCAACAAGAAACAGTGAAGGAGGCCTCCTGAAACATCTTTCCTGATCCTAGTTGGAGAGTGATCACCTAAACTAGGTGGGGACCACACATGTGATTTTTGTCGAAAAATCTATTTTTATACTATGTCTATTTTTAGACATATGGAGCATGGTCCAGGGGTTGTAGTATGTTATTCTTGGAGTATTGGTCATGTTGGTAAAAATAGATGGACCTCTATTTTTAGACATTTAGGTCGAAGTCTACTTTTAGACTGCCTATCCTAAAAATAGGGAAGTCAAATATTATTTACTCTTAATAATATTTGGACTCTAAACATTATCTTATTCTCTTGGCGCACTTCAGTTTGATGCCTGGATGTGGCACATGCAGCTGATAGAAGGAAATATGCTTTTCCTAGGGTTTAAGTGAAGCTATTGCATGAAGACTTCAGTTAGAACTCATGTGACAGAGTTTGGTGGAGTTGATTGAGGAAGTTAGTGGAGTTGTATTCAGTTTAACTAATCTAAACATAGTTGAGATTTTGTATCCAAGTTAACTAATAGATACAATTAGTGAGAGTGGTGTGAATTAATTATTAATTAATTCACTAATTATAAACTCATAAATCAACTAAATAATACATCAATTAACTTCAGTGCATGGACAGTTTCAGTGGAGACCAGTGCAGAAATAGGTGAAAGAGCAGGTTAACTATCGGTTGTGACTATACTATTGCTATTTGCAACACACAGATGGGTGGAGTAACCCATGAGGTTTGCGTAGTTCAGGCTGGGTGGTTTATCTATATAAAGAGGCCATCCTATAGCTTGAAAACGCAATTCAGGTTGGCTATCGAGTGGCTAAAGGTTGGAGCATGAGTTTTGCTAGATCTAGCTTGATAGTGTGTAGCAAGGGAGGTAGTGCATGAGAGCTTGCAAAGAGCTTTGTACTATGATTGTTACATGATCTCCATGACATGTATAATATACAGATAGTTGGGGGTTTTCAGCTTTAAGCTTTCCCATGAAATACCGTGTTCATATGTGTGAATTTTTATGGCTTTAATGTGTGCATGCAATTGATTTTATTTCCGCATGTGATGATCAATGGTAGAAGAGATTCTGTATTATGCATGAAGCTAAAATAGTGTGTGATCAGGAGAATCTCGGTGAATAACATATCAGTTATTCAAATTTCTACAGCAATTGCACTTTCTCTTTCTGAAGAACTAACCAATCCAGATGGTATATGATGGCAATTTCATTTTTTTACAGTTACTTTTAGTTTAATTATATCATTTAGCTCAATGCTTTTCATATATTCAACTAAACTTTTGTTTCTTAACAAGATTTTGTCATTTCCATGTTTTAGTGAAACTGTTTATGGTTTTATACTCTCATACAACCTTTATCAAGTTACATGCACCTTCATTAGAAAAAACAAGAGAATATTTCTTGCCATGACTATATTTCTTTGTCATTGTTGACTTAAGAAAGTATTTTAGCTAAGAAAATAGTTTCAAGGTTATGGCATAACTTGTCATATAAATTGAACAGAAGTTATATCCAAAATGTTAACTTGTAAACTACTTCGCTGGTTTTAGGCTTTCCATTTAAAATCTACTTCAGTTTGAACTTTGAACGAGTTGTTCCATAGACTTGAATATTAAGAGATTTTGGTGTAAGGATTCAAAATTAGCCTGTAAGTCCTCTCAGTTATTCATTTATTTTATCTGAATATAAAATTTACTATTAAATTAGAACCACTCTGCACAAATACATCATAGATCAAGATCATACTTTGTAGAGTGTCATAGAATAAAAATAGGAACAAGGACACTGAATTCTTTCAGTTTTCCTGGTTCTTATTCCTTTGTGTATCTTTGCACCTTTAAGGGCAATTGCTATTTTAAAGTCTAGTTCTTTAAAGGGTACTAGCTCAATGGAAGAGCACTTGTTTTACAAGCAGGAGGTTGGTGGTTTGATTCCATCGTGCCCTGATATTCATATATAGGGAATGACGAAGATCAATTTTTGGTGACAAATTCTCTTTCGACCATCACCAATGAGCTTATGGTGACATTTTCGACCCTCACCAAAATATGAAATGGTGACGGTCAACGGATGCCACCATATATACACACCAATAGTGATGACTATTAAAGGTCTGTCACCGTAAATCATTGTTGTTGATATGAAATGGTGAGGGTCACTGTTTGTCATTATAATCATTATTCGTGATGAACCTTGATGTCACTAATGATTTTATGGTGACGGTCAATGAACGTTTCCATATATATGCACCAATAGTGACGTCCATGAAAGGTCCATCTCAAAAAATCATTGCTATTCATATGAAATGGTGACGGTCACTATCTGTCATTATAATCAATATTCGTGACGGACTTTGAATGTCACCACAACACATACTTTCGGCGACGCCACCTTTGGTGACATTCAGTTTTTTGGTGACGAAGTCTATTTTCCGTCACCATTGCTCATATGAAATGGTGACAATCACTATCTGTCACTATAAATCATTATTGGTGACAGACCTTGAATGTCACCACAACACCTATACTTTCGGTGACGTTCAGTTTTTTGGTGACGGAGGCTATTTTCCATCACCATTGCTCATATGAAATGGTGACAGTCACTATTCGTCACTATAAATCAATATTGGTTACGGACCTTGAATGTCACCACAACACCTATACTTTCGGCGATGCCACCTTTGGTGACATTCAGTTTTTGGTGACGAAGGTTCTTTTGACCCTCACCAATGAGCTTATGGTGACCATTTTCGCCCCTCACCAATGTGCCTTTTTCTTGTAGTGATGAGTGGTTCACATTCTCCTATGGCATATGAGCAGGATGAGTAGTTCACCTTCTCTTGTCAATGCCCTAGCAAACATCCTACCCATGCAGTCACCGACTCATGGGAAGTACCTCTAATCTGGCCAATGAGTTGGGAAATAGGATAGGGACCATATCATTACTGCTCGATGCATCGTGTATTTTCGTACTCCCTATGCTAGGATGCATGGTGTTATACAAATTGATCTTAGATCAATTTAGGTTATACCTATGGGTTAGCTTATGTTAGTGGAGAGAAGCAAGGTCTTTTGACTCTCTCTCGATAAATTCTTCTTCATTATTACTTCATGGTTCAGCGGGGTAGAGAAGAGATGACAGAGATGGTACATGATTAAAGGATGCGATGGTGATTAGTGATACTAGATGGATTGGCAGGCTGAATTCTCCCTAGTTGAGAGGGAGTGTTAAATTTGGAAAGTAGGACCAAATTCCACCTTGGGACAACTCATTTTATGGAGATCATGATTGCATTCGATTCCTCATTTTGAGAGGTCCAAGATTGATCTATTTATCATCTCATTCAGACAAGAATAAGTGATATTTTGAATTTATTCTTTCACATGTGCAAATTGTTTAGATCAGCCTCAACTTAATGTAGGCTCAAGGAGCCAATGAAGGTGTCTCTTCAACCTTGAAGAATTGTATACATAAGAGTGACCTCTCACCTCATTTGATCATAATTCACTCACACATTCTTCTCTCTATCCACTTCAAATTAGTTCGTACAACTTGGGTTTCTCTCTCTCACACACACGTGTGGCAAAGGAGGCCAAAAGTTTCAGAGACCAATTGCAAGACGAATTTCCATATTTCATACCAGCGTTCACCAGGGCTTGCTTGAACTATTTTGACTGCACTTTTCTTGGTATAATTTCTATTTTTTCAGTTTTTACTTGTTGGCACATAAATCGAGGCATTTGACTGAGTTTGACTTGCGTTAAAAGCAGGCCTGGCCAAATTTTGACTAAGTTTGACCAACATTTTAGGGACTGTTTTGGGTTGACTTTGACCCTTCTTGGAGGCTGAGTGGACTAAATTTGACCCAGCTGTTAAGGGGTTAATTTGTTGTTGATTTGACTAGCATTGACTTTATAGTTAGGGCTACAGGTTAACTATTGTTGACTGCTATTTTGACAAGGCTCATTTGACTATGTTTTCGGCAAGTGACTTTGACCTATGTATTCTCTCTCTCTCTCTCTCTCTCTCTCTCTCTCTCTCTCTCTCTCTCTCTCTCTTTGTTGAACTATTGAATAATAATAAGAAGAATTTATCAAAGAGTTTTCCCCACATCCGGGTTTTTCCCTAGCCTCCGCCAAATATTATGTTCTATTGTCTTGGCTTGTCTTCTGCATTTTGTATTATGTTCTATCTTCATTCACTCTCAATGTGATTAATGGTTAATGTGCTTGCTACTACAAATAATTGGAAATTTTCATTGGGATGGTAAGAAACATTGAAATAAATTGTGCTAAGCATAGAACATACCATTGTTAACTAAAATTAACAATTTAAAGAGAAACACTTCTTTGAAAATTTTAATGAGATTTGTAAAGGTGGACTTTAATAATTTCTCAACCTCTACCTCCTTTGAAAAATATTTATCTTACTTTAAAATTTTCAATATTTGATGAAATTAAATTTAAATATTATAATAAAGTTAAATTTATAATTAAATTTGGAAATTTAAATTTAAATAAACATAAATCAATGATATATGTTGTCTTTAGCTAAAAATTTATTCCAAAAATAATTATAATTTCAAATTGAACCAAACAAATTTTAAATAATAAAATTGAAAATATTCAAATTTAAATTGATTTTAATGAATATAGATGGCACTTAAAACAAAATTTCTAAGAGAAATACAAAGCAATATTCATATCAAAATTACAAAATATCTTGTGTGGTGTGAATTCATGTCTCTTATTCTTTGCATTTACTATTCTATCTACGATTGCTATTTATCATTGTTAAAATTTGACAGCTTAGGGATGAATTTATCCTAGAAGATATTTGAACCACCTATAATAAATTTCATTTCTAACAATTCTAATATGACATTCCAAAAATAGTAAGTCACATCCCAATTTGGAAGTGACTTTCCAAAAATAGAAAATCATGCCTACATGATCAAGGATGATCTCAAGATATGGTATCCACTTTTAAATCAAATCCATCATGAATATGCAAGTCAAGAATAAATATTTTTATCCTTACTAGTACTATTATTATTATTACACTATTATTTATAAAATATTCTAAAGTCATTCACCTTTAATGGATTAATAAAAACGAATTCTCTCATGAAATAAGTAAATTAAATTGAGAATCTCTTATTTTTCAAATTGAACCTTTCTCTTGATTGTTGAAAAGTTACAAGCTGTTGAACGAGCGCTTATGGAGAGCAGAAGAGCTAGGTTTTGCAGGTTTGGGCCTTATGGCCGTGCGGCGGCGGTTCCTCCTGGTTGCGCACTAGAAGGGTTTGATACTCCGGTTTTCATTGCTATCGATTCCATGAGTGGGCAGCCTTCGAACTTTGGATATGCACTGGTTTTCTGCGGAGCTTGGGAACTAGATTTCACGGCGCCCTCCACCAAAGACCCCCAACCTTCCATCGCTCGCTATGGGCATGAATCTTGGCCTGTTCCAGTTTCCCCGCACCCGCATCTGGTAACTTTTGAATTTTTTTTCGCTATTTCAGCACCAAACGCTTGTTTGTTGCCCCTGGACAGCAGGAATATTGCGAGGGCCGGAAGTCCCTGCGGGCTTGTGGCCAAGAGTCCCTGCGGGCTTGTCGTCATTCCGAGTAATCTTTCATTGTTTACTAGTGGTGGGTCAGTGGGCGACAAGGGGCCGAGTACCCTGCCTCTCTGCATGCGACTCCCTCTACCTCCAGTTTACTATTGGGGCTCTGGCGCTGTGAGCCCTCATGGTGGTAGAGATAGGAGTGGTAATAATGCCGGAAGATTGGAAAAAATGGTTTCTCACCCAGCTAAGAAGCCAGCCACAGCATTCCCTTCTCCGAAGACTCTCATGCCGCTTTGGACCTCGAAGGTCCTCAGTCCTGCATCATCAGCTCCGCTCAGGTCCTGCTCTGCAGATATGACTTGGCTGATGCTTCTTGCAGGAATTAAAATTCAGCAGCGACAACATCTTAAAAATTGCAGAGATTGTGTTTTCAGGACGGAGAAGACCGACTGGCTTTTCATTCACCCTGCTTCTCAGTACTCTGTCTCGGTTCTGTTTCTGCCCTGCAATGACAGTTTCTTTTTGAAGGGGAAAGTTCCTCCCCATCAAAGCCATGACAGACATGCTCTCGGTTGCTCTAGCAATCCTGACACTGTGTCCAGGAACCTCTTTGATTCTTTTTAGATCCAAATCTCTCAACCAACAAGAAAAACCATCCTGCAATGGGTCTGTTCCAATGATCTGGTGCTGAATCTCAAGCTGGTTCTTGAACGGCGGATTGGAATCCCTTCTGGCCTTCAGCGACTTCTCTTTCAAGGGAAACAACTTGAAGATCTTCTACCCATCTCTTCTTACAGCATTAACAGGAACAGCTCTTTGGTGTTAACCCTTCGTTTGAGAGGGGGTGCAGCGGGACAGTCGTCCTCCGCTCCTCCCTTCTCTTACAAAGATGTAGTACATTCTGAGTTCTCCAAACCCTCGGAAGCCCTTAAATCCAAGCCTTTTTTGGTTAACAAATCAGAGGAAGTTCCCACTGTCGAAATTTCCCATGCGGATCTCGTAACTCAACTTCAAGAATATGCAGAAAGAGCCAGCATTTTCAGATTCAACGGACTGTGGCCGCGATCTCAGGACCTTTACGATTGGGTTCATGCAAACTGGACACATCATTGCAAGGTCAGTTTCTGTTCAAAAGGGTATTTTATTGTTCTTTTTTATGACAGTAAGCATTATGAAAAGGCTTTAGAAGAAGGCCCTTGGTTCATGGGAACTGTAGGGCTCTTCTTAACGCCTTGGTTTCCAGATTTTGATCCGGCAACCGCGGTCATCACCAGGACACCTGTATGGATCAGACTTCCAAACCTACCTGTCCACTTATGGCATGTTGCAGTCTACAAAGCTATAGGCAACTCCTTGGGCAGTTTCATTACGGGAGATTACAGGAGGGAAAGAGTAGGTCTCTACACATATGCCAGAATATGTGTGGAGGTGGACTTAAGCAAGGGACTTCCAGACCAAATCATTCTCAAAATAAACGACTTTGTCTGGACCCAGACTTTGGACTACGAAAATACAGCCTTCCGTTGTCGCCACTGCCACCAAACAGGGCATCTGCAGTCCACCTGCCCTTCTCTACCGGCAAAAAAGAAAAAGGAGAACCTCTCCAAGCACAAATCCAAATGATGGGCTCCTTGCTCTCCACCTCCTGCAGTGGATTCTGATTCCTCTTGCTCTGAAGATGAAGCCAGCGATGCAGATTTGGATCATACCCCTCCAGCTGGGGTTCCTTCCAACGTTGGTCCGGCACACTCCTCCGACATAGCCACCGCCCAGAAACGTGCTCATTTGACCTCTTCCTCTGACTCAGAAAAGGAGGGCCCCCCCTCGGAGCACCCCAGTCTTCAAGTTATTGTTGCTCATTCGCCCCTGGATGGATGGGTCAAAGTTAAAAACAGGAAAGGGAAAAAGCTTCGTGTTGAGACCTCTACCCATTCTGGGTAGAGATCAGTATTTTAGCTTCCCAGTCTTTGGTTGTAATACTTTGCTTGTTTCACTCCTCCGGAACCGAGGTTGATAGTCCTATCATTGCCGGTTGCCGGTTTTCTGTCTCTCTTGACTGTATCACCATCTTGTATCATATTTTTTGCTTAATAGAATTAGTCCAACTTCAGAAAAAAAAAATTGAACCTTTCTCTTGGAATAAAATAGTAACTCCACACTCAAGAGAATGTAACTCTCCCTGACTAATTCAAATTACGGAAAAAGTGTAACTCCTCATTAATGCACTTGTAACGCCATCATTCAATTCGATTTGTAACTCTCACCAAATATTATCTCATATATAAGTATAACTCTCTCTCTCTCTCCCTAATTCGAATTGTAACTCCTCAAGACAAGTGTACCTCTCTCTATTCTTGAGACGAGTTACATTTCTCCTCAAATAACTCCTCCCTCATGGAATTCAATTCTCCTATTATTAGCTCAAGGAATAAATTCATTTTGTAACTCCTCCCCTTTCTCATCTATTTAAACAAGATCAAGTGAGAGTTGAGAGTAACATGTTCATTTTGAAGAAGGAGAACTAGAGTTGAATGTGTGCAAGAGAAGTGTGAGAGCAAGTAAAGAGTAAGAGTAAGGGAAGAGATGGAGCAAGTGTGCATGAAAAGATCTAATCAAGAGAAGGAGGAGATCTCCAAGAAAATAGAAAGAGCACTTCAGCTCCAAGTTGATCAAACATTGGTGACTTTATTCTTTCTCATTCTCTCTCTCTCTTTGTAGTTTGCTAAACGATTGAAAAAATCTAATAGAAGAACAATAATTTGGGTTTCCCCTTGTGGGTTTTGCCCTAGTTATTGAACCTAACTCTCGGTGTCTCATATTTGTGCTTGGATGTTTTCATATGATTCTTAAGTTTATGTTCTATCTACAATTGCTGACCTGAAAAGTTGTTAAAAACATATATGCATTCTAAGTATTTGTAACAACATAGTACATTCATTTTTCTGCAAAGCACATTCAGTTTTCTGCAAAGTACATTCAAGCTTCTGCAAAGTACATTCAGTTTTATGAAAAGTAAATTAAGCTTTCTACAAATCAGATTCAGTTCCATTCAGTTTTCTTCAAAGTACATTCAATTTTCTGTAAGTACAATCAAGTTTAAGCGTACAACTTTCAAGTTTCTACAAAGAATTTTTAAATTTTTGCATAAAACTTTTAGATTTTAACATGGTATCAGAGCCTTGGTGAAGATAAGTCCAAGGAAATTAGAGATCACCTGAAGAGAACCCACTTGTTGCCAAAGTTTTATGATTAAGATGACTTCATCCTACTTCAAGATAAAGGAGAAGTTGAATGATGTTTCAAACTTTGGTTCATGGAAAACAAGGGTAGATATGACTTTTGAAGAACATGAAGTTCTGGAGTATGTTGAAGAAACAATTGTTGTTCCACCAGAGAATGCAAGTGTTGTTGTCAAATCCAAATTTAAAAAGGGTGAAATCAAAGCTAGAAAAATCATCCTTGATTCTCTTAGTGATCATCTCATTACTTATGTTTCTGGTCTAAAGAAAGCTAAATAAATGTATGAGAAACTAATAGGCAGGTTTGCAATTAGTAACTTGAACCATATTATTGCTTTGAAGAATCAATTGAAGGACATTAAGATGAATATAGGAGAGAGTTTCAAGCATACTTCTTGTGAATGACTAAAATCGGGAATTAATTGTCCATATTTAGTGAATATGTACCCGACAAAGAAATGGAGTTGATTGTGATGGGAGGTCTTTCTTCTATTTGGGAGGTTTTTATCACCACCATCAACAACATCAACACTATTCCCACATTTAGCTCCTGGGAAAGTGTATCCAAGAAGAGGCCAAAATGATCTCCAAAGGGAGAATTTCACATCATGAAGAAGGAGATCCTACTGCATTTTCGGTCCGTGACAAGATAAAGAAAGATAATAAAAAGAAATCTACTTTCAAATCAAATAAAGGGAATCTAGACATGTCAAAAGTTAGATGCTTTAACTGTAAAAAACATGATCATTTTGCTCGTGATAGTAATAAAAGAAGTAGAGCTCCTAGATTAAAAAACAAATCTGATTCCCTGAATCGACGTCCCTGCTCGGCTCCTCGCCTGGCCGGCGGCCAGCTCCGCAACCACTAAGGGGTGGACCGATTGTTTTCTCAATTTAATTAAAATTTTTAATATATATATGTGTGTGTGTGTGTGTGTGTATATATTATTTTTTGTTTTCATTTTTAATTTTTTATATTATTTATTTATTTATTTTTAATATAATTTATTTTATTTTTTTTAAATTTAAAAAAAATGAATTTTGTGTTTTTTTTTTTCATTATTTTAAAATGTTTTTATTTTCAAATTTCATTTTTTTTAAGATTTAAATTTTAATTATTTTAAAATTTCTATTTTATTTTTGTTTTTATTTTTATTTTTTAGTTTTTCTTATTTTCAATTACTTTTATTTGTATTTTGATTTTTAATTTTTAAATTTTAATTTTAATATTTTAATATATTATTTTTATTATTTTATTTTATCATTTTTTTTATTATGCGGTTTTTTTAAAACTAAAAAAAAATGTTTTCGATGTTTTTTTTTCTTCTTTTTTTATTATTATTATTATTTTTTTTAAAATTATGTGGTTATTTGAAATAATTTTCCCCAATTATTTATTTATTTATTTGTAACTCTTTTTTTTGGTCTTTTTTTTATTAAATTTCTTATTTTTTTTTACATTTTTATGGTTTTTTTTCTCTCTCTTTTTTTTTTTTTAAATGTTTTATTACCAACATGAAAATCACCAACATTAAAAAAAAAGTATCTACACTTAATACATTAGAAAATTTAAAGTGAAAAAAATAAGCCCTCTAAACAAGAAGGGATGATGCATATCAAAATTACAAAAGCTCTTGTCTGGTGTGAATTCATATCTCTTATTCTTTCATTTATTATTCTATCTACAATTGCTATTTATCCTTGTTAAAATTTGACAGCTCAGGGATGAATTTATCCTAGAAGAAATCATATCTTTCAATTTTGTTTGAACCACCTATAATAAAATTTCATTTCCAACCATTCTAAGTCATCTCAATTTGGAAGTGACTTTCCAAAAATAAAAAGTCATGTCTAAATGATCAAGGCTGATCTTGACATATGGAATCCACTTTAAAATCAAATCAATCATGACTATTATTATTATTATTTATAAAATATTCTAAAGTCATTCACCTTTAATGGATTAATAAAAGCAAATTCTCTCATGAAATAAGTAAATTAAATTAAGAATCTCTTACTTGGAAAATTGAACCTCTCTCTTTGAATAAAATAGTAACTCCACACTTAAGAGAATGTAACTTTCCCTCACTAATTCAATTTATGGCAAAAGTGTAACTCCTCATTAAATGCACTTGTAACTCCCTCATTCAATTTGATTTGTAACTCTCACTAAATATTCTCTCATATCTAAGTATAACTCTCTCTCTCCCTAATTTTAATTGTAAATCCTCAAAGAAAGTGCACCTCTCTCTATTCTTGGGATGAGTTACACTTCTCTTCAGGTAGCTCCTCCCTCATGGAATTCAATTCTCCTATTATTGGCTCGAGGAATGAATTAATTTTGTAAATCCTCTCCTTTCTCATCTATTTAAGCAAGAGCAAGTTAGAGTTGAGAGTAACAAGTTATTTGTGAAGGAGGAGAGCTAGATTTGAGTGTGTTCAAAAGAAGTGTGAAAGCAATTGAAGAGTAAGAGCAAGGGAAGAGCTCAAACAAGTTTGTAGGATAAGATCTAATCAAGAGAATGAAGAGATCTTCAAGAAAAGAGCAAGACCACTTTAGCTGCAAGTTGATCAAACATTGGTGATTTTATTCATTCTCATTATCTCTCTCTCTCGTTGTACTTTGTTGAACAAATGAAAAAATCTAATAGAAGAAGAATCATGTGTTTTTTCCCCTTGTGGTTTTTTCCCTCACCATTGGATATAACTCTCAGTGTCTCATATTTTTGTTTGGATGTCTTCATATGATCCTTAAGTTTATGTTTTATCTACAATTGCCGATCTGAAAAGTGGTGAAGAACAAATATTCATTCTAAGTATTTGTAACAACATAGTACATTCAGTTTTCGCAAAGCACATTCAATTTTTTGCAAAGTACATTCAACTTTCTGCAAAGCACATTTATTTTTTTGCAAAGTACATTCAATTTTCTTCATAGCACATTCAATTTTCTACAAGTACATTCAATTTTATGCATATAACTTTCAAGTTTCTACAAAAAAAATTTAAATTTCTGCATAGAACTTTCATATTTTAACATGGTATCAGAGCCTTGGTGAAGACAAGTCCAAGGAAATCAGAGATCACTTGAAGAGACCCCACTTGCTGCCAAAGTTTTTTGATTAAGATGACTTTGTCCTACTTCAAGATAGAGGAGAAGCTGAATGATGCTTCAAACTTTGGTCCATGGAAAACAAGGATAGATATCACTCTTGAAAAAAAACAAAGTTATGGAGTATGTTGAAGACAATAGTTGATCCATCAGAGAATGCAAGTGTTGTTGTCAAATCCAAACTTAAAAATGGTGAAATCAAAGCTAGAAATTTTTTTCTTGATTCTCTTATTGATCGTCTCATTACTTATGTTTCTGGTTTGAAGAAAGCTAAAGAAATGTATGCCAAACTAATTGAAATGTTTGCAATTAGTAACTTGAACCATATTATTGCTTTTAATAATCAGTTGAAGAACATCAAGATGAATGGAGGAAAGATGATTCAAACATACTTTATGTGAATGACTAAAATCGGGAATCAACAGTCAACAATTGGTGAAGTTGCACCTAAAAAAGAAATGGTGTTGATTGCACTTAGAGGAATTTCTTTTGTGTGGAAGACTTTTATCACCACCATCAACAACATCAACACTATTCCCACATTTTATGAGCTCCTAGGAAAGTGTATCCAAGAGGAGGCCAAATTGATGTCCAGAGGGAGAATTTCACATCATGAAGAAGGAGAACCTACTGCATTTTCGGCCTATGAAAAGAGAAATCAAGGTAATAAAAATAAATTTTCTTTCAAATAAAATGAAGGGAATCTAGACATGTCAAAAGTCATATGCTTTAACTGTAAAAAACATTGTCATTTTTCTCCTGACTCTAAATAAAGAAGAAGAGCTCCTAGGTTAAAAAAACAAATCCGATTATAGAAAATAATCTTATGAAAATAAAATAAAATGGCATCCTAAGAAAATAAGAAATCCAAGATATATAAATAATGCAGCGGAAACTCAATCAAAATATTTTCTTGTTTCTGCTCTTTCCAGTCTTCTTTTGTAAATTCATTTGATAGTTGGTTAGTTGATAGTGTTTCTTTCAAACATTTTACTGGTTACAGAGAGGAAATCTCTAATATAGTTGAGAGGGAGAATAATTTAAATTTTATCCTTGGAGATATTATACTCACCAAGTTAAAGGTTATGGTTCAATTTCCTTTCAGTTAGATTCTGGAAAAAAAAAAAAAATCTGCAAGAAGTTTTGTATTTACATGTTTGAAAAAGAACCTTGTATCTATATCTTCTCTAGAAGATAAAGAAATGAAAGTTGCTTATTAATGGAAAAGTTCTAACTTGTCCTTTTAACTCAAGTTTGAGAGAATCCTTCACTCTTGGATCAAGACGTGAAGGGCTTTACAAATTCAATGGTATATCCATTCATGCATTGGTCCATTATACAGATTTTCAGTGTGAGCTATGGCACATAATATTTTCTCACCTACACTACAAAGCCATACCTCATGTAAGGAAGATGGTTTCTCGAATTCCTGAGATCAGAATGGATGATGAAGGAGTTTTCTCAAGATGTGCAAGTGGAAAGCATTTAAAGGGACCATTCCCTTCAAGCAAAACAAAAACAAGTGAGGTATTTTAACTCATACATTCTGATTTATGTGGATCTATGCTTGTTACTTTTCTTGGTGGATACTTGTATTTCACGAATTTTTTTTATGGTTTTTCTCGAAAGACATGGATATTATTTTTTTAAAGAAAGTGGAAGCATTTGACATGTTCAGATATTTCAAGGCTTTGGTTGAAAATCAAATGGGAAAGTTGATCAAAGATATCTGATATGATAATGGGGGAGAGTTCACCTCCAATGAGTTTAATGATCTTTACAAAAGACGTTGGAATAAATAAAGAAACCAATGTGTCATACAATCCACAACAAAATGGTGTGGGTAAGAGGAAGAATAGAACCATTATGTAAGAAGTCACAACCATGTTGCATGATCAAAAGCTAACGAAGTTTTTGTGGGGAGAAGCTGAAAATACTGTTGGTTATGTGAAAAACAAAACTACTCATCAGACCTTAGAAAATAAGACTCCTGAATAATTCTTCACTGGTAAAAGGCCTGAGGTGAGTCACTTGAGAATCTTTGGTTGTCCTGTGTACTTCCATGTTCCGAAAGAGAAAAAGAACAAACTGGAAGCTTCAGGTAAGAAAGGTAAGTTTGTTGGTTATTTTGATAATTCAAAATCTTATAGAATTTATGTACCTGGTCAAAGAACTATTGAGTTTAGCAGAGACATAAAATTTGATGAAGATACAACTTTTAGAAAATCAAGAGACTTTCCTCCTCCTACCATTGTTGAAAGACAGTTTGTTAATGAAAAGGACCCTGTATTTGAGTCTGAATCGGAACCTGAGAATGAGCTTGTTGATAATCCAATGGGTTCCATGGATCATCTAGATCCTCCACCTCATGATCCTCCTACGAAAAATAGACCACTATGGCTATGAGATACCTTGCAAGATGCTAAAAAATATGTTGCCCCAAGAGGAACATTCAAAGAAAGTAGAAATCCAAGTCATTTTCAAGGGTACGTTGTTGCCATGACCAACATCATTCAGGAAGAACCATGCACCTTTGAAGAATTTGCAAAAGAACAAGTATGGAAATATCCCATGACTGAATAATATGAGTCCATCATCCAAAATTATGTCTGGGAAGTGGTTCCTGGACCTCAAGGTAAATCTGTTGTCACTTCCAAATGGTTGTTTAATATTACACATGGTGCAGATTATAGTATGAAAAATATAAGGCTAGATTTTTAGCTAGAGGATTCTGTCATAAATAAGGAATAGATTATGATGAGATTTTTGCACCTCTAGCTCGATATACTACTATTCAAAATGTTGTTGCCTTAAATTCTAACCAGGGATGGACTCTTCACCAAATGGACGTGAAAATTTCTTTCTTGCATGGCTTCCTCAAGGAAGAGGTATTTTTTGAATAACCACAAGGCTTTGAAGAGCATGACAGGGAAACTCATGTATGCAGACTGAAGAAAGCCTTATATGGGTTGAAGCAAGCTCCAAGAGCTTGGTATGCTCGCATTGATAGCTACCTGATAAATCTTGGTTTCACAAGAAGCAATGTAGACCCAAACCTCTACTTCAAGACAATCCAAGGTGTACCTTTGATTCTAGTATTGTATGTTGATGATTTATTCTTGACAAGAGGAGAACCTCTTATCCTCCACTGTAAGAGGGAGTTATTTTCTGAATTTTAAATGAAAAACCTTGGTTTGATTCATTAATTTATGGGTATAAAGGTCTGGAAAAGACCTGGTGAAATTTATCTTTCTTAAGGAAAATATGTTGTTAAGCTTCTTGAAAGATTTGATATAGTATAATTTAAGTCCATGCATACTCCTATGGAAATGAAATTTAAGAAATTATGTGGTAAAGTTGCAGGACCTAGTCTATAAAATCCCACGGAGTATAGACAACTCATCAGAGCTTTGATGTTTTTGGTAAACATTAGGCCTGATATATGCTTTGTTGTAAACACTTTAAGTCAGCATATGGTTGATCCCTTTCATGCCCACTAGATTGATGCAAAACATGTACTCAAATACTTGCATGGAACTATAAATATAGGATTGAAATATACTGCTAAAAATGTAATACTTCAAGGATACATTGATCCTGACTGTGCAAGTAATTCTGGTGGTAGAAAGAGCACTTCTAGGTGCTGCTTTAGTTTGGGATCTTCCATGATATCTTGAATGAGTAGAAATCAGAAGTCTATTTCACTAAGTACAATTGAAGTTGAGTGCATTACTGCTAGCATGGCTAGCTATGAGGCTGTTTGGCTGAGAAAGCTTTTGGGGAACATTTGAGCAAGTGCTAGACACAACAGTTATATATTTTGACAATAAGAGCGAGATTTTTCTTGCAAAAAGCCACGTGTTTCATGAAAATTCCAAGCATATTGAGATAAAATATCACTAGATCCAGGATATGGTGTAAAAAGGAGTAGTGAGGCTCCATCACATCTCCACTAATGATCAGATAGTTGACATACTTACCAAGCATTTAGCAAAAGGAAATTTCTTGGTTTTTAGAGAGTGCCTTGGACTTATGGATGTGACCCCTCCAGGAGGTGGCCATATCTAATCGAGAATAATGAGTTGTGTTTCCTCCCTGTTAGAGCTCACAGGATTAGGGAATGATGTTGGAAAGTTCCTGAGGATGAGGGACCTCTTATGTAGTGTGTACCACAAGAGTAGGCCTCATGATGCATCTGACCCACAGTTTGGGATTTGGGAAGAGCCACCTATTTGGCCAATAGGTGGAGTGAGACTTGTATGTGTGACATGTCTAGGATACAGGTTTTCCACCACTTGACACTTGGTTTTGTTTGATTGTTTACTATGTGACTTGTTTGAGTCTTGCCTAGGTGATGCCTATGTTCTATCACCTAATTTTTTTTATATGAAAATTGGTTGAGTATAATCCTTGTCTATGTGACATGTGATGGTTCTTTCCTTTCCAAATTTGTGTCAAGTGGATGATTCTTCTTTAGATTGCGACTTCATTTTTACAGATGTTACGGAGCAGAGTTGAACTAAGATGAATGAAAGAGGTCAGAGGAAGCAAAGATCTTTGATGCAGAAATAAATTCCTCCCTAGCTGAGAGGGAGTGTTAAAATTTGATAGATTAGGGATGGATTTCTCCTAGAAGAAATCATATCTTTCAGTTTTGTTTGAACCACCTATAATAAAATTTCATTTCTAACAATTCTAATATGAATTCCAAAAATAGTAAGTCACATCTCAATTTGGAAGTGACTTTCCAAAAATAGTAAGTCACATCTCGATTTGGAAGTGACTTTCCAAAAAATAGAAACTCATGTATAAATGATCAAGGACGATCTTGACATGTGGAATCCACTTTAAAATCAAATAAATCATGATTATACAAGTCAAGATTTAATATTTTTATCCTTACTAGTATTATTATTATTATAATACTATTATATATAAAATAGTCTAAAGTCATTCACCTTTAATGTATTAATAAAAATGAATTCTCTCATGAAATAAGTAGATTAAATTGAGAATCTCTTGCTTGGAAAATTGAACCTCTCTCTTGGAATAAAATAGTAACTCCACACTTAAGAGAATGTAACTCTCCCTCATTAATTCAATGTATGGAAAAAGTGTAACTCCTCCTCAATAAATGCACTTGTACCTCCCTCATTCAATTTGATTTGTAACTCTTATCAAATATTTTCTCATACCTAAGTATAACTCTCTATCTTTCCCTAATTCTAATTGTAACTCCTCAAGAAAAGTGTACCTCTCTCTTTTCCTGGGATGAGTTACACTTCTCCTCAAGTAACTCCTCCCTCATGGAATTCAATTCTCCTATTGTTGGATCAATGAATCAATTTATTTTGTAACTCCTCTCCTTTATCATCTATTTAATCAAGAGAAAGTGAGAGTTGAAAGTAATATGTTGATTGTGAATAAGGTGAGCTAGAGTTGAGTGTGTGTAAGAGAAGTGTGAGAAAAAATGAAGATTCAAAGCAAGGGAAGAGCAGGAGAAGGTTTGTAGGAGAATATCTAATCAAGATAAGGAGTATATCTTCAAGAAAATATCAAGAGCACTTTAGATGCAAGTTAATCAAACATTGGTGAATTTATTTATTCTCATTCTCTCTCTCTCTCTCTCTTTGTACTCTGCTGAAAAATTGAAGAAATCTAATAGAAGAAGAATCATTTGGGTTTTCCCCTTATGGGTTTTTTCCTCATCATTGGACCTAACTCTCAGTGTCTCATATTTTTGTTTGGCCATCTTCATGTGATCCTTAATTTTATCCTCTATCTACAATTGATGTTCTGCATTCTAAGTATTTGTAACAACATAGTACATTCCATTTTCTACAAAGCACATTTATTTTTCTACAAAGTACAGTCAACTTTCTACAAAGTACATTCAGTTTTCTACAAAGTAAATTAAGATTTATACAAAGTAAATTTAGTTCTATTCAATTTTCTACAGAGCACATTCAATTTTCTGCAAGTACATTCAATTTTTTGCATATAAGTTTCAAGTTTCTACAAAGAATTTTTAAATTTTTGCATAGAAATTCCATATTTTAACATGGTATCAAAGCTTTGGTGAAGACAAGTCCAAGGAGATTAAAGATCACATAAATATACCCCAATTTCTTCCAAATTTTTATGATTATGATGACTTTGTCCTACTTCAAGATAGAGGTGAAGTTGAATGATGCTTCAAACTTTGGTCCATGGAAAACAAGGAAATATATCACTCTTGAAGAACACAAATTTTTGGAGTATGTAGATGACACAATAGCTAATCCACAAGAAAATGAAAGTATTGTTGTCAAATCCAAATTAAAAAAGGGTGAAATCAAAGCTAGAGAAATTATTCTTGATTATCTTAGTGATCATCTCATTACTTATGTTTCTGGTTTGAAGAAAGTTAAATAAATGTATAATAAACTAATTGGCATGTTTGCAGTTAGTAAATTGAACCAGATTATTGTTTTGAACAATCAGTTGAAGGGCATCAAGATGAATGGAGGAGAGACGATTCAAGCATACTTCCTGGAAATGACTAAAATCAGGAATCAATTGTCAACAGTTGGTGAAGTTGTACCCAACAAAGAATGGTGTTGATTGCGCTTGGAGGCCTTTCTTCTATTTGGGGGATTTTTATCACCACCGTTAGCAACATTAACACTATTCCCACATTTGATGAGCTCGTGGGAAAGTGTATCCAAGAGGAGGCTAGAATGATCTCTAGAGGGATAATTTCACATCATGAAGAAGAATAACCTACTACATTTTCAGCCTATGACAAGAGAAAGAAAGGGAATAAAATAATTTTTCTTTCAAATCAAATAAATGGAATCTAGACATATCAAAATTTGGATGCTTTAACTGCCAAAAACATGGTCATTTTGCTTGTGACTGTAAGAAATAAAGAAGGAGAGCTCCTATATTCTAAAACAAATCTGATTATAGAAAAGAATATTTAGAAAATCAAAGAAAAGGGCGTCCTAAGAAAACAAGAAATCCAACATATAGAAATAATGCAGTGGAAAATCAATTAGAATATTTATTGTTTCTGCTCTTTCCAGTTCTACTTCTGTAGATTCATTTCATAGTTGGTTAGTCAATAGTGGTGTTTCCAAACATTTTACTGGTTACAAAGAGGAACTCTCTAATCTAGTTGAGAGGGAAACTAATTTAAATGTTATCCTTAGAGATAATTCTACTCACCAAATTAAAGGTTATGGTTAAGTTTCATTTCAGTTAGATGATGGCGAATCTATTTTTTTGCAAGAATTTTTGTATTTACCTAGTTTGAAAAAGAATCTTGTATCTGTATCATCTCTAGAAGATAAAAAAATGAAATTTGTAGTTTTTTAATGGAAAATTTATAATTTGGCCTTTTAACTCAAGTATGAGAGAAAACTTCACTCTTGTATCAAGATGTAAAGGGCCTTAAAAATTCAATGGTAAACCCATTCATGCATTGGTCCATGATATCGATCTTCGGTGTGAGCTATGGCATAAAATATTTTCTCACCTACACTACAAAGCCTTACCTCATGTAAGGAAGATGATTTTTGGAATGCTTGAGATCAGAATGGATCATGAAAGAGTTTTCCAAGGATGTGCAAGTGGAAATAATTTAAAGGGACCATTCCCTTCAAGCAAAACAAAAGCTAGTCAGGTACTTCGGCTCGTACATTTTGATTTATGTGGACCTATGCATGTTAATTGTCCTGGTGGCTACTTGTATTTCATGATTTTTGTTGATGCTTTTTCTCGCAAGACATGGATATTCTTTTTGAAAAGAAAAGAAGAAGCATTTGACATGTTCAGAGATTTCAAGACTTTGATTGAAAATCAAACGGAAAGTTGATCAAAGTTTTTCGATCTGATAATGGGGGAGATTTCACCTCAAATGAGTTTAATGATATTTACAAAGACACTGGAATAAATAAAGGAACCATTGTGTCATACAATACCCAACAAAATGGTGTGGCTGAGAGGAATAATATAACCATTATGGAAGCGGTCAGAGTCACGCTGCATGATCAAAAGCTACCGAAGTTTCTGTGGGGAGAAGTTGAAAATATTTTTGTTTATGTGAAAAACATAACTCCTCATCATGCCTTAGACAATAAGAGTCTTGAATAAGTCTTCACCGGTCAAATGCCTCAGGCGAGTCACTTGAGAATCTTTAGTTTTCGTGTGTACTTCCATATGTTGAAAGAGAAAAGGAACAAATCGGAAGCTTTAGGTAAGAAGGTACGTTTGTTGGTTATTGTGATAATTAAAAGCTTATAGAATTTATGTACCTGGTAAAAGAAATATTGAGTTTAGTAGAGATGTAACATTTGATGAAGATGCAACTCTTAGAAAGGCAAGGGGCTCTCCTCCTCTTTCCATTGTTAAAAGAAAAGTTGTTAATGAAATAGATATTTCATTTGAGTTTGAACTGGAACCTAAGAATGAGCTTGGTGATAATCAAATGGGTTCCATGGATCCTCTAGATCATCCACCACGTGACCCTCCTCCCAGAAAAATACCACTATGGCTGCAAGATACCTTACAAGATGTTGAATAACATGTTTCCTAAAAAGGAACATTCAAAGAAAGCAAGAAGCCAAGTCATTTTCAAGGGTACATTGCTGCCATGAGCACATCATTCATGAAGAACCATGCACCTTTGAAGAAGCTGCAAAAGAACAATTCTGAAAAGATTCCATGACTGAAGAATATGATTCCATCATCCAAAATGATGTCTGGAAAGTGGTTCCTAGACCTAAAGGTAAATATGTTGTGACTTCCAAATGGTTTTTTAAGATTAAACATGGTGAAGGTGGTAGTATTGAAAAATATAAGGCTATATTTGTACCTAGAGGATTATCTCAGAAACAGGGAATAAATTATGATGATATTTTTTCACCTGCAAGTCGATATACTACTATTCGATCTGTTGTTTCCTTAGCTGCTAGCCAGGGATGGACTCTTCACTAAATGGACATGAAAATTTCTTTCTTGCATGGCTTCCTCAAGGAGGAGGTATTTGTGGAACCACCACAAGGATTTGAAGAGCATGATAGGGAAACTCATGTATGCAGACTGAATAAAGCCTTATATGGGTTGAAGCAAGTTCCAAGAGCTTGGTATGCTTGCATTGATAGCTACCTGATAAAGCTTGGTTTAACAAGAAGCAGTGCAAACCCAAACTTATACTTCAAGATAGTCCAAGGTATCAATTTTATTTTGGTATTGTATGTTGATGATTTATTCTGACAGGAGGAGAACCTCTTATCCTCCAGTGTAAGAGGGAGTTAGCTTCTGAATTTGAAATGAAATACCTTGGTTTGATGCATTACTTTTTGCGTCTAGAGGTTTGGAAAATACCTGGTGAAATTTATCTTTCTCAAGGAAAATATGTTGTTAAGCTTCTTGAAATATTTTCTATGATAGAATGTAAGTCCATGCATACTCTTATGGAAATGAACTTTAAGAAATTATGTGGAAAATTTGCAGGACCTAGTCTAGCAAATCCCACAGAATATAAACAACTTAATAATGCTTTGATGTTTTTGGTAAATACTAAGCCTGATATATGCTTTGTTGTAAACACTTTAAGTCAGCATATGATTTATCCCTTTCATGCGTAGTGGATTGATACAAAACATGTACTTAGATACTTGCATGGAACTATAAATCTTGGATTGAAAAATATTGCTTAAAAAGTAAGAATTCATGGATATACTGATGTTGATTGGGAAGGTAGTTCTGTTGATAGAAAGAGTACTTCTAGGTGTCGCTTTAGCTTGGATCTACAATGATATCTTGGATGAGTAGAAATCAAAATTCTATTGCACTAAGTACAGCTAAAGCTAAGTACATTGGTGCTAGCATGGCTACTTATGAGGAAGTTTGGTTGAGAAAGCTTTTGGGGAACTATTTGAGCATGTTCTAGACACAATTGCTATATACTATGACAATAAGAGTGAGATTTGTCTTGTAGAAAATCTTGTGTTTCATGACAAGTCCAAGCATATTGAGATAAAGTATCACTATATCTGGGATATGGTGCAAAGAAGAGTAGTGAGGCTCCATTACATCTCCACTGATGATCATATAGCTAACATTCTTTCTAAGCCTTTACCGAAAAGGAAGTTCTTGGTTTTTAGAGAGTAGCTTGGAATTATGGAAGTGACCCTTCCAGGAGCTGGTCACAACTATTCAAGAACACTAAGCTTCCTTTCCCCCCTGTCAGAGCTCACAAGATTAGGGAAATATGCCTGAAATCTCCTAAGGATGAGGGACTTCTTGTGTATTGTGTGCCACAAGAGTAGGCCTTAGTATGCATCTGACCCACAGTCTGGGACGTGGGAAGAGCCACCTATCTGGCCAATAAGTGTAGTGAGACTTTCCTGTGTGACTTGTCTAGGATGCATGTGTTCCACCAATTGACACTTGGTTGTGTTTGATTCTTGTCTGTGTGATTTTTTTGAGTCTTTCCTATGTGATGCATGTGTTATATCACCTAATTTTTTGAGATGAAAATTGCTTAAGTATACTCCTTGTCTATGTGACATGTAATGGTTCTTTCCTTTACAAATTTGTGTCAAATGGATGATTCTTCTTTAGATTTCAATTTCATTGTTACAAATGTTACAGAGCAGAGTTGAACTGAGATGAATGAAAGAGATCACAAGAAGAAAATATCTTTGATACAGAAAGAAATTCCTCCCTAGCTAAGAGGGACTGTTAAAATTTGACAACTCAGGAATGAATTTCTCCTAAAAGAAATTATATATTTCCATTATGTTTGAACCACCTATAATAAATTTTACTTCTAACAATTCTAATATGAATTTCCAAAAATAGTATGTCACATCTCAATTTGGAAGTGACTTTTCAAAAATAGAAATCCATGTCTAAATGATCAAGGATGATCTCGACATATGGAATCCACTTTAAAATCAAATAAATCGTGATTATACAAGTTAAGAATTAAAAATTTTAGCCTTACTAGATTTATTATTATTATTATACTATTATTTATAAAATATTCTAAAATAATTCACCTTTAATGGATTAATAAAAACGAAATCTCTCATGAAATAAGTAAATTAACTTGAGAATCTCTTACCTGGAAAATTGAACCTCTCCCTTGGAAAAAAATAGTAACTCCACATTTAAGATAATGTAACTCTCCCTCACTAATTCAATGTATGGAAAAAGTGTAACTCCTTCTCATTAAATGCAATTGTAACTTTCGCATTCAATTCGATTTATAACTTTCATCAAATATTCTCTCATATCTAAGTTTAACTCTCTCTCTCCTTCATTCAAATTGTAACTCCTCAAGACTAGTGTACTCTCTCTCTATTCTTGGGATGAGTTACACTTCTCCTCAAGTAACTCATCTCTCATGGACATCAATTATCTTATTATTGGCTCAAAGAATGAATTCATTTTGTAACTCCTCTCCTTTCTTATCTATTTAAGCAAGAACAAGTGAGAGTTGAGAGTAACATGTTCATTGTGAATAAGGAGAGCTAGAGTTGAGTGTGTGCAAGAGAAGTGTGAGATCAAGTGAATATTAAGAGCAAGGGAAGAGCGGGAGCAAGTGTGGAGGACAAGATCTAATCAAGAGAGTGAGAATATATTCAAGAAAAGAGAAAGAGCACTTTAGTTTCATGTTTATCAAACATTGGTATTCATTCTCATTCTCTATATATCTTTGTACTCTACTGAACAATTGAAGAAATCTAATAGAAGAAGAATTATTTGGGTTTTCCTCTTGTAGGCTTTGCCCTGGTCATTGGACCTAACTCTTAGTGTCTCATATTTTTGTTTGGATATATTTGTAGTAACCTTAGATTTATGTTCTATATACAATTGTTGATATGAAAAGTTGTAAAGAATAAATATGCATTCTAAGTATTTGTAATAGCATAGTACATTTAGTTTTCTAGAAAGCACATTCAATTTTTTGCAAAGTAAATTCAAATTTTTGCAAAGTACATTCATTTTTCTGCAAAGTAATTCAACTTTCTGCAAGTACATTCATTTTTTTTAAAAGTACATTAAGATTTCTGCAAATTACATTAAGTTCCATTCAATTTTATGCAGATTACATTCAATTTTTTGCATAGAACTTTCAAGTTTCTACAAATATTTTTTCAATTTCTGCATATAACTTTCAAATTTTAACAATCATTGAAAGATTATATCATTTTAAAAGATTGCTAATGGAATATAAGAATTGGTGGTAAATTAAAAAAATCAATGTACCATTCAATTTATTACCACAACCTCAATCAATCACATAAGCAAACAAACACAATATTTATAATGAAAAGCAAGTAGAATATCAGGAGGGAAACCCACTATTAAAAAGGCACAATGTTCATCTTTAAATCAAGCTAGAATACCTAGATGTATAATTATGACTACTCAACTCTAAGTGCTTAGATCATCAATCAATGTGTAACTACACTTTCATATAACTATGTCTATTTATAGTCCAAAGTCATTACACAATGTTAATTGGTAAAATCAAAATTGATTATACATTATATGCATAGTTACTTTATACAATAGATGTGAAAATCTGTTTGAAAAATATGATATCATGATATTCAAATGAATAAATGAAATTAGCATATTAAACTCTCATCAAAGTATGAAAACACATTAATAGTTATTTAAATAAAAAACACATATAAATAATTTTATAAAATTAACAATATTTTATTATATATACATTAATGTCTTCAATAAAGTAATATATTTAAATATTATACACCATTTTCATAATAATAATAAATACATTTATCATCATAATTGTTGAGGTATAAAAGGTATCTTTTTAACACCTATTTATTCTACATTAATTATCAATCTAGGAACGACTTTTTGTTTCAATAGTGTACTCTGTCTGACGCTGCAATTCAAGCTAAGAGTAATGCTTTGTAAGATGTAGCACAGTACTCTAAATACAAGAGTAAACATATGCTTGAAAAAGAGATCTAGTTACAAATAACATAAACTCAAATGCTCTGAAATCTACCTATTCACTCAGCAAACATCAATCGAGGATACAGTAGCAATAACTCATTCCTCTAGAAATTGATGCAATTGAAATCAAACTGGAACAAGACAATCAATCTGGGAATGAGGAAGCAATAACCAATGTTCTCTACAGTTGACAGTCTTGATTTAGAACAATTAAAGAGAAATAGAAATTGAACTAAAGCTGCTATTGAAAATAAACTAGGAAAGCTCTTTGAAAGAAAACTCTTTGCAATCTGTAACTAATGAATTGGAAATGAACAACACACTAGAATTGAGCAGTAATGTAAATAAGAAACAAACTGTTAACTAAAGGAATTGAACAACAAATAATAACTAATGAATCTGAATAGCAAACGTGAACTTAATGGAGTCAAACAACAAATTCTATTAAACACCAACCCTGTCGACAACAAACGTTATTAAGTAATCGAAATGAACAGCAATCCAATGGAACAACAAATAGAGTTGAATATTGAACAACAAAGCTTTATAATAAATAACAAGATGAATAATACAGGAATTAAGATCCTTGTTGAATTAGAACAACAATGCAATTCATTAACGCAACACAGCAATACCAATAAGCAATTCAATAGCAACTAACTAACTTCGCAAATGTAATAAAACCAAACACAATTATCACACAACAGTAATTAAAAGATAGAATACAAACAACAAATCGATTCCACTAGGGTCGGGCCCATAGCACCAGTGAAACATTGTTGGATTACTTCAGAGCTTAAGAAATGGAGCATAAATGCATCCTTGTATTAATCAAACATAAATAGTGTTTACAGTGATCGCTCTCCGATTATGAGAGTTAATAAGAAAATACAGGGTTATACAGAGAATGCTCAATTAATGATTCGACTCCTTCAATCTCTAAAGGCATTGCCTTTTATAACAATTTTGACGGATAAGACAAGGAACAAGGTAATACTGAACAACGATCCCTCACGATCGAGAGATCTTGAGGGATTCGCTCCTTTTCTTTCTTTGGCTAGCGTTTGATCTCCTTCGATTGCAGTTGTGACGTTCCCTATCTTTGCTTAGCTATGTGTTTAGATTTTCTTTTCTTTGACAGGATATGGTCTATAACTGGAGGAACAGCAGTTACTCCTGCTTTAGCCTCGCCTCTGGTATATTTGTTCACCCTGTTTGATTCCTATTTTTGACAATAAAAGGCATTTTTTAGTTACTTTTTACAATAAACATAATTCTTTGCAATTATATCATAATTCTATAATAAATCACCTTTCTAGAATAAAAAGAGTTATGTTTAAAGGAAAAAGATGGGGAAATGCATAATGAATTCATACCTTTTTCAATGCTCAACATACCCCCCTGCTTACCTTTTTTCATGTCCTCATGAAAACCATAGCTTACATATAAAGCAGTTAAAGAATAAGTTGGATAGGGTTTTTCATTAAGAAGTCTAAAACCATGATTTTCAGCTAAAGCTTCGAAGATATGCACTGTCTGTCCTTCAAGTATTTCATAAATGGCTTTATAATCTGTTGCAGGATACCATGCAATGGGGCTTCGAATCCTACACCCTAGCCAGAATGGGCCTTCCCTCAAAATGAGGTTGCTATAGAGAACCAAGCGGCTAGCTGATAATCCAAAATTTTTATAGTTAAATGGCTCTCTATTTTGAACATTCCGATTGGAAATCCCCCATCGCAATTTGGCTGCTATATAGGCCTGGTCTCTAATAGATAGAAAATATTCTACCCCATTCAACACAATTTCTTTATGGACAGGCCCCAGTACTTGGATAACACCCTTTCTTGTCATGAGGCTCTTCTGCCTAGCCCATAATTGCAATGGGTGTTTTGTTTCACTCCTAACCCTCAAGTCTAACTCATTTTCTTGCCTTTGGAAAATATTGTAGGCCTTGATCCATTTCAACTAATTGACAGCAAATGAAATAAATGCTTGATATTGAATGTCACCCACAAAATGGCTGGGATTTATCTCAATTTCATTCACCAATATAAGATTATGCAAATAAAACTCACAAAGGAGACATTGTACCTTAACCCCATAGAGTTTACAGCATTTCACAAAATCCTCTATAGTGTTTAACTCTATAGAATTTCCTGCCCTAACTGCTTTAATTTTTAACTGTAAATATCTCTCTAATAAAAATAAAGCATAATTCTTGGTAGAGCATCTACAAGCTAAAACATCTGTGTATAATGAGCAGAGAGTATCCATTTGATTCCGGGATATTTTTAATTTATTCATTACCTTTTCAGCCTTCTCTTCTACCTTCCAACACTTCTCATAGGCTTCAGCCTCTGCTGCATGGATGTTCTTCATCTGCTACTACAACTCCTGGTATTTTCTTCTAGGGACATTATTATCTTCAAGTTTTTCCCTTTCCTGTCGAGCCTGTCCCAACTCCTCTTGGAGTTTGGCTATATAAGGATCAGTAAAAGTGTTTTGACTACAGGCTTGTGCACTTTCAATTGAGGTTGCTACTTCTAGAACAGTTGCATCTGGAACAGCTGCCTGTTGTTCCATATCTTCATGATTAGGCTCAACCTGGGTTTCCATAGTCTCTACGACTTGAGGCTTTGTTTTAGTGGCTAGTTTCCTCTTTTTCGGGGCTCGTTTGGTGACTATGCTTCTCTTCTTTGGGGTTTTTTTGGGCATTTGCTTCATTTTAAGAACCCTAATAGTCTGCCTAAGTTGTTCCACCAACTTTTGAAGCTTTTGTCGTTCCCTACGAAGTTTCTCAATTTCAGTTACTTTCTTTCTCCTCCTTGTTTGAACAGTTGTTCCTTTGTCTGAACCCAATTTCTCAGTTGGGGTTTGCTTCTCAGCATCCATGCCTTCGGTTGGGCTTGCTTCTCCATTTCCTGTGTGGAGCACTTCTTCAGTATTCATATGCTCCTAGCTACATTCTTCAAGGGTAATAACCCCAATTGTCTCTGTTGTTCCCTGAGAATTTTCAGTTTGGAACACTGCTTTAGTGTTCACCTCTTCCTGTCCACACTTCTTAGGGGAAGTAACCCTAATTGATTCTTCTGTTCCGTTAGGGTTTCTTTTTTCTATTTCATCTGACATTCCCTCAGTTGTCTCTTTATTGGTAACAGTTTGCTCCTAAAATTTGTTGTTATCAACATTAAGGTTCAGTGGGTTGTAGGGCTGCACATATTCACTCATGTTGGCCAAAATTTGGGCCAATTGGTCCTCTTGCAAAGGGATTTGTGGTGAACTTGCAGTGGTGGTTTCAGGAGGCTTTTCTCCCTCTCTTTCATTCTCACTGCTGCGATTATCTTCTTCCTCTCCACAGGTATGGTAACTACCTTCTTCCTCATCAGAGTAGTGAATCTCTTCCTCTACACTAGTATGAGGACTTCCTTCTTCTTCCTCAATTCCCTCTTCTTCATCATTTCCTTCTCATGCTCTGCTTTGTTCCTCACCATCGGTGTGGTGACTTTGCTCCTCTTCATCCTCATCAGTGCGGTGACTCCCTCCTTCAAGTTGTGGGGGCTGTTCATCCTCCAAGCTGGGCAATTCCAAGGGCTGGCTACTGCTACCTTGAGGCCTTCTATCATCCCCCTACTTCTTTTTACCTGGGAGGATTGTCTACATTTTGATTGCTCTGCTGCTGTGCTAGCCATTCTCTTTCGTTTTGGGGCAGGTAGGGCTAATCCTCCATCAATCGAAAATATCAATTCTTCCCAACTGGTCTGTTGTTGGGCAAGGCTGTAACTTACTATAAATATGATTAAGCAATGGTGGCTTACCATCATGTCTGTGTGACGAGCTTTTCTTATACTATGGGAAACATCATGTAGTAAAAAATTTAAAAATGTAGGCAGGTTTATGGTACATTTCTGTTTTAATATTGCTAATAGCTTAAGGTGGCAAGGTATTACCACATCTTTCCTCCCATCGCATGTTATGTAGGCCTGGACTACTTTTTCCAACTTTGTCCATGGTTCTCCCAACGACGCTGGTTGAAATTCTTTCCCTTTAATAACCAGGTTTTTCCCTTCATCTCGGAAAAGTTTCATGGCATCTTGGAGTTTCACCTTCTTATGGGTCCATATGGCTCCTTCCACTGGTAGACCAGACACTTCTGCAATTATTTCATCTGTTACTACTATCTGTTTACCTCTAATCATGGAGTAATCTCCCTGCGAATTTTGTAAAAACTTGATAGCTACTATTTCATGAGGTTGTTGTAGCCTTGTGAGGTATGTAATCCATCCCAATTTTTCCAAAATTTCTGGTGCAGCGTTTGAAACAACCAGCAATTGCGGCTCACTACGAATTGGTCGCCCTCCCATTTTACCTGCACACTGTTAATTCCTTAAAAATGTACAGAAATGCAATGGAACAACACAGCACAATATTTAGTGAATATTGGAATAATACCGTTAAGCCTTCTCTATTACTAAGAATATAAGAATTTAACTCGCATGCAGACATTAAAAGGCATGCATCCGCGCCCCCTGAAGGATGGTAGGTCGTCCTCGACCGTTAAATAAGAGAGTAAAGGAATACACAGCAGTCGTACAACATTTGGATAGCATACACACTTATGATATGATCACAAATGATTACATTACTGAAATCGATGCATAATATTAAATTGCAAAGAGATATGGAAATGTTTATGCAATGATTCAAAGATAATGGAAAGGGAAAACTTATGTGAACGCAAGTACTCATGCAGTCATTACCCACATAAACTATTATGATCAAGTTATAAATAATTTTCATGTATAATAGGTTCAAAAGAAGGGGTTTAAATATATACTCTCATTTGATCCTATATAAAGATATAAGAAAAAGGTTCATCATTACCATTGATTTGAAAAGTGTGACTCCAATACCATCAGCAGAGCTCTGTTTCCCACAGGTGTCCATAACCTTGACAAAGTTACTTTTTCACCCTTGGAACAATTATCCTTTATTTATGCCCAGGGAAGTTCTTTGTAATGTCATGATGGAGGCCACTATGTTGGCTTGGGAACTAGATGAACCACAATGCCATTCACTAGGAAGAAGTGAAAGGTGGACAGGTCGGCTCGTGATGAGACCTCATATTCCATGGGATTTTTATTATTTTTTCTGAGGTTCCCATTGGACCATATCCCTGGTGTGGTGGCCATAATGGGAATGTCACTTCACTGCTTCCTTATGATCATGGTAGGCTGGCTCTTGATGAGACCCCCTATCCTCCATCTGCCATATCATAGAATTGTTAATAATTACATAATTATTTTTCTTTTATCCTTTTTTTTTCATGTATAGCACTTCCCTACTTATATATAGAGGATGGCTCAACACTGCTTAAGAGTAGGGATGGTGGAATAAGTTTGGACATCTCAATGGAAAAAGATATGCCTTTATTCTTATTTAATAAATAAAGATCAAAGAGAGATAGTTTAGGGAAGAACCAGCATGATAAAAATACCCAATCATATTAATTTAAATGAAAATAAGAACAACAAAGCAATATAAATGGTTTTGTCCTTTCCTTTTCCTTATCATTGCAAAACTATTTCTTAAAAATAACAATTTCTTTTGATTTGCTGATTTCAGTCTTTTCTAATTTGTGTATCCTTACATAGATTGTGTGGTTGCCATCAAGAGAGTCATGAAGGATTCATAAAAATCCTGAAAATGTTGTTCAAAATCAAGAAAAAAAATACTCAAAAAGTGATGTTCCTTTAGAAAGGAACAGCAAAGACAATCTGCGAAAATGTTGTTCCTTTGGAAAGGAACGACAAACAAAAATAGGCGGAAAAATTGTTGTTCCTTTGGAAAGGAACAACAAAAAACTGTTGTTCCTTTGGAAAGGAACAACAACAATGCATGGCAAAAAACTGTTGTTCCTTTGGAAAGGAACAACAAAAACACTCGCAATCAAAAATGTTGTTCCTTTGGAAAGGAACAACAAAAACGCAGCAAGAAACTGTTGTTCCTTTCGAAAGAAACAACAAAAATGTAGCAAGAAACTGATGTTCCTTTAGAAAGGAAAAACAAAAAGAAACATTCAAACACGTCGTTTCTTGAGAGAAACCGCTGCTGTTCCTTAGAAAGGAACACCAAAAAGAAATAAATTATGCACATAAAAAACAAGCAAAATAAAGAAAAAAACATTATGTACAAATTTCAAAATAAAGAAATGATTCAGAGAATGGGTGCTGAGGAGGATTTTTCTCCCTCGAAAAGAATTTGCATGGTAGAATCTTCCCATAATTGTTGGTAAAAGGATTCCTGAGTAAGCGGTTTGTGGTAAAGTCGTACTTGATGACCATTAATTTAAAGGAATGTCCAGATCCATCAATGGTGGTTAATGTGATGGTGCCATTATCATGAACCCTTTGTATCTCGTAAGGTCCAAGCCATCATGTCTGGAGTTTTCCTGGGAAATCCTGAAACCTGGAATCATATAGGAGTGCCCAATCTCCTTCATGGAATATTTTCTCTTTGATGAGGGCATCGTGCCATTTTTCTCTTTGCTGTTGAATTAATGCAGTGTGCTGAAGAGCAGAGAACCTCATTTCATGCAACTCATTGATTTGCTATAATCTTCTGACCTGGGCTTCATTTAAGTCTAAACCCACCTCCTGGGTTTTTCTTAATGTCTGAATTTCAAACTATATTGGGAAGATGGGCTCTTTTCCAAACACCAATTGATATGGTGAATACCCCGTGGTACCTCTCCATGTTGTTCGATACACCCACAAGGCTTCTGGCAATCTATAAGCCCAGTCACGTATGTGTGAGGCAACTTTTTTTGTTAGTATGGATTCGATTACTTTATTAGTGCTCTCTACCTGGCCATTTTCCTGTGGGTGGTATGGAGTTGTGATTTTGTGTTGAATGTGGTAATTTTCTAATGTTTCAGCAAGTTTATTACCTACAAACTGGGGTCCTCCATCTGTAATTATGTCCCTTGGGAGGCCATATCGCACAAATATTTGGAAAATAAGTTGTATGACAGAGTCTTCTGTAGCTTTGGAAAGTGCCTTTGCTTCAACCCATTTAATGACATACTCGGTTGCAACTAGGATGTATGTTCTTTGATTCGATGGTGGGTTAATGGGACCAAAAAAGTCAAGCGCCCAGCGTTCAAATGGCTCAATTACTAATTGTGGGTTCAAAGGCATTTCGTCGGACTACCCAGGGTGACCTGCCCTTTGGCAACTATCACAGGCTTGTACAAACTTTTTGGCATCTTTAAAGATAGTAGGCCAAAAGAAGCCTGTCTGTAAAACCTTGTGGGCAGTTCTACGATCTGCAAAATGTCCGCCACATGGCCCATCATGGCATGTTTTCATAATATCAAATACTTCTTCCTCTCGGATGCGTCTCTTGATTTTCATATCTGATCCTGTATGAAACAGGTAGCCTCTGATCCAAGAGAATCGAGTACTACGCTGTATTATCTGTTTTCGTTCATTAGGCGTTAGATGTTTAGGCAATTTACCTATTGCTAAGTAATTTGTTATATCAGCATACCATGGGGTTCTAATAGTAACAGCAAAAAAATTCTCATCTGGGAAGTGATCTTCGACTGCTGCTGCATCTATTGATTTTGGCATTCGTGGCAAGAAATCAGCTACAGGGTTCTCTTTTCCAGGTCGATCTCTTATTGTGATATCGAATTCCTGTAATAAAATCAACCATATTGTTACTCTACCATTTGTAATAGGTTTATTTGCTAAAAATTTAATGGCAGAGTGATCGGTATATAAAAATACAGGATACCCAGTTATATAATGTCTAAACTTATTTACAGCATGAATAACAGCTAAAAATTCCTTCTCAGTCACAGTATAGTTTAATTCAGCAGGAGATAGATTTTTGTTAATATAATAGATTGCATATGGTTTCTTATCCTCCTCCTGCCCAAGCACTGCTCCAATGGCTGTGTCTGAGGCATCAGATGAAATTTGGAATGGAAAATCCCAATTAGGGCCCCTCAGCACGGGGGCTGTTGATACAAGCTTTTTCAGATCCTCGAAAGCATGGTCACATTTATCTGTCCAAATAAAATCAACATTTCTTGTTAGTGCATATAAAGGTGCAGCTATTTGAGAATAATGTTATATCAATCTTCTATAATAACCGGAAAATCCAAGAAAGCTAGGTACCTCTATTTGTGCAGTGGGTGTAGGTATTAACAAAATTATCTGAATTTTGGCTGGATCCACCTGAATTCCACCTGCTGAAATATAATGTCATAAGATAAGTTCTTCGATCATCATCATATGACACTTTTCATGGCTTAAAAAAAGCCTAGTGTCAATACATCTTTGCAACACCTTTTCTAAGTTTTCTAATGCTGGCTCAAAATCATCTCCGTAAGGTGTGAAGTCATCCATATACACTTCGAGCCCTTCATTTATTAAATCTGAAAAGATGCTGAGAATGGCCCTCTGAAATGTAGTAGGGGCATTGCATAGGCCAAAGGGTAAGAGTCGATAGGCAAATGTCCCCTAAGGACAGGTAAAAGTGGTTTTGTCTTGGTCCTCAGGGGCAATCTGGATTTGATTTTACCCACTGAAGCCATCTAGAAAAGAAAAGAATTTCTTTCCTGCCAATGTATCTAATACCTGTTCAATGAAGGGAAGGGGAAAGTGGTATTTCTAGGTTGCTTTTTTGAGCTCTCGGTAATCTACGCATATTCTCCACTTTCCGTTATTTTTCTTGGTACCACTACTAATGGGGAGACCCACTTGCTATCAGATATTGGGTAAATGAAATTAGCATCCAACAAATTTTGTAATTCAACTTTCACAATATCTTTAACGTGAGGGTTTAGTCTTCGTTGGGGTTGGCGAATGGGTATCGCATATTTTTCGGTATAGATGTGGTGTGTACATAACTGGGGGTCAATTCCCTCATGTCTGGATAATCCCATGCAAAGGCTCCCTTATATTTTTGTAGTAATTGGACCAACTTCTCTTCTTGTTTAGTAGTCAGATTTTTGTTAATGTTTAGAATTTTTCCTGGTTCAATTTCGATAATATTACTATTGTACACAGAAGTAGTGGGTATTATTTGATCAGGAATGTATTTCAGGGGATCTTCTTCTTCTTTATTATCAAATTTTGCCTTGATCATGTGACATTGTAGATGGGATCTGATTTGTGGTTTGTTAATGAAACTATTAATGATATCATCCTCTCTTTGGTCTTTGAAATCGAGGGCATCTTCTATGGTTAATGGCGATCTCATATTTTCCATAAGATATGATACAGGTTGTTTCCTTGTTTTAATTATTGATAGGCTTGGTTGGGCTGGGGGATATAAAGCTAAATTCTTGACATAGTTTCCCCTTGTTATAGTCATGTTGCCTTGTCGGCAGCTAATGTAAGCATCAACAGTTGCCAACCAACGTCTACCTAGGATTAGTGGGTGCCCATCTAGTTGGTTCTTTGGGTTGATAATCAGGAAGTCAACAGGGTACTCCCAGGAATCTACAGATACCATTACATCTTGTAGTGTACCTTCTGGTTTGACTACCGATCGGTCAGCCAATTCCAACAAGGTTTTTGTCGGATCTAATGATGTAATGCCAAGTTTTTGACAAGTGGTGGTTGTTAGGATATTAATTTCAGCTCCCAAATCAACTAAGGCATTTGGAAATGATTTCCCATTGATTTGCACCGTTACTATAGGATTGCATGGGTCTTCATATTTTACAGGTGTTTCCATTCCTGATAATAAGTCAGATAGAGTACCGACTACTTGGACAGTTGGGTTGGTTTTTGTTCTCCTCTTTGGCTTCTTTATACACAATTCCTTAATGGTTTTTTCATAAATAGGAATGTCTTGGATAGCTTGGAGGAGAGGGATTTTATACAATTTTCTTTTAATTCTCCCAGAAGATCAAAATCAGGATATTCTATTGGGCAAGGTATGATTAATCGTTCTGGGAATGGTGGAGAAGAGGTGGTTGCTTTTTGTGGAGTTTGATGTTGAGTTTGTTGTTGAACCACCTTCTCTTTTTGCAATGTTTGTTCTACAGGTAACGGATCTTCAGTGTGAACATTTTTATCTCCCTTTGTTTCTACTATGTGCCCAGATCTTAATTGAAGGTCATTACACTCCCTCAGTTCAGTTTCTAATTCTGGTGGTTCCATTATTTGGACAGACTGAACTGGCCTATTGTTTGGGTTTGGGTTGGGTTGGGCTGGGAGTTGTGGTCTTAAATTGGTCTGGGGGTTTTGTGGCAATGTATAGGGAGCTGGCAGTGTAGGTTGAGAGAGGGGAATTGTTCCAGCTGGCTGATTTGTAGGTCTTTTCCAGTTTGAATGCTAGGCTTGACTCTGCGAAGTGGATGGGGTCTGTTAGTGCTCGAATTTGCCTTAGGCTGAAGGAAGGCAGGATTCAAGATAACATCAAACCAAACTCAGCCTCGTAGCTAGCCCTACGAGGATAGGAGAGGGCTCTCTCCGGGTCAACTCAGTAAAAGATGTCCAATAGGGCCTAAGACGACCTATAATGGATACTGATTTTAGGCTAGTAAATAAATAGGCAAAAAGTATTTTGATTTTTAGGCTGGGTTTTTTGGGCTGTATGGGACCAAGGAACATCTTGAGCAGAGAAATTAAATCAAAGACACAGATTGTTTCGTGAGGCAAGATAGGCAGTAAGTTAAGCAATTAATTTGAAATAATATGAAGTGAAAAGATTGTCGAGAGGGTGAAAAGGGCATAAATACATGAATCCTTTTCAACAGAAGAAAACATAGAACATGAACACTTTTCCAAGGCAGAGCAGTAAACTGGATTCTACCTTTCTTACTTAAAAGCATTCATCTAGAAATGATTATGAATGACTAGTAAAACATAAAGAGATACATATGAGACAGAAAGAAGAAACATTTGCTAAACTCACACCACAAGAATCTCATGAACCAGAGCTGCAACCTTTCATTAATTCTCTGTCAAAAAATGTACAGTGAATTTTTCCTCCACACTTCTCCCAGAACTCTCCCTTTTACAAATGATTTCCCCTTATAATAAATAGACTCTGCTATGAAAAAAAACAGATCGACCAAAAACAAGGGTTTGTTTCAACTGGAATGATAAAGATAGAAAAGAGCATTTCATCTGTTCTGAAGACAGAACAACGTTCCCCTTGAAATTCTCTGATGACCAACTAAAAGACCAAATCTGGAGCGTAGACCCTTTGAAATGCAACTAAAGTCATAAATAGGAAAACGAATCCTATTGCTCTGCTGTGATAGATATCTTCGCTCTATTTTAAGTTTAGGTATTTGAATTTTTACTTTACATTTTCCATTTGAATAAAAACCAAATTTTTCATATTTAGCATCCTTTGCAACATTTGGGGCGTTTTCATCCAAACGTGTCAAATTCTCCCCTAGTCGACCATCATCCAAAGCAAAAGAATCCTCTGTTTGATTGCAACAAAGAAATCCGTCCTAATGCTGTAACCAAAGCCCTTCACAACGATAGTAACCAAAATGACCTTTGCAATAATCACCAGAATCACAGATGCTAGCAAAATATCCACATGGTTCCAGAGAAACTGGACATGAATAATCATTCCAATGCTAGAAAGGAAGAGTGTTGCAAACAGATTACGTATGGGTTCAACTTTCTCGAGTGTATGATGAGCGAAATCTGTGGTTGATATCATAACTCTTGTTGCAAATGAACCCAATTCAAGGCTCAGACCTAACTTGTCGCTGCACCAAGCTAATAGTAGGCAGAAGGCAATCGAGGCCAGCTGGTAGATTTCATCTATCTGCGAAGGGAGGCCTATCATTAGCTTCAGAAATCGGGGAAAAAAATACCAAGATAATATGCTTGTAGCTATCAAGAACATGGACAATACTACTAACGATTTCATCATTGACATTATCCCTTGCAAAAATCCACTGCTTCCACCCAAAATAGGTAGCAATGCAAACAGTAACCCAATAGCACAGTCCTGCAGAATAAGCGTTCCAGCTGTGACTTGACCATGAAGGGCATTGACGCTATTTCGTTCCATTAAAAACGTCAAAACCACAGCCGTTGATGACATTAACAGGAAAGCACCCACACAGACACCTTCTAAAGATTTTTCCCCACATAGCAAGGCAATAATGCCACAGAAACACATGAAAAGGAAGATTTGAAGCAGACCTCCCAAAACAGCAACGGATCCAACAACTCGAAGCTTTTTTGAAGAAAATTCTAGACCTAGGGCAAAAAGAAAGAAGACAACACCAAATGGGGCAACAGTCTCCACCTGTACCATCTCACTGACAAAACTCAAGCCACTTGGCCCAATAATTGACCCTGCAAGTAAGTATCCAGTAATAACCAACCGCCCAAGACATGCAAATACAATGCCACCAATTGCGGCAGAGACAATGACGACTATTAAATAGAAAATGAATCTCACATCCAACTTCAGTATTGGATATTTTGATTTCGGATTAGACATTATGAAAACATTGTCCTTTCTATCTATTATAGTTGGCATATCATCTTCTCCACTCTCATTGTCCAAGCTAAAAAAATCCTGCAATTGGAATTATTGTGTTCCATTTTCTTCTTCAGTCTCATTTTTCTTGGGCTTGTCATGAGTAACCTGAACCACAGTCTCCAGTACTGCCTGTTGATCAGCCATACTATTATTAAAGCTGCTACTGTCGGATCTAGGAGAAGAATTGAGCTGAAACAAATTGAATTTTTTGTGGAGCGGATATGAATTTCGGCCTTAGGGCTCTATGCGCCAAGCGCAAACCCAATGCGCCGCGGCCTCTGGGTGCACCGCGCCCTTGGAAATTTCCACTGTGAAAAACTCTTCAACGCGCCACGTCGCGCCTATGCGCCGCGCCTGCTCCCAATGCGCCGCGCAACATTCTACTACCCAGTTTTGGCTCCAAACTTATGATTTCATTACTCCCCATTTAAACTCAACTTCTATGATGTCTTTGGCATGTAGATGGGTGGTAAAAAATCATGGATTTTCCTTACATAGTTGAGAACCCACTTTTATAACATTTGACATTGGCATTTCGAACTTTTCAAACATCAGTTCTTTTTTTCATTTCCATCTGACTTAAATGATGGCTCCTTTGGCTATTTTTTCAGGAATGATTAATGTTGGATTCGGCAAAGGATTATGGTGAGGCTGCATGTGAACATCTTCAACTGGAAATTCTATGAAAATTATTTCAAAAGACGAAAAGACGACTTTTTCTTCAAAACAGGGTTTTGAAGAAAAGTCATAGTCTAGCAGTATGACGTTGAGATTTCTGGAATAAAAACTGATTTAAAACTTCCCTCTGACCTGCTGGCATAAAACCCTAGACCTAAAAGACCTAAAAATCTTAAATAACTTTTTTCTGACCAAGATATTAGAACAGGACTGCAAATGACTTAAAATTGATTTAATAAATTTCGATGAAGAGAGCTGAGCCAGCAAGACAAGGCATGAGGGGTAATGAGAAAACCAAGCCCTTCCGTCAGTCAATAGCATGTCCCTAGCAAAATTCAACTCAATGAATCGAGCGAGACACCTAAAAATGAAATGTGAAAAGAGTTTTGATCTCTAACGGAGGACTGACAAGACCGACTCTAACATTGGCTCCAATGGGGATGGTAGCTCCCTGGAGGTGCCAATACCAACAGATATTTGGGAGAGCAGACCAGTGCCTTATCCATTGGGCTATGGAATCGTTATTTCGACAAACCAACATAAGACTGTTAACTGATTTATTGACTGAAAATCTGACTCAAACAAACTAACTCAACATGACTAAGACCTGAACTTAAAACTTAAAGCTTGATGGCAGTACATGACCACCTGTGCTTCTTACAAGACAATATACCATCAAACTATATCATAATGCCAACGTAACCAATCAAGCAGATACCTTCTTGACTGATTATCCTGATCAGATCTATTGGTCAACAATAAATACTGGTACCTGGGCATCCAAAAACATAATTGACCATGATCTCCTTCATCACTGAATACTGCAATAATCACCTTCACTGTTGACTGCAACAGATTTGCCAGTGGATCCTGAAAAACATGAAGATTTACCTCCTGCTGAAGGAACAAGGTGTTTTTCTCTCCTGCTTCTGATCTTTCTTCAGTAAAAGTCTCTTCCTGGTCCTCCAAAAATTCTGAACAAGTGGATGAGCAGATTTCCTCTTGGAAAAACATTTCAAAACATGAGACATATGAAGAAGAAACTGAAAGTAAGTCCAGAAGGTTCTGATCTTCTGTAGTATGAATATATTGTAGGTCATCTTCATATGATATCACAGCCATATTATCATATTTCTCATTAATAAAGAGAAAATAAACTTTAGATGATTCTTGAAACCCAACACTATCATTTCTATCCTCTACCATAAATTCATCAAGAGAAACTTTTTCACTTACTTGAACAAAGATATCATCTTGTTGTTCATGAACTGCCTGGATTACCTCTTTATGAAGGCTTTTTTCTGATGACATGAGAACATTTGGATCCATAACTCTGTCTATTATCTCAACAACGAATCTCTCTTTTACGGGATTCAGCACAAGGTATTCTTGGTCATCACGATCTGAATCCGGATCTGGAATAGCTGACTTGACTAGATCACATTCTAAAATTGAAACTGGACTTCCCTGCATGTTGTCTTCTTCTATGGACAGATCTTCAACCATATGGAAATCTTCAACCTGCTGATCTTGATAAGTATCCTGTAAGATTTATGTGTGCTGCTGAAACGAACTTTCATACAATGCTTCCATGATCTCATCGTCCGTGAAGTCATCATGTCCATAAAAATTCTCAAGATCTTTAATAAAACAATGAACATGGCTACAACAGTTCTGAACTAAAATCAAGGACGGATAAGATTCTTTATACTTTTCAAAGAACATGGTATGAAAATCCTTTAAACAGTAAATAGAAGCAGGTGGAAAACTTTCATACCAAGATCGGGCTTCATCTTCCAGAGTAGCCATAAAAATTTTCATCAAACATTCTTCAGGAAAATCGAACTTTAATTTATGCACATGAATGTGAAATTTCACCAGATGAAGAGCAACGTCATTACCTTCCACATTTCTGAACATAGGAAAATTCTGAAGCCAATCTACCTTGGGCATCTTATTTGGAAAACCTGGGATGTGATCTCGGCTCATGGGAGCGTATCTTCTTGCAATCCGGTCCATCAGCAGTGAAGTCACCATGAAGCATTGATTTCTGGATTTTTCAGTGAATGAAGTCGCATGGTGAATGATTTTAGCCTTCTGATGTCTGATCGTTGTCCACCATCAACGATCAGATCTGAACTTGATACAAGTACTGGGGCAAGACAATCTACAAGTCAAGTGTTACGTTTCACAAGCTAAACCATTTTCTTCCCCAGTATGGTCGCCACTATGTTAGTGCTCGAATCTGCCTTAGGCTGAAGGAAGGTAGGATTCAAGGTAACATCAAACCAAACTCAGCCTCGTAGCTAGCCCTACGAGGACAGGAGAGGGCTCTCTCCGGGTCAACTCAGTAAAAGATGTCCAATAGGGCCTAAGACGACCTATAATGGATACTGATTTTAGGCTAGTAAATAAATAGGCAAGAGGTATTTTGATTTTTAGGCTGGGTTTTTTGGGCTGTATGGGACCAAGGAACAGCATGAGCAGAGAAATTAAATCAAAGACACAGATTGTTTCGTGAGGCAAGATAGGCAGTAAGTTAAGAAATTAATTTGACATAATATGAAGTGAAAAGATTGTCGAGAGGGTGAAAAGGGCATAAATACATGAATCCTTTTCAACAGAAGAAAACATAGAACATGAACACTTTTCCAAGGCAGAGCAGTAAAATGGATTCTACCTTTCTTACTTAAAAGCATTCATCTAGAAATGATTATGAATGACTAGTAAAACATAACGAGATACATATGAGACAAAAAGAAGAAACATTTGCTAAACTCACACCACAGGAATCTCATGAACCAGAGCTGCAACCTTTCATTAATTCTCTGTCAAAAACTGTACAGCGAAGTTTTCCTCCACACTTCTCCCAGAACTCTCCCTTTTACAAATGATTTCCCCTTATAATAAATAGACTCTACTATGAAAAAAAACAGATCGACAAAAAACAAGGGTTTGTTTCAACTGGAATGATAAAGATAGAAAAGAGCCTTTCATCTGTTTTGAAGACAGAACAACGTTCCCCTTGAAATTCTCTGATGACCAACTAAAAGACCAAATCTGGAGCGTAGACCCTTTGAAATGCAACTGAAGTCATAAATAGGAAAACGAATCCTATTGCTCTGTTGTGATAGATATCTTCGCTCTATTTTAAGTTTAGGTCTTTGACTTTTTACTTTACATTTTCCATTTGAATAAAAACCAAATTTTTCATAATTACCATCCTTTGCAACATTTGGGGCGTTTTCATCTAGACGTTTCAAATTCTCCCCTAGTCGACCATCATCCAAAGCAAAAGAATCCTCTATTTGATTGCAACAAAGAAAGCCGTCCTAATGCTGTAACCAAAGCCCTTCACAACGATAGTAACCACAATGGCCTTTGCAATAATCACCAGAATCACAGATGCTGGCAAAATATCCACATGGTTCCAGAGAAACTGGACATGAATAAGCATTCCAATGCTAGAAATGAAGAGTGCTACAAACAGATTACGTATGGGTTCAACTTGCTCGAGTGTATGATGAGCGAAAACTGTGGTTGATATCATAACTCCTGCTACAAATGAACCCAGTTCAAGGCTCAGACCTAACTTGTCGCTACACCAAGCTACTAGCAGGCAGAAGGCAACCGAGGCCAGCTGGTAGATTTCATCTGTCTGCGAAGGGAGGCCTATCATTAGCTTCAGAAATTGGGGAACAAAATACCAAGATAATATGCTTGTAGCTGTCAAGAACATGGACAATACTACTAACGATTTCATCATTGACATTATCCCTTGCAAAAATCCACTGCTTCCACCCAAAACAAGTAGCAATGCAAACAGTAACCCAACAGCACAGTCCTACAGAATAAGCGTTCCAGCTGTGACTTGACCATGAAGGGCGTTGACGCTATTTCGTTACATTAAAAACTTCAAAACCACAGCCGTTGATGACATTAACAGGAAAGCACCCCCACAGACACCTTCTGAAGATTTTTCCCCACATAGCAAGGCAGTAATGCCACAGAAACACATGAAAAGGAAGATTTGAAGCAGACCTCCCAAAAAAGAAACGGATCCAACAACTCGAAGCTTTTTTGAAGAAAATTCTAGACCTAGGGCAAAAAGAAAGAAGACAACACCAAATTTGGCAACAGTCTCCACCTGTACCATCTCACTGACAAAACTCAAGCCACTTGGCCCAATAATTGCCCCTGCAAGTAAGTATCCAGTAATAACCGGCCGCCCAAGACAGGCAAATACAATGCCACCAATTTCGGCAGAGACAATGACGACTATTAAATCGAAAATGAATCTCACATCCAACTTCAGTATTGGATATTTTGATTTCGGATTAGACATTATGAAAACATTGTCCTTTCTATCTATTATAGTTGGCATATCATCTTCTCCACTCTCATTGTCCAAGCTAAAAACATCCTGCAATTGGATTGATTGTGTTCCATTTTCTTCTTCAGTCTCATTTTTCTTGGGCTTGTCATGAGTAACCCAAACCACAGTCTCCAGTACTACCTGTTGATCAACCGTACTATTATTAAAGCTGCTACTGTCGGATCTAGGAGAAGAATTGAGCTGAAACAATTGAATTTTTTGTGGAGCGGATATGAATTTCGGCCTTAGGGCTCTATGCACCGTGCGTAGACCCAATGCGCCACGGCCTTTGGGTGCACCGCGCCCTTGGAAATTTCCACTGTGAAAAACTCTTCAATGCGCCGCGTCGCGCCTATGCGCCGCGCCTGCTCCCAATGAGCCGCGCAGCATTCTACTACCCAGTTTCGACTCCAAACTTATGATTTCATTACTCCCCATTTAAACTCAACTTCTATGATGTCTTTGGCATGTAGATGGGTGGTAAAAAATCATGGATTTTCCTTACATAGTTGAGAACCCACTTTTATAACATTTGACATTGGCATTTCGAACTTTTCAAACGTGAGTTCTTTTTTTCATTTCCATCTGACTTAAATGATGGCTCCTTTGGCTATTTTTGCAGGAATGATTGATGTTGGATTCGGCAAAGGATCATGGCGAGGCTACATGTGAACATCTTCAACTGGAAATTCTATGACAATTATTTCAAAAGATGAAAAGACAACTTTTTCTTCAAAACAGGGTTTTGAAGAAAAGTCATAGTCTAGAAATATGACGTTGATATTTCTGGAATAAAAACTGATTTAAAACTTCCCTCTGACCTGCTGGCATAAAACCCTAGACCTAAAAGACCTAAAAATCTTATATAACTTTTTGCTGACCAAGATATTAGAACAGGACTGCAAATGACTTAAAATTGATTTAATAAATTTCGATGAAGAGAGCTGAGCCAGCAAGACAAGGCATGAGGGGTAATGAGAAAACCAAGCCCTTCCGTCAGTCAATAGCATGTCCCTAGCGAAATGTAACTCAATGAATCGAGCGAGACACCTAAAAATGAAATGTGAAAAGAGTTTTGATCTCTAACGGAGGACTGACAAGACCGACTCTAACATTGGCTCCAATGGGGATGGTAGCTCCCTGGAGGTGCCAAGAACAGCATATATTTGGGAGAGCAGACCAGTGCCTTATCCATTGGGCTATGGAATCATTATTTCGACAAACCAACATAAGACTATTAACTGATTTATTGACTGAAAATCTGACTCAAACAAACTAACTCAACATGACTAAGACCTGAACTTAAAACTTAAAGCTTGATGGCAGTACATGACCACCTGTGCTTCTTACAAGACAATATACCATCAAACTATATCATAATGCCAACGTAACCAATCAAGCAGATACCTTCTTGTTGATTATCCTGATCAGATATGCTGATCAACAATAAATACTGGTACCTGGGCATCCAAAAACATAATTGACCATGATCTCCTTCATCACTGAATACTGCAATAATCACCTTCACTGTTGACTGCAACAAATTTGCCAGTGGATCCTGAAAAACATGAAGATTTACCTCCTGCTGAAGGAACAAGGTGTTTTTCTCTCCTGCTTCTGATATTTCTTCAGTAAAAGTCTCTTCCTGGTCCTCAAAAAATTTTGAACAAGTGGATGAGCAGATTTCCTCTTGGAAAAACATTTCAAAACATGAGACATATGAAGAAGAAACTGAAAGGCAGTCCAGAAGGTTATGATCTTCTGTAGTCTAAATATATTGTAGGTCATCTTCATATGATATCACAGCCAGATTATCATATTTCTCATTAATCAAGAGAAAAGAAACTTCAAATGATTCTTGAAACCCAACACTATCATTTCTATCCTCTACCATAAATTCATCAAGAGAAACTTTTTCACTTACTTGAACAAAGATCTCATCTTGTTGTTCATGAACTGCCTGGATTACCTCTTTATGAAGGCTTTGTTCTGATGACATGAGAACATTTGGATCCATAACTCTGTCTATGATCTCAACATCGAAGCTCTCTTTTACGGGATTCAGCACAAGGTATTATTGGTCATCACGATCTGAATCCAGATCTGGAATAGCTGACTTGACTAGATCACATTCTGAAATTGAAACTTGACTTCCCTGCATGTTGTCTTCTTCTATGGATAGATCTTCAACCATATGGCAATATTCAACTTGCTGATCTTGATAAGTATCCTGTAAGATTTATGTGTTCTATTGAAACTAACTTTCATACAATGCTTCCATGATCTCATCGTCCGTGAAGTCATCATGTCCATAAAAATTCTCAAGATCTTTAATAAAACAATGAACATGGCTACAACAGTTCTGAACTAAAATCAAGGACGGATAAGATTCTTTATACTTTTCAAAGAACATGGTATGAAAATCCTTTAAACAGTAAATAGAAGCAGGTGGCAAACTTTCATACCAAGATCGGGCTTCATCTTCCATAGTAGCCATAAACATTTTCATCAAACATTCTTCAGGAAAATCGATCTTTAATTTATGCACATGAATGTGAAATTTCACCAGATGAAGAGCAGCGTCATTACCTTCCAAATTTCTGAACATAGGAAAATTCTAAAGCAAATCTACCTTGGGCATCTTATTTGGAAAACCTGGGATGTGATCTCGGCTCATGGGAGCGTATCTTCTTGCAATCCGGTCCATCAGCAGTGAAGTCACCATGAATCATTGATTTCTAGATTTTTCAGTGAATGAAGTCACCTGGTGAATGATTTCAGCCTTCTGATGTCTGATCGTTGTCCACCATCAACGATCAGATCTGAACTTGATACAAGTACTGGGGCAAGACAATCTACAAGTCGAGTGTTACGTTTCACAAGCTAAACCATTTTCTTCCCCAGTATGGTCGCCACTATGTTAGTGCTCGAATCTGCCTTAGGCTGAAGGAAGGCAAGATTCAAGGTAACATCAAACCAAACTCAGCCTCGTAGCTAGCCCTACGAGGACAGGAGAGGGCTCTCTCCGGGTCAACTCAGTAAAAGATGTCCAATAGGGCCTGAGACGACCTATAATGGATACTGATTTTAGGCTAGTAAATAAATAGGCAAGAGGTATTTTGATTTTTAGGCTGGGTTTTCTGGGTTGTATGGGACCAAGGAACAGCATGAGCAGAGAAATTAAATCAAAGACACAGATTATTTCGTGAGGCAAGATAGGTAGTAAGTTGAGCAATTAATTTGAAATAATATGAAGTGAAAAGATTGTCGAGAGGGTGAAAAGGGCATAAATACATGAATCCTTTTCAACAGAAGAAAACATAGAACATGAACACTTTTCCAAGGCAGAGCAATAAACTGGATTCTACCTTTCTTACCTAAAATCATTCATCTAGAAATGATTATGAATGACTAGTAAAACATAACGAGATACATATGAGACAGAAAGAAGAAACATTTGCTAAACTCACACCACAGGAATCTCAAGAACCAGAGCTGCAACCTTTCATTAATTCTCTGTCAAAAACTATACAGCTAATTTTTCCTCCACACTTCTCCCAGAACTCTCCCTTTTACAAATGATTTCCCCTTATAATAAATAGACTCTGCTATGAAAAAAAACAGATCGACCAAAAACAAGGGTTTGTTTCAACTGGAATGATAAAGATAGAAAAGAGCCTTTCATCTGTTCTGAAGACAGAACAACGTTCCCCTTGAAATTCTCTGATGACCAACTAAAAGACCAAAACTGGAGCGTAGACCCTTTGAAATGCAACTAAAGTCATAAATATGAAAACGAATCCTATTTCTCTGCTGTGATAGATATATTCACTTTATTTTAAGTTTAGGTCTTTGACTTTTTACTTTACATTTTCCATTTGAATAAAAACCAAATTTTTCATAATTAGCATCCTTTGCAACATTTGGGACGTTTTCATCCAGACGTGTCAAATTCTCCCCTAGTCGACCATCATCCAAAGCAAAAGAATCCTTTGTTTGATTGCAACAAAGAAAGCCGTCCTAATGCTGTAACCAAAGCCCTTCACAACGATAGTAACCACAATGGCCTTTGCAATAATCACCAGAATCACAGATGCTGGAAAAATATCCACATGGTTCCAGAGAAACTGGACATGAATAAGCATTCCAATGCTAGAAAGGAAGAGTGCTGCAAACAGATTACGTATGGGTTCAACTTGCTCGAGTGTATGATGAGCGAAATCTATGGTTGATATCATAACTCCTGCTGCAAATGAACCCAATTCAAGGCTCGGACCTAACTTGTCGCTGCACCAAGCTACTAGCAGGCAGAAGGCAACCGAGGCCAGCTGGTAGATTTCATCTGTCTGCGAAGGGAGGCCTATCATTAGCTTCAGAAATCGGGGAACAAAAGACCAAGATAATATGCTTGTAGCTGTCAAGAACATGGACAATACTACTAACGATTTCATCATTGACATTATCCCTTGCAAAAATCCACTGCTTCCACCCAAAACAGGTAGCAATGCAAACAGTAACCCAACAGCACAGTCCTGCAGAATAAGCGTTCCAGCTGTGACTTGACCATGAAGGGCGTTGACGCTATTTCGTTCCATTAAAAACTTCAAAACCACAGCCGTTGATGACATTAATAGGAAAGCACCCACATAGACACCTTTTGAAGATTTTGCCCCACATAGCAAGGCAGTAATGCCACAGAAACACATGAAAAGGAAGATTTGAAGTAGACCTCCCAAAACAACAATGGATCCAACAACTCGAAGCTTTTTTGAAGAAAATTCTAGACCTAGGGCAAAAAGAAAGAAGACAACACCAAATTGGGCAACAGTCTCCACTTGTACCATCTCACTGACAAAACTCAAGCCACTTGGCCCAATAATTGACCTTGCAAGTAAGTATCCAGTAATAACCGGCTGCCCAAGACAGGCAAATACAATGCCACCAATTGCGGCAGAGACAATGACGACTATTAAATCGAAAATGAATCTCACATCCAACTTCAGGATTGGATATTTTGATTTCGGATTAGACATTATGAAAACATTGTCCTTTCTATCTATTATAGTTGGCATATCACCTTCTCCACTCTCATTTTCCAAGCTAAAAACATCCTGCAATTGGAATGATTGTGTTCCATTTTCTTCTTCAGTCTCATTTTTCTTGGGCTTGTCATGAGTAACCCGAACCACAGTCTCCAGTACTGCCTGTTGATCAGCCATACTATTATTAAAGTTGCTACTATCGGATCTAGGAGAAGAATTGAGCTGAAACAAATTGAATTTTTTGTGGAGCGGATATGAATTTCGGCCTTAGGGCTCTATGCGCCGCGCGCAGACCCAATACGCCGCGGCCTTTGGGTGCGTCGCGCCCTTGGAAATTTCCACTGTGAAAAACTCTTCAACGCGCCACGTCGCGCCTATGTGCCGCGCCTGCTCCCAATGCACCGCACAGCATTCTACTACCCAGTTTCGGCTCCAAACTTATGATTTCATTACTCCCCATTTAAACTCAACTTCTATGATGTCTTTGGCATGTAGATGGGTGGTAAAAAATCATGGATTTTCCTTACATAGTTGAGAACCCACTTTTATAACATTTGACATTGGCATTTCGAACTTTTCAAACGTGAGTTCTTTTTTTCATTTCCATCTGACTTAAATGATGGCTCCTTTGGCTATTTTTTCAGGAATGATTGATGTTGGATTCAGAAAAGGATCATGGCGAGGCTACATTTGAACATCTTCAACTAGAAATTCTTTCACAATTATTTCAAAAGACGAAAAGACAACTTTTTCTTCAAAACAGGGTTTTGAAGAAAAGTCATAGTCTAGCAATATGACGTTGAGATTTCTGGAATAAAAACTGATTTAAAACTTCCCTCTAACCTGCTGGCATAAAACCCTAGACCTAAAAGACCTAAAAATCTTAAATAACTTTTTGCTGACCAAGATATTAGAACATGACTGCAAATGACTTAAAATTGATTTAATAAATTTCGATGAACAGAGCTGAGCCAGCAAGACAAGGCATGAGGGGTAATGAAAAAACAAGCCCTTCCGTCAATCAATAGCATGTCCCTAGCGAAATGCAACTCAATGAATCGAGCGAGACACCTAAAAATGAAATGTGAAAAGAGTCTTGATCTCTGACGGAGGACTGACAATACCGACTCTAACAGGGTCCATTGTGTTGGATAGGCATTGTTTTTCCAAAACGGTGAGAAGAAAGGAAAATTTGGCAAATTAGTTTGGTTTGTTTGATTTGGCCATGATGATGTGGGAAATGGCTGTTGTGACCAATTGGGGAAGGGTGGCTGATTTTTCCATGTTCCATTATATTGCTGAGTATTATATTGAGGAGGCTGAAAAGAAGAGAATGGATCAGTTGGCATACCTGATTGTCGTGGATGCCATTGTTGGCGCTGATTAAGTAAGCATACCACTTCTGATTCTTCTTCTACCTCTTTATAGACTTCTTTTAGACCAGGAAGCGAGGGACATCCTTCTGTGGGGTGATCTTTTGTGCAGATGGCACAAACTTTGATTATATCCAGTGGGCATTCTTTATGGATGTGTTTCTTTCTGCACTTAGGACAGAATATTGCCAAGTTTTGTTCGGATTTTGCTTGCTTTTGTTTGGCTTGCATAATGTCGAACTGCATTGTTAGAGTCCCTAGAATATTTGTTTTAAAATCTTCTAGTATATTGGCAATCTCTGCACGAGTTACACCTTCACTGGAGGTCTTATTATCCTTTGTGATCATGTCACATTCTGTTGATTTTAGCCTTGTGCTGCCTCTCGAACTCCTGATACACAAATCAATAATGTTAGCATAGCTTTCCTGATATATATCACCTTTTCCCATAATATTTAATGTTTCAACCCATTGATCCTTCATCCCCCTAATTAATGTAGTTTTCATCACATTATCAGGTAAGGGTAAAGATGCATAAGGAGATCTCTGGAGGTTGTATTGAAATCGTTCCACATATTCCTCCAGAGTTTCATTGGGTTTTGCTGTCATCTAAAATATTTCATCTTTTAGTTCCCGGGACCTGCAATAATCCTGATATTTCTTTAGAAACATGGCTTTCATCTGATCCCAATCATTTATAACCCCTCCACCTAATCCCATAAACCATCGTAAAGCTGATCCTTTTAATGTGGAGGGAAATAATTTTAATTTTTGGGGATCGGTGGTATAGTCATACCCCCTGCATAATACATCGAACTCAAACAGAAATGCATCTGGATCTTCCGATTTCAAGCCATGAAATGTAGGAATATGTTGAAGAGGAATGGCTTTCATAGGTGCAATAACTGCAGTTTCCACAATGGGATATTGCAGTGTGGAGGTTTGTTGAGGTGTTTGTTGGTTCTAGTTCTGGTTCTGGGCCATTTGATCAAATATGTGCCAATATCCTTCTGGGATCTCAAGGGAATTCCTAGGCTGACTAGAAGGAATAGGAATGACCTTGACAGCACTCCCTTGATCTAGAATAAGTGTTCCCTACTGGCCTACTATCTGAGGAGATTTAGGTCCTTTGTTTTGAGGGATGTTGACAGCACTTCGCTTATCTGGGCTGCTCACTATTTGGATTACCTCAAAAGCAGATTTTGGTTCTTCTGTTTCCCCTGTTTCCCCTTCTCCTTCATGGAGATTACTAGATTTCCCTTCTTGTGGAGAAATTAGGCAAGAATTCTCAATTTCTTGGGAATCTTGCTCAATTCCTTCAGTTTGACTATGTATCTTAGCAAAGGCTACAAATGGTGACTTTTTGGTCTGAAGGGAACTAGTACGTTGTCTAGAAATAATTTTCCTAGGTCCTACTGATGGCTGAGATTCAGTTTTCTTAAGGATTTCGTCAATGAAAGTTGTTCGCCCAAGGGTCACCGGTCCCTTAGGTTTTTCGGGTTTAGGAGGAATTTTGTTTTTTTTAGCTTTTCTATTCATTCAAAAAAACAAGCCTTCATTCCTACCTAAAGAAATAAATTTACCCAATTCTAATGTGAAGTGGGCTGTGAGCAAGTATGCTCCTTGCTTGGTGCGTAGGTTCTTACCTTCTGTCTTTAATACCCAATTCTTCCCAAGCAGAGAAAAAGGTCAAATGTGCATCACTCCTTCTAAATGGCATACACTCTCCCCGGAAACGGCGCAAAAATGTTGAGGTATAAAAAGGTATGTTTTTAACACCTATTTATCCTACATTAATTATCAATCCAGGAACGACTTTTTGTTTCAAGAGTGTACTATGTCTGAGGCTGCAATTCAAGCTAAGAGTAATGCTTTGTAAGATGTAGCACAATACTCTAAATACAAGAGTAAACAGATGCTTGAAAAAGATATCTAATTACAAATAACATAAACTCAAATGCTTTGAAATCTGCCTATTCACTCAGCAAACATCAATCGAGGGTATAGTAGCAATAACTCATTCCTCTATAAATTGATGCAATTGAAATCAAACTGGAACAAGACAATCAATCTGGGAACGAGGAAGCAATAACCAATGTTCTCTACAGTTGACAGTCCTGATTTAGAACAATTAAAGAGAAATAGAAATTGAACTAAAATTGCTATTGAAAATAAAATAGGAAAGCTCTTTGAAATCAAACTCCTTGTAATCTGTAACTAATGAGTTGGAAATGAACAACACACTAGAATTGAGCAGTAATGTAAATAAGCAACAAATTGTTAACTAAAGGAATTGAACAACAAATACTAACTAGTGAATCTGAACAACAAACCTGAACTTAATGGAGTCAAACAACAAATTTTGTTAAACACCAACCCTGTCGACAGCAAATGTTATTAAGTAATCGAAATGAACAACAATCCAATGGAACATCAAATAGAGTTGAATATTGAACAACAAAGCTTTATAAGCAATAACAAGATGAATAATACAGGAATTAAGATCCTTGTTGAATTGGAACAACAATACAATTCATTAACGCAACACAGCAATACCAATAAGCAATTCAACAACAACTAACTAAATTCGCAAACGTAATAAAACCAAACACAATTATCACACAACAGTAATTAAAAGATAGAATACAAACATCAGATCGATTCCAATAGGCTCGGGCCCATAGCACCAGTGAAACATTGTTGGATTACTTCAGAGTTTAAGAAATGGAGCGAAAACACGTCCTTGTATTAATCAAACATAAATAGTGTTTACAGTGATCGCTCTCTGATTTCGAGATTTAATAAGAAAATACAGGGTTATACAGAGAATGCTCAATTAATGATTCGAATCCTTCAATCTCTAAAGGCATTGCCTTTTATAACAGTTTTGACGAATAAGACAAGGAACAAGGTAAGATTGAAAAGCGATCCCTCAGGATCGAGAGATCCTGAGGGATTCGCTCCTTTTATTTCTTTGGCTATCATTTGATCTCCTTCGATTGCAGTCGTGCCATTCCCTGTATTTGCTTAGCTATGCATTTAGATTTTCTTTTCTTTGACAGGATATGGTCTATAACTGGAGGAACAATAGGTACTCCTGCTTTAGCCTCACCTCTGGTATAGTTGTTCACCTCGTTTGATTCCTGTTTTTGACAATAAAAGGTAGCTTTTAGTTACTTTTTACAATAAACATAAGTCTTTGTAATTCTATCATAATTCTATAATAAATCACCTTTCTAGAATAAAAATAGTTATGTTTAAAGGAAAAAGATGGAGAAATGCATAATGAATTCATATATTTTTCAATGCTCAACAATAATCACTCCACATTTATTTCATCAAGCTTGGATGCCCCTTGGGATAGTTTAATTCCTCCAAAAGTGACTTCTATCTTCAAATCCTCCCAGTGAGAATAGAACGTAAAATGTCATGGAATTCACCTATTCTAACATTATATTCATATAACACTCATATAAATATTTAATTCATTTTTACTCTTTAAACTTTAATACATAATTATATTGTCTAAATAATTAGAAGATGTTGAAATGATTTGCATAATCATATTATCTAAGTGGTTGGTAAATGTTGAAATTATTTGAGAGAATGGTTGTCATCATTAATACATATCCTTACCATAGGAAGAAAGGTATCAAAAGAGCTGAGCTATATTATTGGAATCTCTTTAAACTTTAATGCATAGTCAAATTGTCTACTTGGTGAGCACATATTATTAAAACTTTATGGTAAAAATAACTAGTCTCAAGCTTTAATTGTTAATAAAATTATGTAATAAGTCGGTAGATTAGATAAACCTAAGTTAGGAGTAAAAATTTCTATAATACTTCGCACTTGTGGAGATAGAGGATAGAATTGAGTGGACAGAATTGAGTGCAATCACATTTAGAAGAAGGGTATAAATATAAAATCATATCATTGGAACCTTCATTTCCATATTGCTTGTAACTAGATAAAATTCAAAAAAAGGTACATCAATCATTATATATAGTAAATGATTTTCACTTTCCAAAATATAAAACATCTCGGATTACTCTATAATAATGAATAGAATATTTATGCAATAAATTTATTAAATTATGATTACAATTAATAGAATATTCTTTCAATAAATGTATTGATTTCCATTTATAATAAAATTCACAAAAGGTGCAACAATCACTATATATAATAAAATTATTGATTTTCATTTTTCAAAATATCAAACAATGTCCCATTTCCATCTTGGGTGCAATTCTCTATGTGGAAGAAGGTATGAATGTAAAATCATATGATGGGAATCTTCATTTCCATATTTTGTGTAACTATCTCTTTATTAATTGAAATTTATAATGAAATAAAAAAAAAGGGGTAGAACAATCACTATATATAGTAAATTATTTTCACTTTCCAAAATATCAAACAGCTTAGATTACTATATAATAATGAATAGAATATTTATGCAATAAATTTATAAAATTATGGTTACAATTAATGGAATATTCTACATATTCTAACCATTAAAATTCAAAACAATATTCATTGTACACCATAAAGTAGAATCTTTAAAGATTAAGAGGAAATCTATGTTGCAATTCTTATAGAATCTCTCAAATTGGAGTAATCTCAATTTGGAATAATGCACGTGATTTCTCTTTATCTTCTAGTTATGAATGACATTTTGTTTACTAAATTTTATCTTCAATTATTTTTTTATATGTCACAATTCTTCTTGAATTTGTGCCTTACATTGTTTCCTTGCCAACATTTAGTGTAAAATCTCAGGGTAAAAATGATTAGTATGGAGCTTTAATTGTTAATCAGGTTGTCTACTGGGTAGGAAGATGTTGAAATTGTTTAGGAAAATGGTTTTAATGGTTAAGGTTAATCTTAATTAGAGGTAGAGGGGTAAAAAATTAAAACCATGTGATGATATCTCCATTTCCATATTAGGTACAACTCTGAATGTGGAAGATAGGGTATACATGCAAAATCACATTTTAATCTTCATTTCCATATTGGGTGTAACTATCAATTGATTGATTGGAATTTATAATGAAATAGAAAAGATGCAACAATCACTAATATCCCATTTCCATCTTGGGTGCAATTATCTATGTGGAAGAAGAGTATAAACGTAAAATCATACTATTGGAATCTTGATTTCCATATTGGGTGTAACTATCTCTTGATTTATTGAAATTTATAATGAAATTGAGAAAAAAGGTAAAACAATCACTATATATATTGAATGATTTTCACTTATCAAAATATCGAACATCTCATACTACTCTATATTAATTAATAGAATATATATTCAATCAATTTATTGATTACAGTTAATAGAAATTTATAAATGGGATGGATCCTCAAGTTGAATGATGGAAGAACATCTCAATTAACGATGATTACAGTTTTCTAACCATTAAAATCCAAAACAACATTCATTTTACACCATAAAAGGTCATATTTAAAGATTAAGAGGAAATCTATGTTGGAATGATTATAGGATCTCTCAATTTGGCATAATGTAAGTGGTTTCTCTTTATCTTCTAGTATTGAATGACATTTTGTTTACTAATTTTTATCTTCAATGATTTTTTGTATGTCACGATTCTTCTAGAATTCATATAAAAGGTTATAAATAACATGAATATATCTAATTATAATGATGTTAGCACTTAATTCATGATTATTCACATGAACTTGCTTTTCATATAATTTAAATCCTTTTTGTTTTATTTATAAGTAATTATATTTTGACAAATTATACATAATTATATTATACTTGACTATTCATTATATTTATTATAACTAAACTACTTGTTATTTTAAAAAATCAATAAAAATATTAAGAAAAAATAGAAAAGGAGTTTCCTTTCTAACATCTCGTGCAATTCCTAGTTATAAATAACATGAATATATCTAATTATAATGATGTTAGCACTTAATTGATGATTATTCACATGAACTTGCTTTTCCTATAATTTAAATCCTTTTTGTTTTAATTATAAGTAATTATCTTTTGACAAGTTATACATAATTATATTATATTTGGGTGTTCATTATATTTATTCTAACTAAACTATGACACAATACTTGTTATTTTTCATAATCAATAAAAATTTTAAGCAAAAATAGAGACATAGTATAACATTTAGATTAGATATTATTAAAATCTCATGGTAAAAATGATTAGTCTCGAGCTTTAATTGTTAATAAAATTGGCTATTGGGTAGGTAGATGTTGAAACTGTTTAGGAAAATGGCCTTGGGTGAAATTCTCTATGTGGAAGAAGGGTATAAATATAAAATCATTCTATTGGAATATTGATTTCCATATTGGGTGTAACTATCTCTTGATTGATTGACATTTACAATGAAATTCAGAAAAAGGCATAACAATCACTACATATAGTAAATGATTTTCACTTTCCAAAATATCAAATATCGTGGGCTACTCTATAATAACAAATATAATATTTATAGAATAAATTTATTGATGATAATTAATAGAAACTTATAAATGTGATGAATCCTCAAGTTGAATGATGCAAGAAAAACTCAGGGGTATCTTGAAATAGCATAGAGAAATTGTGCATTCCTTACTAATATTGATCCGAACCCATTTTCACTATCTCCATACAACACCACATTCACTAAAATGGTGTATTTGAAAACAACATTAAAAAGATAAGAATATAAAATATATATGAAAGATCAAAATTACAAAAAGATAAGGAAACTTTTTATTCTGATTATAAACTCTGAAATATATTTCATCATTGTCATCAATATCCTTCCTCAAACAATGGAAAATGCACCAACATCATTAGATTCAAAAACAAAGAGAAGGTATAAAAAAAAAATTCCCCATTGCACATCTCATTTTAGTTTAAAAATAAGCATACCAATCCAAAAAAAAGAGGAGAGAGAAAGAGATATAAAACCAATATAAAAATGTCAGATCTCTCAATAGTCCTTAATGTCGGTTTAGTAGAATTAACTCTTTTGATTTCCATGCTAGTCGATTGAACATGCACAACCATGATACCTATACCAACATTTTTCCACTTGGGTTTTCACGCAGAAAGGAGAGCTAGCGAGTGAAATAGTTAGGAACAAGGAGAATTGGCAACAACGTAGGTGGGAGAGACCAATATCAACATAAAAAACACTTAGATACAAAAAGGGCTATGATAAACCCTGAATAAAGAAATACAAATAAGTCTCTGAATACCTTTCTAAATGGACGACCATCAACACACAGGATATAGCTCCAATACACCTTCTGACAAACAACCTGGAGCAACAAGTAGGATGGAAAAAACTCCCATGATATATGTAGAAATTATACAACATGCATGTATATCTTGGATTCACCTTATCTAACAATGTACTAAAGTTAAATATTGAATCTCTTCTACAAATCTTTTGCAGAATTAAAAAACACAATCAGTAATTGCATCAACATGAAGAAAGATAAATCACACACAACACAAATAGTTTCTCGGGGAAAGCTTACAGCTAAAAACCCCATTATCTTATATTGTATATTAAGCATGGATCATGAAACAATTACATACAAAACTCTTCTCACAAGAGCCCTCCGGTACTCAGCTAATTGCCTCACAATGTCATATGCAAAATTGACCAACACATAGCCAATTCTTAGCCTCCAGACAAACTGTCTTTCTTGCGCAATCCTTAATGGAATAGACCCCTAAAAGATAGGAATTTTGGCCTTCCTTGACAACGCAAGTATCATGGGCACTCCAATGGGTGTTTGGTTGCATGTGTGCAACCTAATAATGCTACAACTGATAGTCAACTTCCCTTCCACCTAGAACTCAACTGGGTCTCCACTGGATCTGACATGCATGATGTTGAGATTCAAAAAGATGATGATCCTAGTGAAAATTAAGCACCTACACTAGGATGGAGCCTGAGGCTATTTTTAGGTGTAAGTATATTTATAGAATGGATGAGAAAATTCTATTTATAGATGATGTTCTATTTTTAGATGTATGTGTGAAGTCTATTTACAGATCGCATGTCTATTTATAGATGCATGTTTGTTCGGTCCCTATATTACTAGTGTAGTCCCTTATTATGTTAATGTAGCCCCCCTTATTGTTATTTTTGTACCCCTGTAACCCCCATATTGTTATTATTGTGCCCTTACATTATTATTGTTAGGTCGGCTAGGATTACATTGTGCCCCACTAGGATTACATTGTGGCCCCATGGACTCCTATATATAGGAAGTAGGTTTTTTCATTTGAATCATCCAAGAATTGTTCATTCATGTAATGTATTGGAGGTTGCCCCCTCGAAGTGGCTTATTTCTAAGGCGTTGACATCTCTTTTCTTCTCTTTTTGGAGCTAGTTTCACAACATTTGGTATCATAGCTTTGGATTCTAGGGTTTCGCTGCTCCAAACAGGTCATCGTGGAATTTTTGCTATAACTTTTTTTCTACGAAGTTTCAGAAGCTGAAATTTTTAGGGTGCGAATTTGAAATTCTGAGGAACATCATCACAAAATTTCAGAGCTTGGTTCGCAATATTTTAGGAGATATGATCCGTGGAAGTTAAGTATTTTTGCAGGCTCCTCAATTTAATCTAAACAGGCCATCGTGGCATTTGCGCTATAACGTTTTTTCTACGAAGGTTTAGAATATGAAATTTTTAGGCCGCGAAGCTGAAATCCAGAGGAAACTTGTCGCAAAATTTTAGAGCTTGTTTCGCGATATTTTCGGAGATATGATCTGTGGAAGATAGTGCTTTTGCAGGCTCCTGAATTTCATCTCAAAGAGGTGATCGTGGGAAAATATTCGTAACTCTCTCTGAGCATTGGATTGGAGTGCCATAAAAAGTGGTCGCAAGTACACGGAATGTAGTTTCTTTGCTATCAATTTCAAAGCTAAAAGATGAAACAGTGACACATGGTAAGTCGTACAACTTCACTTTACTGAACCAGTCCATAATTAGGTCATTGTGGGAGATTGGACATAACGTTGCCTTGGAGAATCCAAATCAAGTCAGAACTTTGGCATTCGAAAGATAATTGAGAAGGATACCTCAGTGCCAAATTTCAGATATTTAAGAGCCACAATCACAAAGATAATCCAATTTCAATATCGAGCTCCTCAAAAGCAAGAAAAAGGTGTGTATTTTTTTCTGAATTGCATAAGTCTTGTTTGAAGAATCAATTTGAATTGATTCCAAGGGCATATTGTAGAATAGATATCAGTATTGGGTTCTAAAAAATGCCTCGTAAAAATAATTCAACACCCATTAAGCCTTCAGAAGGCTCTATTATGACTCATGAAGATGAAGAATTGCAACATGATCTATCAAAATTACAAGAGCAAGTGCACCAAATTTCGCTCTCGCAAAGAGCAACAAAAAATGAAATGGAAGTTTTGAAGAAAGGCATGGAAGCGAAGATGGATGGTTTGAAGAAAGGCATGGAATCTAAGATGGATGACATGGAAGCTAATATCGATGAAAAAATGAAAGACAACATGGAAAACATGAAGAATGATCTAAAAGCAGACATGGAAGGTTTGACAAAGTTGATACAAGAAATGTGTCCTAATGGTGAAAATATAGTAGAGGAAACTCATGATGAGAACAAAATAAATGTTAATCGTGACTTCATAAACTCTAATGTTGGCGGAAAGAACCACCATATTCCAAAAATGGATATGAGGAAGTTTGATGGAAAGGATCCTGTAACATGGATACTACAATAATATGGATACTACGTATGGAGCAACATTTTATGGAGCAACATTTCGATCTCCATAATGTGCAAAACGAACAAAAGGTACTATCATGCAACTCTACATTTAGAACAAAATACATTTGTATGGTATCGATGGTCTCCGTAAAAAAATTGTCACTTCTGTCAATTTTTGCGGGAGGAAATGATAGCACATGAGGATACAAAGAGCAACACCTTCTTTAGCCAATTGATAAATCTCAAACAAAAGTGTTCAGTGGGGGAGCACATTGAGGAATTCCAAAAATTGAACATAAGGTTAACTGATATTCCATAGGAACACAGGATTTATCTCTTCATAGGTACTTTAAAGGATAACATCTAACACGAAGTTTGTGTTTTGGAACCTGATTCATTGGAGAAGGAATTCAGGTTGGCAAGAAAATTGAATGTAAAATTATGGCGACAAGGAAGCCTACCACTCACTTCTATAAAGAGGGAAGTGTTGCTACTCCTAGATTTCCACAACCTACAAGGTTGAAACCACGACAATTGGAATAAAAAAGAGAAAAAGGGATTTTCATACCAGGATAGCAAATACACTAAAGGTCATAAGTGTGCCGAGAAGAAATTATTTTACATAGACAGAAGTGAAGAAGAAAATGAACAAGAAGAGGATGTACAATTGCAGAACCACCCCTAGAAGAGGAAGAAATGAGTCCGACCATATCGTGTAATGCATTGGAAGGGAATTACCACTCCTCAAACTCTCAAGATACAAGGACATATAAAGAATAAAAAGGTAGTAGGTTGATTGATTCAGGTAGCACCCATAATTTTATTCATTGTAAGGTAGCCAAGGAATTGAATTGTTTCCTATACCCAAGACCAGAATGTCAAGTGATGGTTGCAAATGGACGAACTATAAATTTTTCTAGAAAATGCCATAATATCAAGCTAACCATGGGGGAATATGTATTGAATAGTCCAATTCTTTCCATTCCTATGGGAAGTGTTGATGTTGTACTAGGAGTACAATGGTTACAATATTTGGGGATGGTAGCTTTTAATTTTCAAGAACTTTTCTTGAAATTTTTTTCAGAAGGAAAGGAAGTCGAATTACGAGGTATGGCAGGGAATCCAAGAAATATAATAAGCTCTAATGTAATGACAAAGCTTCTAAACAAATAAAAAAGAGGCATAATCGCACAATTATGCTCACTAGAAGTTCCAACATCAAAATCATCTATTTGCATCTCCAACAAGTCTTGGACAATCATTCCAAGGTGTTTGAAACTCCCAAAGGACTCCCACCTATCCGTGATCATGATCATGCTATTCATTTGATTCCAGGAAGTGTTCCTCCAAACATCGGGGCTTATAGATATCCTTATGTCCAAAAGAGCGAAATTGAACGTATGATTGCAGAAATGTTAGAGCCTGGTATAATTCAACCTAGTCAAAGTTCTTTCTCTGCTCCTGTAGTATTGGTACACAATAAGGATGGATCATGGTGCATGTTTCCGGATTATAGGGAGCACAATAAGCTCACCATTAAAGATAAATTTCCCATTCCTGTGACTGATGAATTATTGGATGAATTACATGGAGCAATTTATTTTACCAAGTTGGATCTTCGTTTAGGATATCATCAAATTAGAATGAATACTGAAGATATTCTGAAAATAGCATTTCGAACTCATGAGGGTCATTATGAATTTTTGGTCATGCCTTTTGGCCTTACCAATGCACCTTCTACATTTCAAGGGTTGATGAATTCCATTTTCAAACCCACCCTTAGAAAATTTGTGCTAGTATTTTTTGATGATATACTAATCTACAGCAGGTCTTGGAAGGATCATATTCAACATGTTGACAGGGTGCTCAAACTATTGCAGGAGAAACAATTATATGCAAAAACAACCAAATGTTTCTTTGGATTACAAGAGATGGAATATTTGGGTCATATTTTATCTCACGATGGTGTTAAGGTAGACCATAACAAAATTAATTCCATTAAGGAATGGAAATTCCCCACAACCATAAAGCAGTTACACAGATTTCTCGGGTTAACAGGGTATTATCACAAGTTTGTTAATAATTGTGGGAGAATAGCAGCACCTCTCACAACATTATTGAAGAAATATGTATTTTCATAGACTCTTGAAGAAACTAAGGTCTTTTCACATCTTAAAGAGGCAATGTGCCTAGCACCAGTCTTAGCTATGCCAAACTTCATAAAAACCTTTATTGTGGAATGTGATGCCTCAGGAAATGGAATTGGTGCTAATTTAATGCAAGAAGGAAGACCCATTGCTTTTGAAATTCTTCCAATCAAAGGAAAATTATTTGCGAAACCTATTTATGAGAAGGAAATGTTAGCACATCGCATGCACTAAAGAAATGGCGAACTTTCACTTCAATGGGAAGACACTTCAAGGTAAAACCGATCATGATAGTCTTAAACACTTTTTGGAACAAAGACTATCTTCAAAAGAGCTAAAGAAATAACAAAGATGTTGGTTTATGAATTTGAAATAATCTACAAAAAAGGGAAGCTTAATGTTGTTGCAGATGCACTCTCAAGAAAGAATAAATAGGTGGAAGAATTGCTTTGCACCATTTCTATTATCCAACCATATTGGATAACCGAAGCAAGAGATGAATGGAAGAAGGAAAAAGAAGTATGGACACTCATTCAAAAGCTGCAACAATACCCCAGTACATCTGATACATTTAGCTCAAAAAATGATTCATTATGGTACAAAGACTGCTTATATCTTTGTAAGAATTCCCAACCCAAACAAAATATTCTTTTGTAATTGCACACCTCCCCTTTAGGAGGGCACTCAGTATTTTTAAAAACTTATCATAGTATCAAGAAGGAATTTTTTTGGGAGGGCCTTAAATATGATATTCAAAAGCTCGTGGCGTATCGTTTGGTTTGCCGCTTAATAAAGTTGAGACAATTAAGACCCCGAGACTTCTACAACCTTTATCCATTCCAAGTCAATGTTGGGAGGATATTTCAATGGATTTTATCACAGGTTTACCTAAGTCTGAAGGAAAAAGTGTCATCATGGTGCTAGTTGATAAACTTACTAAGTATACACACTTTTGTGCATTAGCTCATCCATTTAAAGTAGGTACAGTTGCTACTACATTTATGGAAACAATTCAAAAGCTAGATGGAAACCCAAAGATTATTGTAAGCTACAGAGATCCCATTTTCACTGGAAATTTTTGGATGAATTATTTTCATGTTTGGGTACTCAAATAGCTCATAGTTCATCTTATCATCCTCAATCTGATGGTAAAACTGAGATAGCGAACAAATTTTTGGAAGCATATCTTCATTGTTTTGTATATGATAAACAAACACAATGGGTCAAGTGGTTACCTCTGACTGAATGGTGTTATAAAACTTCCTTCCATACTACAGCAAAAATGACCCCATTTATGGCACTTTATGGATGTCATCCACCGTCCATCACATCATATTTAAGAGAAAATTTTGAAGGTTCAAGCAGTGGAATATCACATCGAGCATCAACAAGAAGTTCTCCAACTCTTAAAGGATAACTTGAATTTGGTACAAAATCGAATGAAACAACAGGCAGATCAACATCACAGCGAGAGAAGTTTTGATGCAGGAGACTGGCTATTTTAATTACTACAACCATACAAACAAATGTCCCTCAAGCAATCTAAGAAGGATAACAAATTATCGCCAAAGTACTATGGTCCTTACAAGGTGTTGCAAAAGATTGGTACTATGGCATACAAATTGAGCTTCCTGCTTCTTCACGAGTGCATCCAGTTTTCCATGTTTCATGCTCAAAGAAGGTTATAGGTGAAAATCTTCCAGTTCAAACAATATTGCCAGAACTTGATGAGGAAGAAAAAATCATATTGGATCCTGAAGCGGTCACGGAAACAAGAACTCGACAGTTACGAAATCGATCAATTTCAGAGTATCTCATCAAGTGGAAGAACTTTCTCACTAAAGTTTCTACATGGGAGGATGAGAATTTTATACAAAAGCACCCAGAGCTACTCAAGCGTTGAGGACAACACTTTTTTGAAGGAGAGGGGCATGTTAAGTCCCCATATTAATAGTGTAGTCCCTTATTATGTTAGTGTAGCCCCCCTTATTGTTATTGTTGTACCCCTGTAACCCCCATATTGTTATTATTGTTCCCTTACATTATTATTGTAGGTTGGCTAGGATTACGTTGTGCCCCACTAGGATTACATTGTGGCCCCATGGACTCCTATATATAGAAAGGAGGTTTTTTCATTTGAATCATCCAAGAATTTTTCATTCATGTAATGTATTGGAGGTTTCCCCCTCGAAGTGGCTTATTTCTAAGGTGTTGACATCTCTTTTCTTCTCTTTTTGGAGCTGGTTTCACAACAATGTCGACTATTATTATCCCTTAATAATAGTTGGACAATAAATATTAATCTATTCTCATGGAGCACTTTAAATCAATTAACTGAAGTGGAAAACCAGTTAGCTGAAGGAATTTTGAGTTCTAAGGTTGGTTGGTGGGACATGCAAGTGGACTTAGTTGTAACTGATTGATTCGAAGTTGTAACAGAACTGGATGTGTATTTATGTGAGTTGTAAAGTAGTTTAACTCTGTTAAGTGAGTTAAACTCAGTTGTGCTAGTTGTAACTAATAATACACTAGTGAGAGATCAGTGAATTAAATATTAAATTAATTCACATGGAGTGATCTCACATGAAACTGAAGATTTATTATTGTTAACTACATGCATGTCAGATCCATTGGAGACCCAGTTGAGAGGTAGGTGAGAGGGACAATTAACTATCAATTGTACTATATTGGATTTCACTCTTGCAAGCCAAACACACATTGGATATCTCATGAGGACTACATAGTCAAGGAGGGTATAATTGCATCGAATTGGTCTTTTGTAATCAACTTGGATTGCACAGTGGAGGCAGGATGTTGTGAGGTAGAAATTTGGGTAAGGCATTTGTCAATTTCTGCAAGACAGTGTGAGATGATTGTATATTGTACTAAGAGCTCTTGGATTAGAGTTTTGTATGATATTTTTTCATGATCCATGATATATACATAATATATGATAGTGGGGTTTTTAGCTTTAAGCTTTCCCGGTAAACATCTGTGTTATGTGTGAATGATATTTCTTCATGTGTTTGCAATTTGCGATCGTGTTTTAAATTTCCGCAAGAATTTTTGTAGAAGCGATTATGTATTTAATAGTGGCATACAATTGTTAGATCAGGAGAATCTAGGAAATACATAATTGTATTAAAATTTATACATGGTACCAGAGCACAGAAGATTGCAATTTTGAAGCAGGAGCTAAGTTTGTTGGTGGAAACAACTCGAATTTGCTGCAAGAATTTCTTGGTGCGACAGTTGAGTAAACATCAAAATGGATTTCAATGGCTTGCGCCTAGAGTATGCACTCAAGGGCAGCTCAAACAACATTTCCTAGAAGGACAAGATGGAGGTGGTGGTTGAAGATAATGGCTTGAAGGAATTCATCAACAGTGATGTTCCTAAGCCCACTTCGACGGATGTTGCATTACTTGACGCATGGAAAAAGAAAGTAGCGAAGATGAGAAGGATTCTATTGGAAGGTGTACGATACCACATTGTCTCAAGCCTTCATGGGAAAGCCACTCCATATGCTATGTGTAAGGCTTTGACGGATCTTTTCCAAAGCAGCAGTGACTATAGGAAATTGGCGTTGAAGGATAAACTCAGAAAGATCAAGATGGAAAAGGGCGACAATATTCCAAAGTATCTCACAATGTTTTTCCAATTTCGGGATGAACTAGGGAGTATGGGAATCACTATTTTTGATGATGATTTGGTGAGATTGGCTCTCTTGGGACTTCCTAAGAGTTGGCATAGTTATGAAGAATCTATCAACGGACGGGAAAAACTGTCGAATTTGTAACGACTGTGGTCGGATCTAGTGCAGGAGGAGTTCAGGCGGAACACCAGAGATGGCTCTTCATCAAAGCATGATGATGAAGAGGATTGTGCTTTGGCTTCCAAGGGAAGGAAAGGGAAGGGGAAGAAATTCCATTCAAAATTCGAGTCTAAAGGAAAGAAGTTGGATTTGTCCAAAGTGAAGTGTTTTCACTGTCACGAACATGGGCATCTCGCCACTAACTACCCACAGAAGAAGAAGAAGAAGAAGGTTGCTGGAGCTGCAGCTGATGAGGCCCTTGCCTTGCAATTTGAACTTTTTTTATCTTTCATTTCATGCTTGCTATCAAGCACATTGGGATCAGTGTGGTATCTTAATAATGGTGCTTCCTTCCACATGACGGGAGATAAGGAGCTTTTCAGTGACATGGAGGAGAAAGATCTCCATATGCATATAGAGATGGGTGATGATGGATGATACAGTGCAACCAGAATTGGTACCATTACCTTTGAGAAGGAGTTGGGTAAACCATTTCAATTGAAAGATGTTATGCATGTTTCAATTCTGAAGAAAAACTTGGTCTCAGTCGTGATGTTGGAGGAAAAAGGCTATAACATTTTTTTTCAGGAATGGAAAAGCTTTCCTACAACATAAAACAATAATTCAAGCCAAGAGGATAGGGGTTCGGGTTAAGAATATCTACAAGCTAGAGGTAGAATGTTGCGTTGCCATGATGGGCAAGGCAAAAAAAGTGGTGAGCTGGGATGAAGGTGAATTATGGCACAGGTGATTGGGTCATCTTCATCATGGAGCCTTGAAATTCATGCAGCACATATCTACTGGAATTCCAGTGGGAACACTTGCTCAGTTAGATTAGTGCAAGGGTTGCACCATGGGGAAGTATGTAAAGTCCACCTTTCATGAAAAGGAGAATCGTGCTTCGGTGATCCTGGGGAGAGTTCAAACATACGAGTGTGGACCATTCTAGGTTGCTTCAATAGCAAAACATGGGTATTATGTTATTTTTGTTGATGAATTTTCTCATAAATTCTGGATCTTCTTCATGCAGAAGAAGGATCAAACATTCTCAAAGTTTTGTGAGTTTAAGGCATTGGTTGAGAAAGATTCGGGGAAGCAAGTGAAGGCTTTGAGGAGCGATAATGGTGGAGAATACATCTCTAATGAATTCAAAGACTTCTGTAGCAAAGAAGGAAATTGAATAGAACTCATAGTGCCTCATAACCCACAGAAAAATGGGGTTGTGAAGAGGAAGAACAGAAAAATCGTGGGTGCAGCACGAGCAATGTTGCATGATCAGAGCCTAAAAATGCATTTGTGGGCAGAAGCATGCAACATTTTGGTTTATGTGAAAAAAATTTGTCCTCATAGATTACTTGGCATGAGTACACCTGAAGAAGCTTTCACTGGTAAGAAGCCAGATGTTTCTCACTTTAAGATTTTTGGCCCATCTGTTTATGTGCATGTGACCAAGAACACCAAGAAGAAGTTGGAGCCAACTACTGAAGTTGGGATATTTTTGGGGTACAAAGAAACACCCCATAATTATCGTGTGTATTTTCCTAACATCAAGATGATTGTTATGCGACGAGATATAAAATTCGATGAGGGGAAAGCCATGCGGTTGTCGCTTGAGAGGGAGCTGGACTTACATGCAGAGGGGGAACTGTTGGTTCCCAAAGATGAGTCTCTAGATGTGGATCAGCCACAGGAGGAGGTTCATGGAGTGGAGGAGTTCACTCATGTAGAGCCAAACATCAGAACTTGCAGAAGGCGTACCATAGAAGCTGAGAGGCTGAAACTTGATGTTGCACAGAATGTAGGAGCACCTACTTCACAGCGCAGACAAAGACAGTCTCCTAACTGATTCACTGGATACATGGCTCTCATGAGAAAATGTATTGTAACTGAGCCATCTTCCTTTTGAGAATCAGTGCAAGAGCCCACATGGGTAGATGCAATGGTGGAGGATTATGACTCCATTGTCAAAAACAGTGCTTCGTAAATTGTCCCAAGGCCAGTTGATAAATCAGTGGTAGGTTCCAAGATAGATCTACAAGGTAAAGCAAGCTTTTGATGGGAGTGTTGAGAAATAAAAGGCCAGATTTGTGGCCCGAGACTTCTCACAGATTGAGGCGAGTGATTATGAAGAAACCTTTGCACCTGTCGCATAGTATTCTTCAATAAGGACCATTCTTGCTCTCTCGGTGCAGATCGGTTGGCGCATTCATCATATGGATGTGAAGACTGTGTTTCTTAATGGGATCATTGAGGAAGAAGTGTACATTGAGCAATGTGAAGGATTTTAGATCTTCAGCAGTGAGTCGCATGTGTGCATACTCAAAAGAGCGTTGTATAGGCTAAAGCAAGCACCCTATGCTTGGTACACTTGGATAGATAGCTATTTCACCGGACTTGGCTTCACCAAGAGTGAGGTAGATGAAAACCTATACCAAATTGTGGTGGACAGTAAGCTTTTAATCATTGTTCTTTATGTTGATGATTTAATACTCAATGGTGATGAGAAGTTGATGAAGGATATGGGCCTCCTTCATTATTTCCTTGGATTGGAAATATGGCAGCGAGATGGTGAAATTTTTGTGTCTCAAGGCAAGTATGCAAGGGAGATACTGGGTAAGTTTCACATGGAGGGCTGCAAACCCATGGATACTCCTCTTCTAGGAAAATAGAAGAAAGAGGATGCTACATCTGGAGAGGTAGTGGATGCTACTGTCTGTCGACAGTTAGTGGTTTCACTAATTTATTTAGTGAATACAAGACCGGACATATGTTATGCGGTGAACCAGCTTAGTCAAGTGATGGTTAAGCCTACAAGCTCTTTTGGAAGGCGGGCAAGCATGTCTTGAGATACCTAAGGGGCATATCTGAGTATGGCTTGTGGTACAGACAGATGGATGAGGTGAATTTTCATGGCTTCACGGATGCATATTGGGCGGGTAGCCCATCGGACAGAAAGAGAACATCAGGAGGGATCTTCAGCATCAGATATACAGTTGTTTCTTGGTACAACAGGAAATAGATATTCGTGGCACTCAGTTCATCGGAAGTGGAATACATGGCAACAAGTCACACTGGATGTGAGGCTATTTGTATGAGAAAGATCCTGGTTGGTTTGTTTGGTTCTCATTTAGATCCTACAGTGATTCATTGTGATAATAAAAGTTGCATTAAACTCTCGATTAATCCTGTGTTTCATGATATATCTAAGCATATAGATATCTGGTATCATCATATCATAGATTGTGTGCAGCAGAATATCATGTTGCCTCAGTACATTCATACGGAGGATCAGGATGTAGATATTCTGACTAAGTTGCTCACCAGGAGAAAATTCAAATACGATAGAGACAAGATCAGGGTGAAGGATAATCCATTTCTTGTTGTGAGGGAGTATTGAGCTTCAACAAGATGATAGTCCTAGTGAAAATTAAGCACCTACACTAGGATGGAGCCTCAGGCTATTTTTAGGTGTAAGTCTATTTTTAGAATGGATAAGCAAATTCTATTTATAGCAGAAGTCTATTTATAGATGTTGAGAAAATTATATTTATAGATGATGTTCTATTTTTATATGTATGTGTGAAGTCTATTTATAGATTGCATGTCTATTTATAGATCTCAAGTCTATTTATAGATGCATGTTGACTATTATTATCCCTTGATAATAGTTGGACAATAAATATTAATCTATTCTCATGAAGCACTTGAAATCAGTTAACTGAAGTGGAAACCCAGTTAGCTGAAGGAATTTCGAGTTCTAAGGATTTTTGGTGGGACATGCAAGTGGACTTAGTTGTAACTGATTGATTCGAAGTTGTAACAGAGTTGGATGTGTATTTATGTGAGTTGTAAAGTAGTTTAACTCAGTTGTGCTAGTTGTAACTAAAGATACACTAGTGAGAGATCAGTGAATTAAATATTAAATTAATTCACATGGAGTTATCTCACATGCAACTAAAGATTTACTACTATTAACTACATGCATGTCAGATCCAGTGGAGACCCAGTTGAGAGGTAGGTGAAAGGGACAGTTGACTATCAGTTGTACTATATTGGATTGCACTCTTGCAAGCCAAACACACATTGGATATGCTCATGAGGATTGCACAGTAAAGGAGGGTATGATTGCATCGAATTGTTCTTTGTAATAAACTTGGATTGTGCAGTGGAGGCAGGATTTTGTGAGGCAAAAATTTAGCTAAGGCATTTGTCAATTTCTGCAAGACAGTGTGAGACGATTGTATATTGTACTGAGAGCTCTTGGATTAGAGTTTTGTATGAGATTGTTTCATGATCCATTATATATACATAATATATGATAGTGGGGTTTTTAGCTTTAATCTTTCCCGGTAATCATCTGTGTTATGTGTGAATGATCTTTCTTCATGTGTTTGCAATTGGCGATCGTGTTTTAAATTTCCGCAAGAATTTTTGTAGAAGCGATTTTGTATTTAATAGTGGCATATAATTGTTAGATCAGGAGAATCCAAGAAATACATAATTGTATTAAAATTTCTACACATGCAGCTAATAATAGTAAATCCTCAGTTGCATGTGAGATCACTGATTGTGAATTAATTAATATTTAATTCACTTGATCTCTCACTAGTGTATCTTCAGTTACAACTAGCACAACTGATTTTAGCTCACTTAACTTAGTTAAACTTTTTACAACTTACATTAACTCATGCACCACTGCACTTCGAAATTTGTTACAACTAGAATTACTCTGCATGCCTCACCAACTACCTCTAACTTGAAATCCACTAACTAACTGATTTTATCACTTTCAGTTAAACTGATTCAAGTCAACATTGATAATAGATTACAGTTTAATGTCCATCTGAATTAAGGGATAACCAAAATAGACATGCACCAAAAAATAGCACTATGGGCGCCACCCTAGTCTGGGTGCTTAATGCAACTAGGCGTGGGTGCTGAAATTTTCTTATTAAATCTCAACACTCCCTCTCAACAAGAAAGGGATTATCCTTCTCCCCAATCGTGTCTCTATGGTATTTGAATTTTCTCCTAGTGAACGCATTCGTCAGAATATCTTCATCCTCATCTTCCATGGGAATGTACTGAAGCAACATTATCCTTCTCTGCACACAATCTCTGAGATGATGGTACCAGATATCTATATGCTTGGATCTATCATGAAACATAGGATTAATCGAGAGTTTAATGCAACTCTTATTATCACAATGAATCACTGTTGGATCCATATGAGAACCAAGAAAACCAACCAAGATCTTTCTCATCCAGATAGCCTCACATGCAGCTTGAATTGCTACCATGTATTCTACTTCCGCTATACAGAGTGCCACGGATCATTGTTTCCTGTTGTACCAAGAAACTAATGTCGATCCAATGCTAAAGATCCCTCCTGATGTGCTCTTTCTGTCCGATGGAATGCCAGCCCAATCTGAATCCATGAAGCCATGCAGGTTCACTCCCTCTATTCGTTTGTACAATATACCATACTCTGATGTGCCCCTCAGGTATCTTAGGACATGCTTCCCTGTCTTCCAAAAGAGCTTGGTAGGCTTAACCATAGCTTGACTCATCTGGTTAATTGTGTAGCAAATGTTTGGTCTCCTGTTCACCAAATACATCAGTGAACCCACTAACTTCCTGTAGACAGTAGCATCCACTACCTCTCCAAAAGTAGCATCCTCTTTCCTCCAATTTCCTAAAAGGGGAGTATCCATGGGTTTAAAGATCTCCATGTTAAGCTTACCCAGTATCTCCTTTGCATTCTTTCCTTGAGACACAAAAATTTCACCATCCCGCTGCCATATTTCCAATCCAAGGAAATAATGAAGGAGTGCCATGCCCTTCATTTTGAACTCCTTTTCAAGATCCTCCTTGCATGAGTGTATTATTTGCTCATCACCAGACAAAATTAGATCATCAACATATAGAACAATAATAAATAGCTTACCCTCAACCACAATCTGGTACAGGTTTGCATCTGCTTCGCTTTTGGTGAAACCTAGTCTGGTGAAATAGCTGTCTATCTGATTGTACCAGGCACAGGGTGCTTGCTTTAGCCCATACAGTTCTCTTTTGAGTCTACATGCCTGCGATTCACTGTTGAATATTTTGAAACCTTCAGGTTGCTCTATGTACACCTCTTCCTCAATGATCCCATTGAGAAATGTAGTTTTCACATCCATCTGATGAATGCGCTAGCCCATCTGCTCTGAGAGTGCAAGGATGGATCTTATGGAAGAGTACCTTGCAAAAAGTGTAAAAGTCTCATCATAATCTATCCCCTCGATCTGTGAGAATCCCCGGGCCACAAATCTGGCCTTTTATTTCTCCACACTCCCATCAGCAGCTTGCTTTACCGTGTAGATCCATCTCGATCCAACCACTGATTTGTTGATCGGTCTTGGGACTATCTCCCATGCACTGTTCTTGAAAATGGAGTCATACTCCTCCACCATTTAATTAACCCAAGTTGGTTGTTGTACTTCTTCCTGAAAGGAATATGGTTCAGTCACACTAAATTTTCTCATAAGAGCCATGTATCCAATAAATAGGTCAGAAATCTGTCTATGTCTGCATTGTGAAGTAGGGGCTCCTACATTCTTTGTAGCATCAAGTCTCAATCTATTAGCTTCTGTGGTGCACCTTCTTCCATTTATGATGGATGGCTCTGCAAGAGTTTTTTCCTCCAATCCATGAACCTCCTCATGTGGTTGATCCACATCTTGAGACTCATCCTTGGGAACCAGCAGTTCTTCCTCTTCATGCAATTCCAGCTCCCTCTCAAGGGACAACCACATGGCTTTCTCCTCATCAAATTTGATATCCCGTCGCACAAAATTCATTCTATTGTTTGGAAAATAAACACAATAATTATGGGGTGTTTCGGTGTACCCCACAAAAATCCCAACCTTAGTTGTTGGTTCCAGCTTCTTCCTAGCATCCTTGGTCACATGCACATAAACAATTGAGCCAAAAATATTAAAGTGTGAAACATCAGGTTTCCTACTAGTGAAATCATTTTCAGGTATACTCTTGCCATGTACTCTATGAGGACAACGGTGTTGCACATGTACCGTTTTGTTGCATGCTTCCACCCACAGTTGCATCAGTAGGCCTTGTTCATGCAACATCACTCGTGTTGAACCCACAATAGTTATGTTGTTCCTCTCCGCGACCCCATTCTATTGTGGTTTATGAGGTGATATGAGTTCTCTTCGAATTCCTTCTTTGCCACATAAGTTCTTGAATTCATTAGAGATGTATTCACCACCATTATCACTCCTAAGAGCCTTCACTTGCTTCCCCGACTCTTTCTCCACCAGTGCCTTAAACTCACAAAACTTAGAGAATGTTTGATCTGTTAAGTTCCTTTATTAATAGTGTAGTCCCTTATTATGTTAATGTAGCCCCCCTTATTGTTATTTTTGTGACCCTGTAACCCCCATATTGTTATTATTGTGCCCTTACATTATTATTGTTAGTTCGGCTAGGATTGCATTGTGGCCCCATGGACTCCTATATATAGAAAGGAGGTTTTGTCATTTGTATCATCCAAGAATTGTTCATTCATGTAATGTATTAGAGGTTTCCCGCTCGAAGTGGCTTATTTATAAGGATTTTATATCTCTTTTATTCTCTTTTTGGAGCTGGTTTCACAACATTTGGTATCAGAGCTTTGAGATTCTAGGGTTCCGCTGCTCCAAACAGATCATCGTGGAATTTTCGCTATAAAATTTTTTCTACGAAGGTTCAGAATCTGAAATTTTTAGAGTACGAAGCCAAACTCCTGAGGAACATCTTCGCAAAATTTCAGAGCTTGGTTCACAATATTTTCGGAGATATGATCTGTGCAAGTTAGGTCATTTTGCAGGCTCCTGAATTTAACCTAAACAGGTCATTGTGGTATTTTCGTAATAAATTTTTTCTACAAAGGTGCAGAAGCTGAAATTTTTAGAGTGCAAAGCCGAAATCTTGAGGAACATTTTCAAAAAAAATCAGATATTGGTTTGCAATATTTTCGGAGTTATGATCTATGGAAGGTAGGGCTTTTTGAGGCTTTTGAATTTCATCTCAAAGAGGTGATCGTGGGAAAATCTTCATAGCTCTCTCTTTGAGCATCGGATTGGAATGATGTAAAAAGTGGCCATAGGTACACAGACTATAGTTTGTATTCTATAAATTTTAGAGCCAAAGGAGGAAACAGTGACACGTGGCAAGTCGTACAAGTTCTCTCTACTGAACCAGTCCAAAATCAGGTCATTGTGGGAGATTGGACATAACTTTGTCTTGAAGAATCCAAATCAGATCAGACCTGTGGCATTTGAAAGAAGCTTCATATGGCTACTATAAGGCTGAATTTCAAATATTGAGGATCTAAAATTATATAGATAATTCAATTTCAATATGGAGCTCTACAAAATCAAATAAAAGGTGTGTATTTTTTTCTTCTGAAATGTATAAGTCTTGTTTGAAGAATCAAGTTTAATTGATTCCAATGGCATATTTTAGAATTTTTATTAGTATTGGGTTATATAATGCCTCAAAAAAATAATTCCATACCCATTAAGCCCTCAAAAATCTATACTATGACGCATGAAGAGGAAGAATTGCAGTATGAGATATCAAAATTATGGTACCAAGTGCAACAAATTTCGATCTTACGAAGAGAAACCGAAGATGACATAGATGTTTTAAAAGAAGAAATGGAGGCTAAGTTGGACGGTTTGAAGGATCAAATAATAGCTAATATGTATGATAAATTAGTGGAAGATCACATCGAGCATCAACAACAAGTTCTCAAACTCTCAAAGGATAACCTAACTTTGGTGCGGAATCTAATGAAACAACAAGAATATCAACATCACATCGAAAGAAGTTCTGAAGTAGTCACAGAAACAAGAACTCGACAAATACGATCAATTTCAGAGTATCTCAGCAAGTGGAAGAAATTTCCTGTAGAAGATTCCACATGGGAGGATGAGAATTTTATAATAACTATAGTATCCAAGCATTGAGGATAAATATCAGCCAAGGAGAGGGGCATGTTAAGTCCCTATATTAATAGTGTAGCCCCTTATTATGTTAGTGTAGCCCCCCTTATTGTTATCATTGTACCCCTGTAACCCCCATATTGTTATTATTGTGCCCTTACATTATTATTGTTAGGTCGGCTAGGATTACATTGTGGCCCACTAGATTACATTGTGGCCCCATGGACTCCTATATATAGAAAGGAGGTTTTGTCATTTGTATCATCCAAGAATTGTTCATTCATGTAATGTATTGGAGGTTTCCCCCTCGAAGTGGCTTATTTCTAAGGCGTTGATATCTCTTTTCTTCTCTTTTTGGAGCTGGTTTCACAACATTGATCTTTCTTCCACATGAAGAAGATCAAGCACTTACGAGAAAAGTAATCAACAAAGATTACATAGTAGTTATGTTTTGTCGTTGAAGCAACCGAGAAAGGACCACACATGTATGTTTTAACTCTCTCAAGGATCCCCAAAGCTCAGTTTTCCTTCTCATGAAAGGTGGCATTTACATATTTTCCCATAGTACATCCCTTTCATGTGTTTGACTACGCAAGTGTACCCCTAGGAAGACCAGTAGAAATCTATTGCATGACTTTCAAGGCTCATGGTGAAGATGGCACAATCGCCTATGCCATAATTCGCACTCGTCCTGGCTCACCACTTGATCTGCCTTGCCCATCATTGTTGCGCAACCATCTACCTCCATCTTGTAGAGATTCTTAACTTGAATCCATATCCTCTTGGCTTGTCCTGGTGTTTTATGTCGCAGGAAATATTTTTCATTACTAAAAACAACATCATAGCCTCTATCCTCCAATATTGCGACTAAGACCAAATTTTTCTTCAGACCTAGTACATGCATTACATCTTTTAATTGAAAGGTTTTACCTGACTTCCTCTGAAAGGTAATGGTACCAATCCCGGTAACATTGTATCATCCGTCGTCACCCATTTCAATATGCATCTAGAGATCTTTATCCTCCAAGTCATTGAAAAAGTTCCTTATCTCTCGTAACGTGGAAGGAAGTGCCACTATCCAAATACCACACAAATCCAAATGCACCAGACACCATGCATGCGATCAATGAGAAGTCAAGCTCAAATTGCAAGGCAAGGGCCTCACCTGCTACATATCCTCTAGCCTTCTTGTTCTTCTTATTTTGTGGGCAGTTAGTAGCAAAATGCCCATGCTCGTGACAGTGAAAACACTTCACCTTGGGAATTTCCTACTTCTTTCCATTCTTGGACTCGTATTTATAATGGAATTTCTTCCCCTTCCCCTTCCTCACCTTAGAAGCTAAAGCACAATCCTCTTCATCCTTATTCTTAGATGAAGATCCATCTTTGGTGTTCTGTCTGAACTCCTGCTGCACCAAATTCGACCACAGTCGTTCCCAATTTGGCAATTTTTCCCTTCCATTGATAGAGCCTTGATAATTGCGCCAACTCTTGGGAAGTCCTAGGAGAGCCAAGCTCACCAAATCATCATTAGCAGCTATTATTCCAACGCTCCCTAGTTCATCCTGACATTGGACAAACTTTGTTAGATATTTTGGAATGGTGTCACCTTTTTCCATCTTGATCTTCCTGAGTTTATCTTTGAGCACCAATTTCCTATGGTTGCTGCTTATTTGGAATAGATTTGTGAAAGCCTTCCACCTTGCATATGGTGTGGCTTTCCCATGGAGGCTTGATAAAATGTGGTCTCGTACTCCCTCCAACAGGATCCTCCTTGTCTTTGCTGCTTTATTTTTCCATGCATCAAGATTTGCAACATCTGCCACAACGGGTTTAGGAACATCAGTGTCCATGAATTCCTTTAAGCCATTATCTTCAAGTACTGTCTCCATCCTTTCCTTCCAAGAAATATAGGTCGAGCTGCCCTCGAGTGCATACTCTAACCTCAAGCCATTGAAATCCATTTCGATCTTGAATCAGCTATAGCACCAAAAAATACTTTCTGCAAATTCGAATTATATCCAGTCACAAACTCAACTCCTGCTTCACTTCTGCAATTTCATGTGCTCTGATACCACATAGAAATTATACAACATGCATGTATATCTTGGATTCACCCGATCTAACAATGTACTAACACAGCCAAAGGTTGCTACACCCACAATATGCATAATAACGAAGCATATCCCTTTATTCCCAGGATAAATCGTGGTCAAACATCCTCATTCTGGATATAACCTTTCATTAGTCGATTCCTTCTTTCTCGACTATGGTTAAACTTTATATACAATTTCCGCTTAAAACTCATATATAAATACGATTTTTGTAACCTTAATTAAAAACTAAAGCTCCAACACAATGTATATGGTTGGTCCCACCTTTATCACCATCTAATCTTTGGATTTACGTTCTTCCACATCTGTCAATCCTCAACATTAATCTCACCTTAAAATAAAACATCATAAGTTACCTTTATGCATGCTTTTCACATGTATGATTGCTTGTTAATCTCAACCGTCGATATTTTCAAAACCATGATCCAACGCCCATCGCATTTCAAAATTCTTGACATTTACTGTTTCCTCATTCATGTGAAATAGGTGGTATTGACTTTCAGTCAATGCTACATGTCACTGTTTGAATGCTATCGCATTCAAAAAAACAACTACCACTTTCCCTCTCAAAGCTGTGTGAAATCCCTTTAGTAGTTTTCAAAACCACTTCTCCATTAACTATGTCATTATTCACATTTCACTTGTTACTTCCCTAAATCATGGTTTCAACTTAGTTTAACGCAGAGCCTTGCATTCAATTAACAATTTCCCAGCCATTTTATTCTAGAACGGAGATAAACCTCCATTCGTGCTTTAAGCGTTGAAAAACCCAAATTCGATTCTTCATTTTGAATAATTACTTTCTGTTTGGATGCAATTTAACACAACAAAACTACATCTCATGAAACTCGAGCTCTTTGGCTAAAACTGTACAACAGTTCATGGGTTTCACACAAAACCAATCTATAACACAATAAGTCTCTCTATACCTTTAGATCACTGATCTATTTTGCTTCTGCAATGGCAACCGAGATCATAAATTCTCGGAACTACTCGATCCTTTCCTTATATGATTTCAACTTCGCATTTTTGTTGAATCTTCTATGATGATTCTAAATGTTTATCATTAAACTATTATAATCATGATTTTCCGTAATGTCTCAAGTTTTTTTAATGTGGCTTTCCTCATATTTATACGTCATTATACAGAGTCTTCAAATTTCACTATGACATAAATTCATATGTACAGTGACAGAAACAAATTTCTTACCTTCTCGCCTTTGATTTTACATTCTGACCTCATTCACTTCTTCGAATTGTGCATTGCACACCAATTGAAAGCCAGTTCGGACTTATGGTTCACCATCGATCCACAGATTCCATAAAGTCTTGTATATGAAGCCTTGACCCAAATAATTCAGCTTATACTGTCCAGGTACAGAGAAAATGAAATTTCCCCTTTATTTAATAAACCTTCCATCAAATCTTCTCCACACTTCTATGAAATTGTGTTTTTATATCGAATTTCGGGATCACGATTCTGCTTCCATGTCATCGATCCATTCTGTGATCGATGATTTAATTTTGATACATACAAAATCACAAATCATCCATTCACTATAACCAATCTAAACTCAATAACGAAACACGAACTCAGAAATGGAGTTTTTTGTATTAATACATAATATTTACATGGGAATTTCCTATTGGCCTGATATTCAATCAATGGCCTCTTCCTTTCAGCTACCCATAGGCTTACAATCCAAGCTCTACTTTCCCAAATCCTACTCTCCTATTTTATGCCCTTGAGGCTTACAATATATACAACTGGATTCTAAAACCAATTTAGATTTAGATCCACTATATTCTCAATCAATTCCTAAATATCCTTTATTATCCCTAAGGATTCTCATAAATCCCCAGATTCATGAAACCAATTATAATTTAGGATTTACAATTAATTCTCAATCTCTCATATTCTCTTTCAAGAACATTTACAAAAATCCTCTCAATATTTAATTAATCCTATTTTAAAATATTAAAATCACTCAACTCCAACCAATTCATTTCAATTTCATAAAAATACAAGACCCCCTATATCAATTAAATTAAAATTAAATTGTTGAGCCGGATGCTCCTGCATCAGACTCCCAAAGTAGAAATTTATCATGATCTCCTAATCATGTGCTTCCAACCTTTGCCTCCTGGATCCCATACTCTGTTTTGTTGTTGTCCATAAGTTATATTTTTTGTATCATTCTTCAACTGCACTTTTCCAGGTTTCCATACTTTGTTCTGCATCTTCCCACTTGTTATACTTTCACATTCTGTTCTTGTCTTCTTTTTGTTGATGTTTCTTTTCTTTCCTGCTGTTTTCTTCTTCTAAGACACTTTCACCATTAACCTTCTTATCAATTCAATTTATTTTTCTAATATATCTTATGACTGCTGAGTACTTCCACCTCTTAATTTCTGAACTTCTATTCTTACTGCCGCCCTTTCATCCTTACCCTCTTGTTTACCGCAACTGGTAACTTCTTCCCGATTGTCACTTATGACAATTTATTTATCTTCTGTCTTCAGTAATTCCTTGGACTGGTACTTATTCTTCCATTTACTGCCATATTCTTTTCTTCGCTTTAATTTGTTCACCTGGACCAAACATTCTTTAGTCTTTTCAATAGTACCTGCAATCATAAAACAATCATTAAAATCAAAATCATAAGACCTTTGTGTCTCTTCTTTCTCTAGTAAAATTTCAATTTGTTGCTTTGAAATTTATTCCTCTATCAACACATCAGTATGCTGATTCAACTTCTTCAAAGAATTCTCATCCAGCTCTGACTTTACAACCTGAACATTTATTATTTATTTTTCTAGCCACTTCTCCAAAATACTTAACTCATGCCACAAATCTATCATCTCATCTAAGAAAATATTTGTACAATCTTCACTGTCTTCTTCTTTGTCACAAGTCAAGTTTCCTGGTGATACTGTCTCTTCATTCTTCATCAGAATAGAATTATGATCCTCCATCTCTGTAACAATTTTATTTGTTTGTCCATCACTCTCCCTTTGGCCATTTAAGAAAATCAATTTCTCATTGTCATTACCAATAGAAAATTTCTCATCATCAGACATAATTGTCACATCTCCATTGAAACAATTCCTTTCACAAAATAAGGAATTTATGAACTCCTTTTGTTACAATAATTCAACTTGATCTTCATCTGAAAGATAGTCATCATCATATTTTTCTTGGCAACTTTCAGTCTTACTCAATACAGTTTCATAAGATGGTTTGTCTTCTACAATACCTGTATTCACACACAACTTGTTAGTTTTAAAACCATAAGACTTTATGTCCTCATTTGATGATTTAATCATCAAATCCTCCTGCTGTTCCAAATCCTCTATATAATTCAGAAATTCTTCAATGGTCTTTTCTTCAATCCCCTTAATATTTTCAATTGATTGCTTAATTTCCAGCTTTTTGCCATCATTATGAGTTAAAATTCCTCTGCTTTCAATATGTTGAAAAGTAAAACTTTTTCCCAATTGTGTATGGACATTTACATGAGATATGGCTATCCCATTTTCTTCTTTTATGATAATATCATCAGTTTTCTTTTCTTCACATTTTCTTCGTGCAAACATGAAAAATTTATCAGATTTAAAATCATGTGACCTCTTGGTCTCAATTGAAGTTTCAGTCTTCAAGTCTTTCCCCAAATACTTATTTATTCTGAGTAATTTTTCCTTCAGCCGAGAATTTATCATTTGCTCTTTCTTCATCTGTAGCTTATGCCACCTTATCTTTCTTCTTACAAGAAAACCATATCTCTGGTCTTCCTCATTCATCTATAACAAATCCATCAACACTTCAAGTTGGATTGCTATCTCAACTTTCTCTCTCTCATACTCTTCTTTACTTAACTGTCTCTGTATGCCATTCACCTTGGCATATTCTTTCTTCACTTTCTTTTTGTTGTGGTTTCTCTCAGAGCCTCTGCTATTTCTACTATGACTATCAGTAGTCATCTTATTCTCCATTTCTATCTTCATGAGTTCCTCACTCACCCATCATGAGCTGTACTAAAGCCTCCGCAATAGCAAGTCCTCCCTGCTGCCACTTACCTCACCAATCCCTTCTCTGGACTTGGTATTTTGGCAAGCACTGGTTCTCTATTCTCTGGAACCTCTTGAGCATTCCTCTCTACTCCTTCTAGGCTTCAACTCATCTACACCTTTTAAGAACACAACTGTCCTTTTTATCCAACCTCTGTTGGAATTCTTCTAGGTTCTGTCACATTCTTCTTTCACTTAGAAACCTTTACTGGCTTCCTTATTCATTTCTCTTGTGATATTCTTGCTGAGATTCTCCTCAATTTTCTGCAACCTGAATTTTTCAAACATAATCTTCAAACAAAATTAAAATACCTCACCTTCAAGATATTTGTGTGATCTTATTTCACCACTTCTTCTGCAATTTCTTCCAATATTCTGCTACACTGCATGTTGTCTATCATATTCAAATCTGATCTCTGATATCATATTCAAATCTGCCCTCACCATTATACCTGTAATCACATATTTCAAAATATAACTTTCAAAATCTTCAAAACACATTTTTTTAACCCAGATTCTGCAAATCTAAATTTCCTCATTATCATTCTTTCACTGCATATCTGTCCAAATTTAGAACTGTTGTCAATCAGATTTAAAATCTGAAATTTCCTTATTTCCTTCATCATGCATGCATTCTTACAAATTTAAAAAAAAATATATTCTTCAAAAGAACTTTTCCAGCTCTAATACCAAAATGACGCAGCCAAAGGCTGCTACACCCACAATATGCATAATAACGAAGCATATCCCTTTATTCTCAGGATAAATCGTGATCAAACATCCTCATTCCGGATATAAACTTTCATTAGTCGATTCCTTCTTTCTCGACTATGTTTAAAATTTATATACAATTTCCACTTAAAACTTATATATAATTATGACGTTTGTAACTTTAATTAAAAACTAAAGTTCCAACACAATTTATATGGTTGGTCCCACCTTTATCACCGCCTAATCTTTGGATTTACGTTCTTGCACATCCGTCAATCCTCAACATTAATCTCACCTTAAAAAAAACATCATAACCTACCTTTATGCTAATGCTTTTCACATGTATTGATTGCTTGTTAATCTCAACCATCAATCTTTTCAAAACCATGATCCAACGGCCATCGCATTTCAAAATGCTTGACATTTATTGTTTCCTCATTCATGCGAAATAGGCAGTATTGACTTTCAATCAATGCTACGTGTCACTGTTTGAATGCTATCGCATTCAATAAAACAATTACCACTTGCCCTCTCAAAGCTATGCGAAAGCCCTTTAGTAGTTTTCACAACCACTTCTCCATTAACTGTGCCATTATTCGCATTTCACTTATTGCTTCACTGAATCACGGTTTCAACTTAGTTCAACGTAGAGCCTTGCATTCAATTAACAATTTCCCAACCATTTTATCTTGGAACAGAGATAAACCTCCATTCGTGCTTTAAGCGTTGGCAAACCCAAATTCGATTCTTCATTTTGAAGAATTAATTTCTGTTTGGATGCAATTTAACACAACAAAACTACATCTCATGAAACTCGAGCTCTTTGGCTAAAACCGTACAACAGTTTATGGGTTTCACACAAAACCAATCTATAACACAATAATTCTCTCTATACCTTTAGATCACTGATCTATTTTGCTTCTGCAATGGCAACCGAGATCATAAATTCTCAGAACTACTCGATCCTTTCCTTATATGATTTCAACTTCGCATTTTTGTTGAATCTTCTATGATTATTCTAAATGTTTATCATTAAATTGTTATAATCATGATTTTCCATAATGTCTCAAGTTTTTTTAATGCAGCTTTCCTCATATTTATACGTCATTATACAGAGTCTTCAAATTTCACTATGACATACATTCATATGTACAGTGACATAAACAAATTTCTTACCTTCTCGCTTTTGATTTTACATTCTGACCTCATTCACTTCTTCGAATTGTGCATTGCACACCAATTGAAAGCCAGTTCGGACTTATGGTTTACCATCGATCCACAGATTCCATAAAGTCTTGTATATGAAGCCTTGACCCAAATAATTCATCTTATATTGTCCAGGTACAGAGAAAATGAAATTTCCCCTTTATTTAATAGACCTTCCATCAAAATGTTCTCCACACTTCTATGAAATTGTGTTTGTATATCGAATTTCAAGATCACGGTTCTGCTTCCATGTCATCGATCCATTCTGTGATCGATGATTGAATTTTGATACACACAAAATTACAAATCATTCATTCACTGTAACCAATCTAAACTCAATCCAAGCTTTACTTTCCTAAATCCTACTCTCCTCTTTTATGCCCTTGAGGCTTACAATATATACAATTGGATTCTAAAACCAATTTTGATTTAAATCCACTATATTCACAATCAATTCCTAAAATCCTCTATTATCCCTAAGGATTCTCATAAATCCCCAGATTCATGAAACCAATTCTAATTTAGGATTTACAATTAATTCTCAATCTCTCATATTCTCTTTCGAAAACATTTACAAAAATCCTCTCAATATTTATTTAATCCTATTTTAAAATATTAAAATCACTCAACTCCAACCAATTCATTTCAATTTCATAAAAATACAAGACCCCCTATATCAATTAAATTAAAATTAAATTGCTGAGAAGGATGCTCCTGCATCATGTACTAAAGTTAAATATTGAATCGCTTCTACAAACCTTTTGCGGAATTAAAAACACAATCGCTAATCACATGAACATGAAGAAAGATCAATCACACACAACATAGATAATTTCCTGGGGAAAGCTTACATCTAAAAACCCCAATATCTTCTATTGTATATTAAGCATGGATTATGAAATAATTACATACAAAAATATTCTCACAAGAACCCTCTACTACTTAGCTAATTGTCTCACACTGTCATATGCAAAATTGACCAACACATAGCCAATTCTCAGCATCCAAACAGCTTGCCTTGCTTGCACAATCCCTAATGGAATAGATCCCTAAAAGATAGGAATTTTAGCCTTCCTTGACTGGGCAAGTATCATGGGCACTAAAATGGGTGTTCGATTGCATGTGTGCAACCCAATAATCCTACAACTGATAGTCAACTTCCCTTTCACCTAGAACTAAAATAGGTCTCCACTGGATCTGACATGCATGTAGCTATTAATAGTAAATCCTCAGTTGCATGTGAGATCACTGATTGTGAATTAATTAATATTTAATTCACTCGATCTCTCACTAGTGTATCTTCAGTTACAACTAGCACAACTGAGTTAAACTATTTACAACTTGCATTAACTCATGCACCACTACACTTCGAACTCTGTTAAAACTAGAATTACTCTGCATGCCTCACCAACTACCTCTAACTCTAAAGCCACTAGCTAAATGAATTTATCACTTTTTGTTAACTGATTCAATTCAACATTGAAAATATATTACAGTTTAATGTCCATCTTAATTAAGGGATAACCAAAATAGACATGCACCCAAAAATAGCACTGTGGGCCCCACCCTAGTCTGGGTGCTTAATGCAACTAGGCGTGGGTGCTGATATTTTCTTGTTGAATCTCAAAAATATATTCCTGAAGTATAACTTCATTCCTTTGCCAACAATGGCAGCCATAAGTGAGATGGAATAACCTAACATAATAGGAGTCGTAATTACCTGTCACACACACACACACAATGGTTACGTGGTAGCTCTTTCCACTAACAGTTGAACCGACCATTTTCATGGATTAGGTGAGTTTTTGGTTTTTTATATATTACAAGTGTAGAGGATAGTAGATCAAGAAGTTGAACAGTTACACATATCAAGATTTGGTTGACAGTTAAGACAATGACATCTAATGATGGAAGAAATTTTAATCATCTAACAATATATCTGATAATGCATAAGAGTGTAGAGTGGCACCCAGGAGAGTTATTATTAAAGGGAAATACGTTAGAGCATAACTATGTTATTGATCCATTAATGCGTGGGGTTGTATATGTCCATTACTGGATAATGTACTTGATTAAATCCAACGGTGGGCATATACAATCCCACACATTAATGGGTCAATAACACAATAACTATTGGTTGTCGATGATATAAGCGAGAGACATCATAACATAGCCAAAGAAAACGGAATTTTTTTTTAAGTATATTGGTGACTTTTTTCCCAATTAAAATTATTTTTGTATAATTTTAATTCTAACATGGTTACTATTCTCTTCCAACATCACATCATTCAACATCCTAGTCAGTAAATCAAATATCCCTTTCGACTATCAAATGCTATTACTATTAAGCATCGTCTGGTGCACCCCTTACATCTAGGTCGATGGCTTGGAAGATCCTTTCTACTCGATCGATGTAGGATTTATTTTGATCAATATGTTATTCAAATGAAACTGCTTCATTGGATGTTGTCAATTTAGAATCTTATATCACAAAATTCACTAGACTAGCCTAGCAAATACCATATCCATTGTATCTTTAAATATCATATCATGCTCACACTACTGTTATTGACATTTATGTTTCTCACACGTATTGGGCGTCGTCACTTCTCAACATTCATGCAACTTCATTGGTCAGCACATGGTGTGATCCACCTCTGTACAAACGATTCCACTGAATGTTTGGAAGTCTCCCCTCACTCTGATCTATCTGCTTCTGCTTCCTATCTCTATTATTATTATATCGATATTTATTTTTCAGTATATTTATTCATTCAAATCCCAATTCCAATGGCAGAGCTTAGGGATAATATTAAGGATGGAAAATTATCCTTAAGTTTAAAAAATTGGCGAATCTCACTAGTCCCTAATATGAAAACTATAAAAATTTTATTGATGTATTTGTAAAATTATTAAAATTTATAATGATATTATATATATTGTTTATATAATGTTGGCGATTTTTAACGTAAAATAATTTTATACTGTAAAATTTGGGTGAATCATTTTTATAAAAAAAGGGAAATTGGCGAATCTTTTTTTTGGAAAAACCATGGAAAATTAGCCCACCTACGAATATTAGCCCCTAAAATTTTCCATGGCAAAGCTAACAACAGGTAAAAATGGATATTCTTATGTTTCCTCTTCCTCCTTTTTGGCCTCATGCTCTTCCTTTAATTATTACAAGACCTACGATGTGTTTATTAACCATCGTGGCCCAGACGTAAAGACTACCTTCACCACTGATCTAAACCATAGTCTTAGTTTCCGTGAACCATGATTGTTTCTGGATAAGCCAGAATTAGAAGTTGGGAAAAATATTACCCCTCAAATACTACACACTATTGAAACCTCCTTCATCCATATAGCCATTTTCTCATCCACTTATGCACAATCAACATGGTATCTAGATGAATTGTTCCACATGTTGAAGGAATTTTAGTCAAGACTAAAGGATCTATTGTGCAGTAAAGCCTTCTAAGCTCAGGTGGATGAATAAAGGATCGTATGTTGAATCCCTATGCAACCAAAAAAATAAGGAATGATTGACTCAGAAACTATATAGAATTGGAGACACATTCTTTTGAGGCTCCAGAAATAAGTGGTTTCGATTTGGAGGCATTTAATGGGTGAGGACCCTTAAAATTATCTCCTTCTCTCTTCCTTCTACGATTTACTTTTTAATTTATTGGAGTCTTAGGTGTTATATAAACACTCCTTACCTTTAATTTTACACTATTGTTCGACAACGCGGGGCAACTATTGGATGACGTGTTGCGATGCATGTCGAAAATATGTGACATAACACCATTGAAGTATGTTGTCGAACACCTAGCTGGGTTGAAGGAAAAAATAGAAGAATTTGAATGCGCAATATTATGGTCAGAGAAGGCCCAAGTTTTCGAGATAGTGGGTACAAGTGGTGTTGTGTTGTAGCTGCTACAACACCCTCCAAAAATTTTCCCCTTTTAAATTTTTGAGCCCCAAACCTTTTTGAAAAATGGAGTCAAGCCTAAATTCACTCTTTCAAAATATCAAGTTGCTAAGTTGCAGAATTGGCTAACTCATTTAATTTGCGACCCCTCAGGTCACAAAGTTGCGAGGTCGCACATCATCCCGAAACCCAACAATTGCGACCTTGCGATCCTGCGACCCCCCAGGTCGCAAGGTCGCAGAGTCGCGAGGTCACACATCGCATTAACTTAACTAATTTGCGACCTTGCAGCCCTCATTTATTTCCCACACGTGCGACCCCTTTATATATAGAAGGGTCGCATAGGTCACATTCGACTTGCGCGACAGAGAAAGAAAATGCCTCTGACAAGCCAGCTGGAGCACGTTTTTCCCGAGTAAGTTGCCTAATCCTCCTACTGTTTCCTTTTTTGACTGATTCTTGCCTCCTTTTCCCTCACCTTAGCCCTTTTTAAAACCTCAACCTAGCTTATGTTGTCTTCCATGAATCCTATTGTTGTAACTTGCCACTCCCCATAGCTTGATGTCCCTATGTACCTCCTCTGGAAGCCTCCCTTGCATCAGCCTATTTGAGTTCCCATTCAAGCCCTTTCAATAAGGAACTTAATGCTTGCTTCCCACTTGATGTGTCACCCTACCTCCCTTTTGATTAAAAAAACAAGATGAAGGTCTTCGCCACTGCGTAAACCGTCTGCCAAGCCCTAGTGCGACCAGAGACTCCACGACCTCGCGACCTCAGTCGCTAATTCGTAGGGTCGCTAGGTCGCATATACGTAAAAGTTCAAAGTGGTGTGACTTCGCAACTCAGTGACCTTGCGACCCAGTCATGAGTCGCTAAGTCACTAGATCGCACTTTCGTGAAGATCTAAACCAACGCAACTCAGCAACTCAGCAACCTCATGACCTAGTCGCAAGTCACCAAGTCGCTAGGTCACTTTTTTGTGAAAGTTTAAACCAACACGACCTAGCAACCCAACGACCTAGTCACAAGGTTTCCAGGTCGCAGGTTCACCCATTTCCTTGAAAATAGTTGAGCAGAGGTAGGAGCAGCCCAAATATTTATAAATATGACATATGTCTTATCGTGGGATTGTTTTATGAACATGCCAAGGAACCTCGAAGCCGAGCTAGAGTGCGTATCCATCTCGTTGGCCTCGAGTGATATGGGGCCTCCGATAGTTCGCAAAAGGAACAAAATCCCTGAGATATAAATCTCGAAGGAGAAAATACCTATTTATCTTCCCCCTATCTATGGAGACACAGCTTGCACTTTCGGCAAAGGGGACAGTATGACTTGGTATTAGGTGTACCAAGAATTTACAAAGCCTGAATTTCCAGAATACCTCCCAGACCAGTAGGTGTATGTTCAGGTTAAAAGATCCAAGCTCCATTACGCAGGTGCCCATCCGCATATATTCCCATGTGCAAAGTTGATCGAGTGGATCCTGCAAAAGGTCGAACCCAAGATCTGGGTTATTCGCGATCATGTTGGGAAGACATTTGAAAACCTGAAGGGACAAGATGCAGAATTCTATTATGCGCTTCCCTCCCGAGAACAGACCTTCAATGATGAGTGGGCCACCACTCATGTAGTCCCCATTCCTGAGAACTTAAGAGGGTGGTGGGAAGACCAAGAAAATTTTTGGCTCAAGAAGGACCAGGAATATCAGACAGCAGGTCTCAAGAAGGCTTACAAGCTTGTAGCTGCAATGTTATGTAGGATGTATGGTCATCCAGATGCAACCACTTTCAACAGCACTTGGGTTTCTTTAATGTATGTTGTTACTGTGTACGACACCCACTTCAACTAGACCAACTTGATAGTGGCAGCCCTTAGATCAAACATATATGCGGCACTAGCACCTGATGAAGGGTATCCATCAGAATTTTACATGGCGTCCTACCTTTTGGATGCGGTATGCACAAGGTGCCATTTTTAGGGGTGGGCACACAACTGGGATCCAGAACACGGCGGTCCAATTCCTAAATATTTAATGGTGTTCTGGGATTCTAGATATAAGCAGGGCATGGAGTCAATCACGCATAGCTTCATCCCCGCTCTCCATGGGAAGCTATTTGGAAAAGACACCCCATGCATTTCCAAGCGAGCCATGGAGACGATAACCCGAGTAGCCCACTAGTTCCCTAACACGGATGGTACTTTCATCCGAGTTTTCGGGTCACTCAAGGCTCCTCACGCACTGCCCCAGTTCATAACAAAAAAAATCCTCCTCCAAGAAACATGTTACCAGATGTCAAGGAGTTTTTTAAAAGTTCTCACTAAGGGCAAGAAGAAGCCATGGCCCACTTTACCACTAACTATCGGCGCGTACATAGTGAAGGATTTTAGGGAAGTAGAGGTAGAGGCCAGCAATTCAGAGGATTTTTTCTACCTCCCTTAGCACACCGGACGTATGATCCTGAGAGAATCATTCCCGCCCACTACAAGCAGGCCAAATTTAAATGGATTTACCAGCACACTAATTGCCTAGCTGAAGATAGAGTTAGGAAATGGTACAACAAAGATAGAGAGGCTTCTCCAGGGGAATCAATTGATTAGGAAGATCAGGATAACTAGACTTTAGAAGAAAGAATCCATACGCTAGGAGGAGCATCATCGTCCAAAGCCAAGAAGCCAAGGACCGGTATAGGTCATAACTCTTCTGCCCAGCAAAGAGGAAAAGAGGCTAAAGCTCAACAAGAAGCTGAGGAAAAGGCAAAGGAAGAGGAGGACAAATGAAAGAAGCAACTGAAAGAAGAACAAAGAAAGAAGTGGGCAGAGGAAAACTGCAAGAAAAGGGAAGAGGAACAACAAAAGAAAGAAGAGGAAGAAAAGGTATAAGTTGAGCGCCAGATAAAGATAAAATAGGATAAGGCGGAAGCTGAGCGCCAGCTAAAATAAGATCAAGCTAGAGCAGAAGCTGAGCGCCAGTGAAAGGAAGAACAGGACAAAGCAGAAGCAGAGCGCCAATTGAAAGAAGAACAAGATAGAGCAGAAACAGAGCAAAAGAGGAGAGAGGAAGAAAGTTAGAATTCAAAGGAAGATTCCTCCAAAGGAACCAAAGGAAGTAAGACACCTCCTCCAGAGAGAAAGAAACAAACAGAGTTACCACACATCGAGGTACCCCAAATAACTCCTGCAACCAATGTGCGCTTTGCCCTCTTAGAATTGGGTACCTCCGAGGATCTAGATGAGGGAGTTCTTGATCTCACAAGACTTACCTATGATCATTCACACACAACATCAGGTAGGAAAAGAGAAGATGTTTGGCACGGGACCCTGCTGCACCCCTTACAGTCACTACAGAGAAGGATATAGCCTTGGACACCAAGACCAATCCGGTTATGATTGCATCAGCTGGTACCGCTTTTTTAGCAGCTACCGAGGAGAACGTAAGCAGAATGAGTAGAGAAATTTTGTCCCTACCAAATAGACTACAGGCCTTCGAACTAAAGACAGCTAAATCAGAGCAGGAAAATAAGGCACTACAAGAAGAAGTCTAACAGATTCAGGTTAGGAATACCCCTACTAATGAAATATCACCCACTGTTCAGGGAGAGCTGGTCACTTTGGAGGCCACCATGAAACAAGTATATGAAGAACTGTTCACGATAAAACAAACTGCCATGCCACTACTGAAAGCACAGGCATAAACCAAGAGGAGGAACACACAGCTAAGGGAAGCCTCTACTGCCTTGGACAAAATACTGGAGTGGTCTAACAAGTATCCACAAGCTCTGGCCACCTTGCCTAGAAAAGATTGGATTTCCATCCAGAATGACAAGGTTAAAATTTGGATAAAGGTGCAATCCAAGGAGAAACTCATCAAGGATTTGGAGAAAGTAATGTCTGCATATGAACATCTAATTAGCAGCATTGACTCAATGGATGAAGTACACCACATTCTGACTCTGGGTGCACTGGGTGAAGAGAAAACGTGGGAATAAGTCTCCAAAGATATCCAAGAATTTCTACAGCCCATAAGGCAAGCAGCCGCCTCTCACGAATTACCGGGATCACAAGAAATCTTGGTTCAATTCATCATAACACCGGTCCGGATCTACACCAAAATGGCCTCCCTGGAAAATCAGATCACGATCAAGAGGGAAAATTTGATTCCAACTTCTCTCGAGTGTCTTCACAGGTTGAGAGAGGATACACCTCGGGTCTCCCCAATGGCTGCAGATTATCAGGCATGACAGAGTTACCTCAAGGAATAGCAGCAGGTAGATGTCCCTGACCTCGCAATCAACCAACGGCTCCCATGAAAAAGTCACATGTTGCAGCAAATAGTAGAGGTCGCAGGTAGCAACAGCCAAGGGGGTCGCAGGTCGCAGTTATAACCAAGGTCGCAAGTCGTAGATTCCATCAAGTTGTAGAGCATCTCAATAGTTAGGAAGGTGAAAAGTCAGGGATACCCAAGGGTCAATTTTGTCCTATAACTACCCCCTTCGAGGAATTGTAAAGGATCTTTTTTTTTGGACTCCAAAGGAGCAGAGAAAATTGTATAGAATTGAATGCACTTTTCTATGAATGAATACAAGCACTTGTTTTGATTCCACTCTTGGATCTGATGAGGATTAATGTGTTAACAATGTGAATATTTTGTCTTATGTATCTGATATCTTTATGATTAAGTAATCTGTGTTTTCTGCTTATATCATTTATACATTTCAGCTCACTAAATGTGTTAATGATGTTAGGTTGTTTATTTAGAAGATGTTAGCAACTTCGTTACGAACATTTATCTCATCTCTTAAGACCGCTTAAGGAAGTGAAGGGTGCTCTAACCATAAAGAACTGTTTATTCCATGGTTTGAACAACTTTTACAAGTGTGACCCTAATGATGTGCTGCTAACAGCATTTCTTTTGGTTGCATGCTTTAACTCATCTTGCTATTTGTAGTGTTTTATGTTCATTAAGAATCATCAACCATTTGTCTTGTACCAGCTGATAATCGTGTGTTCATAGGTCTGCAGGGCTCGTTTTTGTCCGAGAAAAAGGAGTATTCAGAGATAACCGGACCCACACATTGGACGAGATCCCTATTACAAACAGTTTAGAGTCTAATCAGGACTTTCTATCAGGGAGATCCCTTACTTTTGGCCAGACATATTTTCCCATCAACAGATTTGGCGCTAGAAGGAGGGCCTGAATGGCAGGCTCCTAGCACACAAGCAACATTCTGTTGCAAATCCTGCAAGGGGAAATCATGTATGAAAACACTGGTCTACGACCCCCTAAACATTCTCTTGAAGAAGAACACCCTTTCTACGAAGTCACCTCTAACTAGCTAAGGGCCTTACACCCAATTGCCCGTGAACTCATCAGGGGGCTACAAAACGTCCCAGCCACCGGCTCCCTTGTCAACCCTCGGACTCCCGCGGCCAACCACACTCAACAGGGAGCCCTGGTCAATTCCCTGCCTCAGCTGGTAGGTCTCATGATAGAAGATTATGTTGATGTCGTAGAGCGTCGTTATATAGAGCCCCCCGACAGTCCCTGAGGGAATGAAGGAGGCAGCCTGGAAATCACCGAAACCTAGCTCGACCATCCTGTGAATGATGACACTCAAGTGAATAACCAGCCTGAGGGCTCTGCCGGGAGGGGTCGGGGAAATAGGGGATGTGGTGATAGAGGCCATGGGCAAGGTCGGAATATGGGACACCCTCACCATAACCAAAACCAAAACAGATTCCCTTTCCTTTATAACTAGTGAAACATCAGGAATGTAGGGAACAGAGGGAGAAATCAGGACATGCAGTCCCATCATGAGGGCGAAGCATCTAGGTTAGGCATAGGGAGCGAATCTGAAAGTGAAATAGGGCATGTTTACATATCGCGCCACCAACAGGCTAGGTTTGTGCAGTCGTTGGCTTAGATGGCACAATCTCCTTTAGCTCTCCATGGCCCCCTCCATGACATGCCTTGACATCCTAAGAGGCACCTCCCCAAGTTCGACCCCGAAAAGGGTATGCTGGCTGAAGATCACATAAGCAACTTCTACCTGGCCTTACAAATGATGAGGGTGCAGTTTGACAATGTAGCATGTCGTCCTTTTCCTCATACTTTAGAGAATAAAGCTGTTGCATGGTACCGTTCCCTCCCTGTTGCTTCCATTTCTTCTTGGGAGAAATTTCATGGTACTTTCCTTCAAAAAATTTCGTAAGACAAAACTCCCTTTATGCTTCTCACAGAGCTTATTACTTTGAAATGCTAGAAGAAGGAGAAAGTCAAAATTTTCAATCAACGCTTTGCTATTATATTGAATAAATTCCCGCCAAATATGGCCTTATATGATTCCATCACCATTGACTACTACACATGGGCTCTCCCTCGGGATATTGCCGTATTCATGAAACGTGAAGCTAGAGCTACCTTAGCGGAAAATTACACCACTTCCCTCACTATCGAAAGGGAGATGCTATCCATAGGAGCCATCAACCATGATGGTCGGGATGATCAAAAGCCGACCACGAAGAGAGTCCAATCCTCAAACCATAAATCCGGAGACAAAGACAAGGACCCTTTCGACTTCGAAAGTATCATGAAGTCCCTCAAGTTACTGACAAACAGAGTCTCTGATCTGAAGAGGAAGAACAATGACTCTGTCTTAGGTGCTAAAATGCAGAAACCTTTCTTTAGAAAGAATAACCCCACTGTGAAACGGCCTTTGTCAAAATTAAATACTCGCCTCAACGTTGAATAAATCGGTAAGGATAATTTTTGTTCTTTCCATCAAGCCTCCCACTCAGAGAAAAATTTCCCCCAGTGGATCAATAGCATGACCGCCATGGTGAATCAACTTCTATAAGACCAAACCCCTAGGGATTTAGAGGAGGAGGCTACTTCAGACAATGATGAGGCCTCCCCCCCACCCGGATGAAGATATGGATTCCACTGTCCTCGCTTTTGAGGTCATCTGCGGGGAAATCCCCCCTTCCACAACTGGAATAAACTTGGCTAACGAACCTAAGTCCAAACCCCCTTGGAACTATGGCTTAAAGAGCAAAGGCCCAGTCCCTGAGTAGTCCTTCGAAGAAAAAAGAAAAGCTTTATTAAGGAAAATCCTACCACCAAACACAGAAAACCAAACCAAGACTCCTGGTAAATTTAGCCCAACTAATCCCCGAGAAGGTCCCAAGGCTAAATCTTCATCAGTTTCTCCGAAAACCACCACCGAACTTATCTCACACACATACTCTAGGTATAACATTATCGAGGATATGAAGAAGAATCGGGCCAATATTTCTCTCTACGAACTCGCTCGCATTGCTAAACAGCGAGATATTATCCTCAAAGCATTTGCCAATCTATCAGCAACCAAACCCTTAAGCACCACATCTGCCCAAGCTGCTGATAGTCCCCAATCTATCGTGAATGCCATGAATGCGAACTCTAAGTGATCCACACCACCTTTCGTTCTATCCTTCGAGATCTTCAACTTCAATGTCCATAATTTCCTTGTCAATTCTGGTGAATCCACGAATGTTATGCCCTTATCTGTATGCAAGAAGTTAAACATCCGCCCGGAGAAAACTAATGCCAGGATCATTCAACTCGGTAGATCTCAAGTTCCTACAGTAGGTGAATTAAATAATGTTATTATCTGCCTATCCTCCAATTCTAGGGGGCCTTCTTTTGAGTAGATATTGGTCTAGAAAGTTGCAAGGATACTTTGCAATTGATTGGTCCCACCTGTGGCTCCCTTACAAGGGCAGGAACAACTAAATCCAAGTCGAAAGCGAGCCTTACATGAAACACACGGTGACCAACCTGGACACAACTAATGAACCAGTCAGTTTCGCACAAGAAGAGCTCGGTATGTGTTTCTTAGAATCCATTTTTGGGTGCTACCAAACTCCCCAATCTCCGATAACTCAATACATCCAGTCTGAGCTATTGTTGGTCACTGACAACCACTCTGCCTCAATGGAACAACCGTTAGAAACCGCTGCCCCGAGTGCGTCTCCTATGTGCTCGGATAGCCTTGTCAAATCAGAAGATGAAATGTGGACCTTGTACTACGACGGTTCCAAAACCCATGATGGGGTTGGCGCAGGCTGTATCTTGCTAGACCCTTAGAAGAACAAGTTTCTAATTTCCTGTCGGTTAGAGTTCCAGTGCACGAATAATACAACCGAGTATGAAGCATTGCTACTCGGGCTCAAAAAAGCCATAGATCTCAAAGTTCATTATTTAAAGTTAATTGGAGACTCAGATTATCACTTGTCAAGTACGCAACACCATCCATTTCTTGTCTCCACATCTGAAAGGATACCAGCAAGAGGTATGGCGTTTAATTTCTTCTTTTAAGGCTTTCAGTATTAAATCCATAGAATGCATAATGCAGCAGCTGATACACTTGCCAATGTTGCTGCTAGATTCACCCCACTTAGAGATGGATTTTCTATTGAAATTATTTACAATCCATCCGTACCAGATAATGTCACTAATTTGCGCGTTTTCAATGATGACCAAAAAGTACTGGATTTCATGCTCAATACAGATGTGTTCGAAGACGTAGTTATAGAAGAAGAGGATTATGATCAGGCCTTGCAAAAGGAACAAGGGCATCGTAAATAAAATCCCATACCCAAAGGGATTGTGTCACTCGAAAATTTGTTTGACTTACAAAACCACTTTCGAGGGCCTCCCAACATGAAGGTGCAAAGTTCCACGCACCAACAAATAAACCTCAGGATGTACAAGGAGCCCAATTTCGTCAATCTCGATAATGAATGCACCCCTCGAGAGAGGAAATCCTTCACTGATTTATTTAATAAATATCGAGATGCGTTTTCCCAGACGTATGACGAGCTACGAACCTATGACATGTGGATCATCCAACACGTGATACCCATGAAGGAAGGAGTGAAACCATTCCAGCAGAAACTGAGAAAAGTACACCCCACATTAGAGCCGATGATCCAAAAGGAACTAAAGAAACTCTTGGATTCACATATAATTTTCAAAGTCTGACATTCAACCTGGATGTCAAACTTGGTCCCAGTTCGCAAGAAATCTAGCAAAATCCGTTTGTGCGTAGACTTCCAGAATTTGAACAAAGCTTTGGACAAGGAAAACTACCCGGTGCCCCCTATGGAGCAAGTCCTTCAAGTTGTATTAGGATCAGATATGTTCTCTTTATTGGATGGGTTTTCAGGTTATAATCAATTACTAGTGGTTGAACCCGACTGGCTAAAAACCACATTCAAAACTAAATGGGGAACTTTCGCATTCAGACGCATGCCCTTTGGCTTGATTAATGCTAGCACGACCTTCCAAAGAGCCATGGAAATCGCCTTCAGAGTCCTCATTAGGAAAAGCGTGGTAGTATACCTTGATGACATCACCGTGTTTTCAAAACGTAGGTATGACCACCTACATCACCTCAAGCAGATTTTTGAAAGGTGTCGAAAATACGAGATCTCACTAAACTCGAAGAAAAGAATTTTCGCCATCTCCAAAGGAAACCTATTGGGGCACATAATAACTCGGGACAGCATAGTAGTGGATCCATAACGTGCGAAATTCATCGCTCAGATACCGCCCCCAAGTGGTAAGAAAGCCATGGAGTATTTCCTCGACAAAATCAACTTCGTGCAAAAATTTATATCATATTTCGCCCAAATTGTGAAACCATTGCAAGGTATGATAAAGAAGAATGCTAACTTCAAATGGAATCCTCCTGAGAAGGAAGCGTTCAATAACATCAAGTGGGCCACCGTGAAAGCGCCTGCTCTTCAAAGTCTGGATTTCAGCAAAGGCTTTATCTTGTACACCTTTGCCTCAGATTCATCTTTGGCTATCGTCCTCACTCAGAAATATGACAACAACGATGAGCGGCCCATATCATTCATGAGCGCTGGGTTGCAAGGTGCCGAGCTGAATTATCCAGATATTGATAAGCAAGCTTACGCAGTGTACAAGGCGGTTAAACACTTCAGGCCATACATTTTAAAGATTCATGTCACATTATTCGTGCCTCACCCAGCTATTCGCTCACTTTTCGTACAGCAAGAACTAGGTGAGAGACGAGGCAACTGGATGATGTGCCTTCAAGAATATGACCTGGAATTCAAGCCAGCACACACTATAAAAGGCCAAGGACTATGCCAGATGGCCGCAGAAGCAACAGACTCACGAAGCAGTGAAGAAGAGAGTTGGGAACACGAAATCGACATGTATCAAATTGATAGCATATCCCGATAGAATACCTCCTCATGGTACATTGATCTCCAGCAATATCTCAGACACAGCACCATGGGCCCCACTTTGACCACTCAGTAGAAACGTGCGTTAATAATGAAAGTTGTATCCTACCAACTAGTGCATGGTAATTTGTTCCGCAAACACCACAACGGTGTCCTGCTATGCTGTTTGGAGTATGATGAGGCACAAAACGTTTTGATGGAACTCCATGATGGTCCGGTGGGTGGGCACTATGCGGGAGATACCACTGCTCACAAGATCATGCGTGTTGGTTTCTATTGGCCTACTATGTTCAAAGATGCACATGCTTATGTCCGAAAATGCCCACAATGCCAAAAGTTCACCAATAGGGAAATACGGCCTTCCGCCCCATTGCAATCTGTCGCGATGGAAGAACCTTTTTAGCAATGGAGGCTTGACGTGATTTGGGAAAACTTGCCACACTCTTCCCTGCAACATAGATACATCCTCACAACCACGGACTACTTCACAAGGTGGGTTGAAGAAATACCTTTGCATCAAGTCAATGATCAAGAGGTAATAGCCTTCATCACCCAACACATCATGATCAGGTTTTGCGTTCCAACCTCCCTTGTTTTTTATTACGCAACATGTTTTTCATAATTTAAATTATATGAGTTTTCTCTAGAAAACAGTATAGTGCTGAAACAGTCTGCCAATTACTACCCCCAAGGAAATGGGTTAGCTGAGTCAACTAATAAGAACCTCATCCGCATCATCAAAAATACTATGCTGTCCCAACAACGAAATTGGCATAACGCACTCCATAATGCCCTATGGGCTGATTGGGTCACACCCAAGTCATCTTTGGGCACCTCCCCATTTTTTCTTACGTATGGCAAAGAGGCTATTCTTCCTCCCAACTTGTCTCTCCCAGCCCTTCAATTATCTCAAGAAACTCATGGCACCCCCTGTCCTGCCTTACAAGACTGAGTAGACACATTGTTGAAGCTGGAGGAGGAAAGGCTGAAAACCTGAGAAAAATTTGCCATCCACCAAAGTCGAATAAAATGATGGTTTGAAAAGAAGTCTACCAGAAACAAATATTTTGAAGTAGGTGACCTTGTCTTCAAATGGGACAAAGCTCACGAGGATAAAGGAAAACACTCCAAATTCTAGGCCCTGTGGACAGGTCCCTTCCAAATTAAAGAAAAGGTTGGCTCCCACACTTACAGGCTACAGACCCTTGAAGGGAGAATTGAGGTCCTCCCGATAAATGGGCACGACCTTAAACACTATTTTACCTGACATCCCCAGGGGGGCCGTCACCAATACCTTGTACCATATTTTTATTTCATTTTTATTTTTATTTTTGTTCTCATTTTTATTTTGTTTTAATAAATTTCTTATTCCAAGCAGGCTCTCATTGGCCCTTTCCCTTTGGCATCCCAATTTGAAGGAGAGATGTAGAAGTTACTCAATTGGCATGTTGTGTCAGAATCTATGCTGGTAAAGAATCGCCCCTGAAATGCAAAAGTAGCACGAGCTTGCCTGTGATATGCACTCAATGGGGAAACACAACCAAGTCCCAGGAACCAAGCACAGGTAGCCTACCTAATATTCTAGCCCAGGGGACTGATGTACAAAAGAAAATCTTGGTGTAATTGGTCAGTAGACGGAAAGGGGAAAGAGGTGTCCTCAGGAGACAAAAGGATATCCGGGAAAGCCCAAAATTCCTCATATAGACCAGGAGCAACCTCTCTTGCAAGCAAAATAAGTCGGGGTCCCTCATCCGCCCAAGCAATAAATTCCACAATTAAATAAGTGCCTTGAGCACAATCAAATAAGTGCCCCGAGCACATTTAAAATAAGTGAAAATTAGCACATGAATAACGGTAAAGGATTGAGAAAGGCTTCCTGCATAGAGAGGCGATGCGACAACTCCGCCGGGGTATTGACCGGGCTCGCTGGCGGCGGAGCAATGCCTGTGACTCCTAGGCAGTGACTTCGTCGGGACCACCAGGCTCGCTGGCAGCGGAGCAACACAATGAGGAAAAAATAACTATACCAGATCTTGGAAATCCCTCAGGTTACTCCAACCTTTTCGTCCGGTCTCTAGGAATGAAAATGTGGTGGACCAGCACCCTGGGACATGCAGATAGGTGGAGAAAACATGCAAGGGCCGGGGATGAAAGTAGTGGGATCCATGAAGTGAAAGGATCAGCAGGCTAAGCCCCCCCACCCCCATAAGATGAAGCACCGGTAGAGATCCTGGGTCCTAGCATTGAATCGCCATTTTTTGTAGCCGCTAAAACACCCTCCAAAAATTTTCCCCTTTTAAATTTTTGAGCCCCTAAACTTTTTGAAAAATGGAGTCAAGCCTAAATTCACTCTTTCAAAATCTCAAGTCGCTAAGTCGTAGAATTGGTTAACTCATTTAATTTGCAACCTTGCGACCTTGTGACCCCTCAGGTCGCAAAGTCGCAAGGTCGCACATCATCCTGAAACCAAACAATTGCGACCTTGCGATCCTACGACCCTGCGACACCCCAGGTCGCAAGGTCGCAGAGTCGCGAGGTCGCACATTGCATCAAATTAACTCATTTGCGACCTTGCGACCCTCATTTATTACCCACATTTGCGACCCATTTATATATAGAAGGGTCACATAGGTCTCATTCAACCTACGCAATGGAGAAATAAAATGCCTCTAACAAGCCAGCTAGAGTGCATTTTTCCTGGGTAAGTTGCCTAATCCTCCTGTTGTTTCCTTTTTTGACTGATTGTTGCCTCATTTTCCCTCACCTTAGCCCTTTTTAAAACCTCAACCTAGATTTTTTTATCTTCCATGAATCTTGTTGCTGTAACTTGCCACTCCCCATAGCTTCATGTCCCTGTGTACCTCCTCTAGAAGCCTCCCTTGCATCAGCCTATTCATGTTCCCCTTCAAGCCCTTTCAATAAGGAACTCAATGCTTGCTTCCCACTTGATGTGTCACCCTACCTCCATTTTGATTAAAAAACAATATGAAGGTCTTTTCTGCCGCGTAAACCATCTACCAAGCCCTAGTGCGACCCGAGACTCTGCGACCTAGTGACCTCGGTCGCTAAGTCGTAGGGTCACTAGGTCACATATACGTAAAATTTCATAGTGGCACGACTTCACGACTCAACGACCTTGCGACCCAGTCGTGAGTCTCTAAGTCACCAAGTCGCGCTCCAATGAGGATCTAAACCAGTGCGACTCAGCGACCTCATGACCTAGTCGCAAGTCGCCAAGTTGCTAGGTCGCTTTTTGTGAAAGTTTAAACCAACGCGACCTAACAACCCAACAACCTAGTCACAAGGTCGTCAGGTCGCAGGTTCACCCATTTCCTAGAAAATATTTGAGCAGAGGTAGGAGCATCCCAAATATTTATAAATATGACATATGTCTTATCGTGGGATTGTTTTATGAACATGTCAGAGAACCTCAAAGCCGAGCTAGAGTGCGTATCCATCTCGTCGACCTCGAGTGATATGGGGCCTTCGGCAGTTCGTAGAAGGAACAAAATCCCTGAGATGTAAATCTCGGAGGAGGACATACCTATTTCTCTTCCCCCTACCTATAGAGACACAACCTGCACTTTCGGCAAAGGGGACAGTATGACTTGGTATTAGGTGTACCAAGAATTTACAAAGCCTGAATTTCTAGAAGACCTCCCAGACCAGCAGGTGTATGTGCAGGTTAAAAGATCCAAGCTCCATTACACAGGTGCCCATCCGCCTATATTCCCATGTGCAAATCTGATCGAGTGGATCCTACAAAAGGTTGACCCCAAGATCTGGGTTATTCGGGATCATGCCAGGAAGACATTCGCAAACCTGAAGGGACAAGATGCATAATTCTATTATTCGCTTCCCGCCTGAGAAAAAACCTTCAACGATGAGTGGGCCACCATTTATGTAGTCCCCATTCCCGAGACCTTAAGAGGGTGGTGGGAAGACCCAAAAAAATTTCAGCTCAAGAAGGACCAGGAATATCAGACGACAGATCCCAAGAAGGTCTACAAGCTTGTAGCTGCAATGTTATGTAGGATGTATGGCCATCCAGATGCAACCAATTTCAATGGCACTTGGGTTTATTTGATGTATGTTGTTACTTTGTACGACACCCGCTTCAACTGAGCCAACTTGATAGTGGCAACCCTCAGAGCAAACATATCTGTGGCACTAGCACCTGATGAAGGGTATGCATCATAATTTTACATGGCATCCTACCTTTTAGATGCGATATGCGCAAGATGCCATTTTGAGGGGTGGGCACACAACTAGGATCCGGAACATGACGGTCCAATTCATAAAGATTTAATGGTGTTCTGGGATTGGAGATATAAGCAGGACATGGAGTCAATCGTACACAGTCTCATCCCCGCTCTCTATGGGAAGCTATTTGGAAAAGAACCTCGTGCATGTCCAGGCGAGCCATGGAGATGATAACCCAAGTAGCCCACTGGTTCCTTGACACGGATGGTACTTTCATCCGATTTTTTGGGTCGCTCAAGGCTCCTCGCGCCCTGCCCCAGTTCGTAACCGACAAACTCCTCCTCTAAGAAAAATGTTACTAGATGTCAGGGGTTTTTTCAAAATTTCTCACTAAGGGCAAGAAGAAGCCATGTCCCACTCTACCACTCACTATCAGCATACATAGTGAAGGATTTCATGGAAGTAGAGGTAGAAGCCGAGCAAGTCAAAGGATTTTTTCTACCTCCCTTGGCACACCTGACGTATGATCCTAAGGGAATCATCCCCACCCACTACAAGCGGGCCAAATTCAAATGGATTTACCAGCATACTAATTTCCCAACTAAATATAGAGTCAGGAACTGGTACAATAAAGAAAAAGAAGTCACTCCAGAGGAATCAACTGGTCAGGAAGATCAGGATAACCAAACTTTAGAATAAAGAATCCATACGCTGGGAGGAGCATCATCCTCCAAAGCCATGAAGCCAAGGACCGGTACAGGTCATAACTCTTCCGCCCAACAAAGAGAAAAAGAAGCTAAATCTCAACAAGAAGCTGAGGAAAATGCAAAGGAAGAGGAGGAAAAACGAAAGAAGCAACTGAAAGAAGAACAAAGAAGCGGGCGAAGGAAAATCACAAGAAAATGGAAGAGGAACAACAGAATAAAGAAGAGGAAGAAAAGGTAGAAGCTGAGCGCCAGCTAAAGATAAAACAGGATAAGGAAAAATTTGAGCTCCAGCTAAAAGAAGATCAAGCTAGAGCAGAAGCTGAGTGCCAACTAAAGGAAGAACAAGAAAAAGCAGAAGCAGAGCGCCAGTTGAAAGAAGAACAAGATAGAACAGAAACAGAGCAAAAGAGGAGAGAGGAAGAAATTCAGAAGTCAAAGGAATATTCCTCCAAAGGAACCGAAGGAAGTAAGACACCTCCTCTAGAGACAGATAAACAAACGTAGTTGCCACACATCAAGGTACCCCAAACAACTCCTGCAACCAATGTGAGCTTTGCCCTCTCGAAATTGGGTACCTCTGAGGATCTAGATGAGGGAGTGCTTGATCTCACAATACTTACCTATGATCAGTTCACACACAAGATCAGGCAGGAAAAGAGAAGATGTTTGGCACCGGACCCTGCTGCACCCCTTACAATCACTACATAGAAGGATATAGTCTTGGACACCAGGACCAATCCGGTTATGATCGCATCAGCCGATACCGCTTTTGCAGCAGCTACTGAGGAGAGCGTAAGCAGATTGAGTAGAAAAATTATGTCCCTGCAGAATAGACTACAGGCCTCCGAACTAAAGACAACTAAATCAGAGCAGGAAAAGAAGGCGTTACAAGAAGAATTCCAACAGCTTCAGGTTAGGAATACCCCTAGTAATGAAATATCACTCATTGTTCAGGGAGAGCTAGTCACTTTGGAGGCCACCATGAAACAGTTATATGAAGAACTTTTCACGATAAAATAAACCATCGTGCCACTACTAAAACCACAGGCAGAAACCAAGAGGAGGAACACACAGCTAAGGGAATCCTCTATTGTCTTGGAAAAAATACTGGAGTGGTATAACAGGTATCCACAAGCTCCGGCCACCTTGCCTAGAAAATATTGGATTGCCACCTAGAATGACAAGGTTCAAATCCATATGAAGGTACAATCCAAGGAGAAACTCATCAAGGATTTGGATAAAGTAATGTTCGCATATGAACATTTGATTAGCAGTATTGACTCAATGGCCGAAGTACACCACATTCTGTTTCTGGGTGCACTGGGTGAAGCGAAAACGTGGGAAGAAGTCTCCAAATATATCCAAGCATTTCTATAGCCCATAAGGCAAGCAGCCGCCTCTCAAGACCTGTCGGCATCACAAGAAAACCTGGCTCAATTCATCTAACACCGGTCCAGATCTGCACCAAACTGGCCTCCCTGGAAAATCAGATCATTATCAAGAGGGAAACTTTGATTCCAAATGCTCTCGAGTGTCTTCATAGGTTGAGAAAGGATACGCCTCAGGTCTCCCTAGTGGCTGCAGATTATCAGACATGGCAGAGTTACCTCAAGGAACAACAACAGGTAGATTTCCATGACCTCGCAATCACCCAACTACTCCCATGACCAAGTCACATATTGCAGCAAATAGAAGAGGTCGCAGGTAGCAACATCCAAGGGGGTCGCAGGTCGTAGTTATAGCCAAGGTCGCAAGTCGCAGAGCATCTCAACGGTTAGGAAGGCGAAAATTCAGGGATACCTGAGGGTCAATTTTATCCTATAACTACCCTCTTCGAGGAATTGTAAAGGATCTTTTTTTTTTGGACTCCAAAGGAGCAAAGAGAATTGTATAGCATTGAATGCACTTTTATATGAATGAATACAAGCACCTTTTTTTATTCCTCTCTTGGATCCGATAGGATCAATGTGTTAACACTATAAATATTTGTCTTATGTATCTGATATCTTTATGAATAAGTAATCTACATTTTCTGCTTATATCATTTATACATTTCAACTCACTAAATGTGTTAATGATGTTAGGTTTTTTATTTATAAGATGTTAGCAACTCGGTTACTAACATTTATCTCATCTCATGAGACCGCTTAAGGATGTGAAGGGTGCTCTAACCATAAAGAACTATTTCTTCCGTGGTTTGAACAGCTTTTACAAGCATGACCCTAATGATGTTCTTCTAACAACATTTCCTCTGGCTGCATGCTTTAACTCATCTTGCTATTTGTACTGTTTTATGTTCATTAAGACTCATTAACCATTTGTCTTGTACCATCCGATAATCGTGTGTTCATAGGTTTGCAGGGCTCGTTTGTGTCCGAGAAAAAGGAGTACTCAGCGGTAGTCGGACCCACACCCCGGACGGGATCCCTATTATAAATGGAATAGAGTCTAATCGGGACTTTCTACCAGGGATATCCCTTACTATTGGTCGGACATATTTTCTCGTGAACATGTTGGTAAGAAAACTTTGGCCACAAAATTCTTCAGCAAGAGGAGGTAAAATTACAATAGATCGTGGTTTTTATATGATGTCGGGGAAAAGGTAGCTAAGGGAACTCTTTTTTTCACATATAAAAAACTTCTTTATATTGTATAAAATGAGAAAATATATATATCAGAGAGAGAATTTCTCAATCGTCGATGAGAACAGAGAAAATCCATAACAACAATTCCAATCATCTTGGAACTATGATACAATATTAAAAAAACATGCTAGATTGGAGATTTCAGTGGTGTAGTTTTTCAGATGTAGGAATCGGAATATCCACAGCAGTCATTTTTCTGTCTACGTTTCGAGTCTAGATATAGACTCATAAAAAAACATGCTGAGAGAAGTTACAAATTATCATACGCCAAGATAAAAAATAAAAAACAAAAAATAAATAAAACCAAACAAAAAGTCATTATAGCCAAAAGAAACCTGTAGAGGATCATTTTTGAAAAAAATATGGGAGTGACAGAGAGCCCTGTAGACAAAAAGAACTTGTTATTAAATAGGGATGAACGCTTCCCCTTTCTGAATGCCAAATTCGAACTTATGGAAGATAATATGATCAAGAACATAGATGCAACCTATTTTTGAGAGGAAATATGCTTTACTGTTTTGGATCCTATAGATATGCAAGATAGAAAGATGATGGAACTCAACATATAGTGCTTTGATGAGGAGATTACATGGATCAAGAGTTGAATAATATAAATATCCCCTGTTATTTTCACAATCTGTAACTGATTTGGAGTCACCAAAAATAGTGAGGGCCCTGAGATCAAGCCAAAATGTGTAGTGAAGGACCCCCTAAAGAGAAATAGGTTCAACCCGAGTGTTGGATTCCAAGCCACAATACCAATAGAATCTGTAAAAGAGATCAGGGCTAATATGAATGGTCATACCACATCCACAAGAATCAAAAGATGATGCACCTTCAAAGAAACTCATAGGATAGGTTGACCAAATGTCTCTAGGAGGGGGAGGATATTTATGATGAGAGGACAAAGGGACATAGAATTCTGAATAGTAAGATAGGATGTTGCAAAAATTACTCCATATATTCGGAAAAACTTGATTAATGATATAGCTATTTCTAGCTTCCATATACCCGAGTTAATAAATAAGACCAAAGTACGATGAGGTTTGTGATCCACAGTCCATTGGCTGAGGAAGAAGTTAATATACAGGCCATCCCAACCAGTAGGATAGTTCATAATTTGAAGCACCCAATTCCAAACTAAAGAGGCAAAGGAGCGGTGGATAAAGAGGTGATGTGTGTCTTTTCCAGATGATAGGTAATCACTACATCATTCTGGTCCCTGAAAGCCCTTCTTACATATAATTTCCCAAGTGAGGATACAATTATGAGAAAGTAGCCAAGAAAAACATTTAAGTTTCAAGGGGGAACTCCATTTCCAAGCCCGAACCATCCAAGAGTGAACAACAATATGTCTAGTGGGCTATGTGATTATTTTGTATGCTTCCTTAATAATGACCTTCCCTTGTTGTGAACCACCAAACTATATGAACATGTCTTCTTAGGAGAGAGGACTATCCCAAAGAGTTTTATGTTAGTGATATAAATCTTTCATTCCAGAATTATTTCCTCAAGAATCTCAAGCTGAATATCGTCTTTCCAATGAGCATGGAAAGGAGATGAGAGTGTGGCATTTTATATATCATTGATTAAAATAACCCCTTATTATTTAATAAAGTAATGATATCAAGAGATAATATATGTGAGTCAACCATACCTGAGAGCAAGTCTAGTCTGATTTCTACAATATAACCAGAGCCAACTTCCCATGTAATATATCCAAAAAACTAGTGCTTTGTCGAAAGAAGGTTTCTCCAAGAATAGAGAATATGCGAGGATTTGGAGCTTCAACAAGTAACCACTTAATAAATGCTCGATTTTGGAGATATTTAGCACATATGAATTGATTCCAAAGGCCTTCGCTAGATACAACTCTCCAATTTTTTTTAATAGTAGAGCCATATTGAAAGAAGTGATATTTTTGATCCCCCATCCACCCAGGGATATAGGGCGATTGATCATTTCCATACTGGAAAGATGGATATTTTTCTCTCTATGTGTGCCAACCCATATAAAACATGATGTGATAGAGTTTAATTTGTTGATCACACCATTTGGAAGCTTAAAGACATGCATCCAATAGATAGAGATACTATGGAGGACTGATTTAATATAAATAACAAGTCAACCCACAAGAGAAATCCATTTGTGTGCCCATTTATTTTGCCGCTTCTTGGTTTTTTGTAAATCCAATCCCAATCCCTTATTTTGTAACAAATTGGTTTCAAAATAACACGCGGGTATCAAAAACCATCATCCATATGAATAATTTTAACCCCAAATATGTTGCCAATCTGTAAGCTCTATGTTGCATCTAAATCATTTGATATCAGTGTGGACATTGATTTATTCATAAATAGTCTTGAAGTAAGAGAAAATTCTTGAAGGAGACCATAAAAGGTTAGCCATTCTTTGGGATCTAGGTTCCCAATAGCCATCAAATTTTCCACAAAGATCAGATGGGATAGGGTCACTGTAGCTGCTATCCTTCATCCTGAAATGATACCATGAGATCGAGCATCATTTATTTTTCTTCTTAGGCCATTAATGATGATAAGGAATAAAAGTGGAGACATCACACTCCCTATCTAAGTCCTCTAGAAGACGAAATTTTTTTATAGGAATACCATTGATCAAAAAGGAAAAAGGGGTATATCTTATACATGCTTTAATCCAATTAATCATTGTTTTGTCAAAACCAATCTTCTTTAGGATCACCCACAGAACTTCCTAGACTACACAATTAAAGGATTTTTTTAAGTCTATCTTCACGAGACAAGCATCCATATGGTTTTTCTTGACTGAAAGTATGACTTCTTGGATAATTGTAACCACATCATGAATTTTCATGTGCTTAAAAAGAAAAATTTCTCCGTAGAAATATGTTTGGACAATAAAGTCTTAAGTCGAATTGCAATGGATTTTGAAATCAATTTATAAATAGTATTGCACAATGAAATCAGGCGATAGTCAGATAATGATATTGTTTTTGTGACCTTAGGAATGAGGTAGATACAAGTAGCATTTGTGGCACCAGATACCCAACCAAGACCCCTCGACTCTTCAACCATATCGGTAAGATCTTCAATCATTATAACATAAAAATGAAAGACAAGTTCCATGGTCCATCCATTAGGACCCATGATTTCACCTCTAGATAGATCCTTTAATACTAGGAGAACTTCTTCCTGAGTTACAGGGCGTTCTATTTGATTGTTGTCCTTTGGATTAGACAAGGACGAAAAAAAACTCACGCATTTCTAGTTGCTTACAAAATGGCACCTAAGCCCAGGATGAAAAAAAACTCACGCATTTCTAGTTCTTTACAAAATGGTACCTAAGCCCTAGAACAATATAAATTTTTAAAATAGTTTCTAGCCTTTTCTTCAATATTCTATTGATTGATGAAGATTTTTCCTGATTCTGATTAATGCTCCAGATTGAGTTTTTTTGGTGCTTGGAAATAACTTGTTTGTGAAAAAATAGGTTATTTTTATATGCGGCTTCAATCCACAATATTTTGATCTTTTGTTGTAATTATTCAACCTGACTAAGTATAATTTTTTATCTACAAATTTCTAGATGAAGAATCTCATGTTTTTTCAGATCAGAAAAAGTATGTAGGGGAGCTAGGATCCTCTAGAATTTTTGCTTGTTGATCAATTGAAATGAGTTCTTGAATAAGCTCCCCCTTATTATTCTTTGCCCAAACTCTGACCTTCTCCTTTAACGCATGAAAATTTAGGTTGATTTTTTCCATATTTCAAAAAACAAAGTCTCCATATGGGGATTGCCAGGATGATTGAACCAATGCAATAATTTGGAACAAAGTTACTGATCAAACGAGAACTATTACCTCAAAACAAGTACTCTAGCCAAAAAATCCCAAAAAAAACATGAAAACATAGGCCGAAAGCAAAAAGTGTTGATGCTGGAATAACAATTTTTTTGGGGGGGGTAAAATTTCAACATTTTTTAAAAATGGCAGTAAAAACCATTTTTTTTTTGCAAATGACACCCTAAAAACAAAAAATGTTGATGATGGAATAACTTTTTTTTCGGGGTAAATTTTTTACATTTTTTAATAATGATGTTAAATATAAAATATCATGACTCCAATAAAGTTCCAACGATTTTCAAGCATGACATTAAAGGTAAAATATCACGTTTTTGAAAAACCTTAAATTTTCAACGATTTTTAGGCATGACATTAAATATAAAAGATCACGTCTTTGAAAAACTTTAAAATTCCAACATTTTCTAGTCATGGTGTTAAAAAAAAAAACTTATAATTGTTTTCAACAATAGCATTAAAGATAAAATATCATGACTTAGAAAAACATTAAAATATTGACAAGTTTTCAACCGTGGAATTAAAACCAAAGATTATGACTACAAAAATGCCTTAAGTTTTCAAAATATTTCAAGCATGACATTATGGAAAAAATTTATGAGTAAAAAAAATGTAAAAAAGAACGTTTGAATGAAAGAGACATTATACCAAGGGTAATTTATTTTCTATATGCTAAATGTATAGCGATTTTAAAATCTTAGGCTAAGAAAACTTGACACATTACAACAAAATGTTTAAAATCAACCATCAAATTCGCACGTAGTGTAGGTGAACTTGACCCATTGTAATGAAAACTTAAAGACCAACCATGAAATTGACATATTATGGGGGCAGACTCGACTCGTTATATAAAAAAATTAAAATTAAGTATCAAATTACACATAATGGGATCAAGTTGCTAGTCGAGCATCGACACACGCTCTGCAATATATATATATATATATATATATATATATATATATATATATATATATGAAAACAAAAATTCAAAAATTAAAAAAATATTAAAAAAAAAAACATAAAACATTTTAAAATATAATAACAAGTAATAAAACATTAAAAAACATAAAAGAAGTAAAAAAAAAAAAACAACATTAATTTGTATAAATTAAAATTTAAACAAAAATAAAATAAGTTCAAAAAAAATTCCTAAAACACAAAATTTAAGAAAAAAATTAAAAATTAATAATAAAAAAATCAAAAACAATTATTTTTAAAGTAAATAAAAATTAAAAAAAAATCCCCATAATTTAAAAATAAAATAAATAAACTCAAAAAAATTATAAAACTAAAAATAAAAATTTTGCAAATTTTAAAATATTAAAAAAAAATAGAAAAATTAAAAAAGAAAAAAATGTGTCCCAGGGTGGCCTGAGTCGATTCCTCGAATCTACCTAACCACCCAAGGCCGCAACCCTGCGACCCTGGGCGGCAACTCGACCATTGTCACCTGTGGCTATAGGGGCCTTAAGTCTGGGCGAGACAGGGTTTTGCAGTGCCACTCTGTCAAAGCCCGAGGCCCTGCAACCCTAGGTAGCAAGTTGATTATCAAAATCGACCTAGGCTGCGTGAGGCACGATTTTTATTTTTTTTTGTAAATATTTTTCTTTTTAATTATGTTTTTTCATATATATATATAAGTTGTTTTAGATTTTCTTTTTTTTGTTTCTTTTTATTTTCCTAAATTATGTGTTTTTTAGTTTATTGTTTTTTAATATATATATATATATATATATATATATATATATATATATATATATATATATATATATATATATATATATATATATATATATATATATAATTTTGTTTTTTGTCTTTTTTGTATACTTGATATTTTTTGGGCCATGTTTCTAAACAAAAAATTAATGTTCTATTACCAACATTTAAAAAAAATATCCACACTTAATACATTAAAAAAATGAAAGTGTAAAAAATAAACCCTCTAAACAAAAAGGGTTGATGTTGCATCAACACTTTTCATAATCAGCATGAAAATCATTAACATTTTAAAAATAATGTTCATATTTGATATAAAAAAAAAAAGTAACAAAAATAAACCCTCAAAAAAAATGGTTTGATGTTGCATCAATACTTTTCGAAATCAGCATGAAAATCACTAACATTTTAAAAGAAATGTTACATAAGAAAATTTAAAGTCTCAAAAATATGCTTAAGAAAAGGTGTGTTCTGAATAACCAGTTTTCAAAATTAGGTAATTTTTTTGCTACCTAAAAAAAACGAGAAATCGGCAATTTTCTCGTTTGATCGGTAACTATGTTCTGGATCCTTCAACTAGAAATTATTAAATTGAAATGGAGGGGCCTTTTGACTATAAAAATCAGTCAAATTCATCAATATAGGGAAGTAATCTTAGATTTTGATTGGGAGGATGTTGGAGTGTGGTTCCTTTAGTTTGCTTGCTAATTTTGCTTAAACATAGAAACGATAAAGGCATTTGGCTATACCCTGCTCATCCCACCTTCCATTCCTCAATGTAGGACCCAATGGTTATGGCATAATATCTCGAAGGAAAATTTTCTTAAAAAATTCTTTGAAGCAATATCCCAAAGAATCTGGACGACAGAGAGGACCCCAATCTCTGTAGAGTCAACTGAAAAGTTGAGGCCCCTTGCTAGTATCAGAGAATCAAGATCCAAGAGACCATTATTATCAGCAATAATTCCATAAGTCCTTTTTTTGTGTATGGGGCATAAATAGTAATTATGTGGGGTTGGGTCTTTGTGCCTCTACAACCACTTGAGATAATTAATCCCACCAAAGTATTGTATGCTTTGAAATAATATAATTCTGGATTGCACATTACTGTGAGTCCCCCAGAAATACCTTTGACACTGAAGGCACAAACATACCTTTTTGGACAAATCTGAAGCAGGTGTCCCCATTCCTTATCCTTATTTTTAAAGTAAAAAAAAAATCCCCATAAGTTAAAATATATATATATATATATATATATATATATATATATATATATATAACTAAAAAAAAATATATAAAACTAAAAAAAAAAAATTGCAAATTTTAAAATATTTAAAAAATATAGAAAAAAAAATTTAAAAAGCAAAAATTTTGTGCCAGGGCGGCCTGAGTCGATTCTTGGAATCGACCTAATTGCCCAAGGCCGCAACCCTGCGACCCTGGGTGGCAACTCGACCATTGTTACCCATAGCTGTAGGGGCCTCAAGCCTGGGCATGACGGGGTTTTGCAGTGCCACTCTCCCAAAGCCCGAGGCCATGAAACCCTAGGCAACAGGTCGATTATCAAAATCGACCTAGGCTGCGTGAGGCACATTTTTTTTTTTTTTGTAATTTTTTTTGTAATTATGTTTTTTCATATATATATATATATATATATATATAAAGTTGTTTTAGATATTTTTTTTTGTTTTTTAATTTTTGTTTCTTTTTATTTAGATATATATAAAGTTGTTTTAGATATATATTTTGTTTAACTTTTAAATTTTTACATGTAAATTTTGTTTTTTTTGTCTTTTTTGTATATTTGATTTTTTTTGGGTCATGTTTGTAAAATAAAAAAATTAATGTTCTATTACCAACATTTAAAAAAATTATCCACACTTAATATATTAAAAAAATTAAAGTGTAAAAAATAAACCCTTTAAACAAAAAGGGTTGATGTTGCATCAACACTTTTCATAATCAGCATGAAAATCATTAACATTTTAAAAACAATGTTCATATTTGATACATAAAACAAAATAAAAAATAAAAAATAAAAAATAAAATAAAATAAAAATTTGAAGTGTCAAAAATAAACCCTCTAAAAAAAATGGTTTGATGTTGCATCAATACTTTTCGAAATCAGCATGAAAATCACTAACATTTTAAAAGAAATATTACATAAGAAAATTTGTAGTCTCAAAAATATGCTTAAGAAAAGGTGTATTTTGAATAACCACTTTTCAAAACCGGGTGATTTTTTTGCTACCTCAAAAAAATGAGTAATCGACAATTTTCTCATTTGATCGAAAACTATGTTCTGTATCCTTCAACCAGAAATGATTAAATTGAAATGGAGGGGCCTTTTGACTATGAAATTCAATCAAATTCATCAAGATAGGGAAGTAATCTTAGATTTTGATTGGGAGGATGTTGGAGTGTGGTTCCTTTAGTTTGCTTGCTAATTTTGTTTGAACATAGAAACGATAAAGGCGTTTGGCTATACCCTACTCATCCCACCTTCCATTCCTCAATGTAGGACCCAATGGTTATGGCATAATATCTTGAAGGAACTTTTTCTTAAAAAGTTCTCTGAAGTAGTATCCCAAAGAATCTAGACGATGGAGAAGACCCCAATCTCTGTAGAGTCAATTGAAAAGTTGAGGCCCCTTGCTAGTATCAGAGAATCAAGATCCAAGAGACCATTATTATCAGCATAATTCCAAAAGTCCTTTTTTTGTGTATGGGGCATAAATATTAATTATGTGGGGTCGGGTCTTTGTGCCTCTACAACCACTTGAGATAATTAATCCCACTGAAGTATTGTATGATTTGAAATAATATAATTTTGGGTTGCACATTACTGTGAGTCCCCCAGAAATACCTTTGACACTAAAGGCGCAAACATACCATTTTGGACAAATTTGAAGCAGGTGTCCCCATTCCTTATCCTTACTTGTCATGGTTTCCTGGAAACGTACTATTCCAGGATTATGAATTTCTATTATTCTTTTCAAGGATTTTTTTTGTGGGTTGTTCTCAGACCACATACATTTAGAGTCATAATTGACATTAGGGAAGATCAAATTTGGGAGGCTCTTTTCTAAAGATCTGAGATTTGGGGAAATTCACTTCAGGGTTACCCACCCTAAATGATGTAGGATCTAGTTCGGGTGATGGAGTGTCTTTGGAGGCTTGGAAATGTTCCATCAGATTTGATGGAAGAAGGGTATAATTCGATTTTTTTTTATATTTTGTCCCTTTTTTCCTTCTAGTAGTAACATTCTTACAAGAGGCCAAAGGAGGGAATTTTTCATTGTCATGAAACAAATACTTACAAATACTTGTTGATAGATAAAGGTTCCATGGAATTTTGTGACTCTCTAGCGAGGGTCTCAAGTTGCTAGTCGAGCATCGACACGCGCTCTACAACATATATATATAAACAAAAATTCAAACATTAAAAAAAATATTAAATAAAAAAAACACAAAACATTTTAAAATATAATAACAAGTAATAAAACATAAAAGAAGTAAAAAAAAATAAAAATTTAATTTGTAAAAATTAAAATTTAAACAAAAATAAAATAAAATAAAATAAATTCCAAAAACACATAATTTAAGAAAAAAAGTTAAAAATTAACCAAAAAACATCAAAAACAATTATTTTTAAAGTAAAAAAAATCCCCATAATTTAAATTTAAAATTTAAAAAAAAAAATTAAAATTAAAAACTAAAATTAAAAATTTTACAAAATTTAAAATATTCAGAAAAAATAGAAAAAAAAAAAATTTAAAAACAAAAATATTGTGTCAGCGCAGCCTAAGTCGATTCTTGGAATCGACCTAACCGCCCAAGGCCGCAACCTTACGACCCTGGGTGGCAACTCGGCCATTGTCACCCACGGCTATAGGGGCCTCAACCCTGGGCGGGACAGGGTTTTGAAGTGCCACTCTGCCAAAGCCCGAGGCTCCAGTGGCCCAGGCGCCAGGGGGCCGACATCACCGACTAGCCGCCCGAGGCACGATTTTTTTTATTTATTTTTTTGTAATTTTTCTTTTTTAATTATGTTTTTTCTATATTATATATATATATATATATATATATATATATATATATATATATATATAGTTTTTTTAGATAAAAAAAAATTTGTTTTTTATTTTTTGTTTCTTTTTATTTTCCTAAATTATGTGTTTATATATATATATATATATATATATATATATATATATATATATATATATATATTTTGTTTAACTTATAACTTTTTCATGTAAATTTGTTTTTTTGTCTTTTTTGTATATTTGATTTTTTTTGGGCCATGTTTGTAAAAAAAAATTAATGTTCTATTACCAAAATTTAAAAAAATTATCCACACTTAATACATTAAAAAAAAATAAAGTATAAAAAATAAACCCTCTAAACAAAAATGGTTGATGTTGCATCAACACGTTTCATAATCAGCATGAAAATCATTAGCATTTTAAAAACAATGTTCATATTTGATACATAAAAAAAAAAAATTTAAAGTGTCAAAAATAAACCCTCTAAAAAAAATGGTTTAATGTTGCATCAATACTTTTCGAAATCAGCATGAAAATCACTAACATTTTAAAAGAAATGTTACATAAGAAAATTTAAAGTCTAAAAAATATGCTTAAGAAAAGGTGTATTCTGAATAACCACTTTTCAAAATCGAGTGATTTTTTTGCTACCTCAAAAAAACGAGTAATCGACAATTTTCTCGTTTGATCGATAACTATGTTCTGGACCCTTCAACCAGAAATGATTAAATCGAAATGGAGGGGCCTTTTGACTATAAAACTCAGTCAAATTCATCAAGATAGGGAAGTAATCTTATATTTTGATTGGGAGGATGATGGAGTGTGGTTCCTTTAGTTTTCTTGCTAGTTTTGCTTGAACATAGAAACGATAAAGGCATTTGGCTATACCTTGCTCATCCCAACTTCCATTCCTCAATGTAGGACCCAATGGTTATGGCATAATATCTCGAAGGAACTTTTTCTTAAAAAGTTCTTTGAAGTAGTATCCCAAAGAATCTGGACGACGGAGAGGACACCAATCTCTGTAGAGTCAATTGAAAAGTTGAGGCCCCTTGCTAGTATCAGAGAATCAAGATCCAAGAGACCAATATTATCAGCATAATTCCAGAAGTCCTTTTTTTGTATATGGGGCATAAATATTAATTATGTGGGGTCGGGTCTTTGTGCCTCTATGACCACTTGAGATAATTAATCCCACCGAAGTATTGTATGCTTTGAAATAATATAATTCTGGGTTGCACATTACTGTGAGTCCCCCAGAGATACCTTTGACACTGAAGGCGCAAACATACCATTTTGGAAAAATATAAAGTAGGTGTCCCCATTCCTTATCCTTACTTGTCATGGTTTCCTGAAAAAGTACTATTCCAAGATTATGAATTTATTTTATTCGTTTCAAGGATTATTTTTTGTGGGTTGATCCTAGACCACATACATTTAGAGTCAGAATTGACATTAGGGAGGATCAAATTTGGGAGGCTCTTCTCTAAGGACCTGAGATTTGGGGAAATTCACTTCAGGGTTACCCTCCCTAAATGATGTAGGATCTAGTTGGGGTGATGGAGTGTCTTTGGAGGCTTGGACATGTTTCATCAGGTTTGGTGGAAGAAGGGTACAATTCGATTTTTTTTATATTTTGTCCCTTTTTTCCTTCTTGTAGTAACATTCTTACGAGAGGCCAAGGGAGAGAATTTTTCATTGCCATCAAACAAATACTTGTTGATAGACAAAGGTTCCATGGAATTTTGTGACTCTCTAGCGAGGGTATAAAGCTCCAAATCTGCCAAGAAAGGGGAGAAGGTTCTATCAGAAAGGGTCCCAAAATTGATAGGGGAAGAAAAATATGGATCAATAGTAGATGGATCTTCAATAGATTGTGATATTGACTGAGGAGCGGGAAAAATCGGTGACTGATTTAATAGTGTTGATAGGGGATTTGTGATTGCAAGGGTAGAGGATTTGATAATAGTGTTGTGGTGTGTAATAATAGGAGAATGATGAGTCACAGTAGGAGGGGGACAATTTGATGTAGAAGGATTAGTTTGATGAGGGTCATTTGAAGTATTCGTTGGAGGCTAGAGAGGAGGATAACATGCCTTGCCATGAAATTTGTGGACTGTTTCTGTGAAAATACTCGTCGCCCTTCATCAACTGATAATTTTTATATTCGAGAGAACCCTTTTTTTTCCTTTTTGGACATTCATACGTAAGATGTCTCGTTTCATGGCAACATACACAGAGAAATGGAATAGCCCAATAATCGACGATTGATTTGCGTGAACAGGGACCCCAATGTAATTCAATTTATGTTGGAAGGCCCCCTTGTCATCGATCTTTCAACCAGGACCCAGGCTGTGTGTTTTTCCTTGCCTCCGAGGTTACCCTCATATAGGTAATAGAATTTACCAATTGCATTGGCTATATCTGTTATAGTTTTTCTAGTCTAGATTTCAAGTGGGAGACTTGGGAGTTTTACCCAGAAGATGTTATGCCTTGGCAATTCGATAGCTAGATCAAATCCAAAAGACCATTGTTGGAGAGATACATAACCATGACCCTATACCCAGGGCCCAACAACAATAAAATTGGTGTCCATTGAAGTCAAAAAATGGTACTCTTAACATCCATTTTGAAGGGCACTAACACAAAAATGATATTTAAGGAGAGCAAGCCATCAAGTTTCCATCCATTTTTTCATTTATGCTCCATTAAGGGACCGAAGACGCAACGACCCACTAGAGCTTGACTTTTTAATTTGATGGTTTCATCCCAATAATTGTCAACGTAAATTACTAAGCCATGAGATAGTGACACTACTTTGATGGCCTTGTGTTTGTGAGGGAAAGAAACGTTCTTTGCACCGCACCAAGAATATTTCTTAGATGTATGTTGACTACCCACAACCCAATCGAGAGAAAGAGACCGAGTATATTGGCCCTTCACTTGAACTGTAACTTCTATCAATTTTTCAACTTCAAAAGAGGAGGGTGATTTTATTATGCACCCATACAAACCGACCAATCACAAATGAGTCAAGGTAGGAAAGGGTCAGTCAAAATTGTTAATAGCCTTCCAGACCAATCAAGATCATCTAAGAGCACAGGTGGAGTAGTCTCCCTGACAAGTTGGCCTTGCAAATTTAGATTGGGGGCATGTACAAAGACACATCATCTCCATTGAAGATTCAAGGTGAGGACCCTCCCTAGGACACATCAAAACCTAGTCAAAATCTGATGACCAATCGAGATTTCGAGAACTTGAAAAATTGACCAATGAGTAAGGTCGAAATCTTCCTAGAGACTTTATGGATTTGTCCAATCACATTCAGGAAAATACATAGGTGGAAAAACTCAACATTCAATTGGACCAACAGATTCAAATTTGGAGCTCGCCTGGAAACGGTGTTGGATCTCAGTCCGCCGCCGAAAACCCCCACAAATATCAAAGTTGATAGATGGCCAAGGATAGTATGCCTTAATGAGCGAATCAGATCTAGATCTTGATAAGAGAGCTTTCGTCGACATAATGTGTTATAAAGGAGAAATTGTACAACATTCCATATTTTCAAAAGCAATGTCTCGTTTACCTTTTGCACCAAGACAAGCTAACCACAAAAGGAGAGGCATCTAAACCAATGTTGAAAATATTAATATCAAAAAAAGTCTTGAAAACATCTTATCACCTATATCAACAAAAATATCGAGAAAAAAAAATAAAATAAAAATCAAATCATTTTTTCATATTTTTAAACATATAAAGCAATATCGATATGGATAGTGAATATAAGATTAAAATGCACGATCACATTTGGGATTTGGCAAGAAGTATTTTCGAGGAGGAAGGAATCATACCCCTTTGGTCTTTGGCATCACACGACCGATAATGTTGATGATTTGTAGGAACAATCATCATGTGTATGTGCTTCAACTGTTCGAACCTTTGTTTTAAAGATGAGCCTTTAAAGTTGCTTCTTTTATCTCAGTTTAAAGAAGGATTTAAAATTTATTTATTCAGGATCATAATAGATGAGTTTATATATTTTTTAAATTAACAAGTAATTATTGAGATTAAAGTCGAGTCATTAAAGTTGCGAACAAAGGGAACGAGGACAATCGTTGAACTCTTTGAACTTTTGAAGCAACTTTTCGATGTGTACGTGATTTTCATTTTGAATTTTTAAAGATGGGCTCCTTTAACTTTATCATCTATTAACTATTGTATGGTATTTCTTTTATTTTCAGATATTATATTTGCAGTAACGTTATTTCGATTTTTTATTAAATGGCATAGTATTTATTAAATTTTCATTATTTTAAAATAAGCTATTTTATAATTATTATCCTTGTATAACGCATTGGAAAACGCGTTGGATTTCAATTAAGTTTGAGTTGACCAAAAATCATATAACAAATTATAATTTTAACCTTATAAAAAAATTAATTTATTTTTTGAATTATTTTAATTTTATTTTTTTAATTGTGATTGGTTGAGCAAGCTGAAGCTTTATTATGCCATGATGTTCGTGCTTAGGATTATGACAACCAATATTTCCAATGCTATTTGTTATTTGATAGTCTTAGAGTACTAGTGATCGTATAGAAGCATGCCTAGCGAACTGAAAAGTCTTTATGACTCCCCAGTCTTTGGTCGGAAGTGCATGATGTAATCATGGATCTCGCTGTCTATTTTTTATGTTCTTTTTGATGTTAATGGCCATGGAAACACGAAACCATGTGCATCATATGCCCACCCATTCCCTCACACCATGCTATATGGATTACCATGGGATCTTGCCATATGAAATGATACATTATATGGAGTGGATTGCGAAAAAATATGCCGTAGTCTAACTAGACTATTTTTTCGCCTTGAAAATCATGGAAATTCTAGTAAGATTTTAAGAAAATCTAGCAAGGATTTTGTAAATCCACATTATAACTATCAAACTTTAATATTTTGGGTGCCCTAGAGGTTTTTGATGGTGTTAAATCCATTTCCAAAAACAAAATCATGCTTCAAACACTGTTACTATAAGATTTCTTTAAAAAAAAAATTGGCCCGGATTCCGGCCAATTTTGGTCGTCCGGGCAATTCCTCCGTCTCATTAGACAAGTCTAAAAAATATTGTATACGAAATGATATAATATATGAGGCAAATTACTTAACAATATTGTGTAAGCATTAATGTTATGTTATTTCAATTCGAAGTTTGAATTTGAAAGTCCGCTCAGAGATTATTCTTATTCGGAGCAATTCCTTATTTGTGTTTCCTCGTTGGTCGAGTATTTTTGGCATTTTGGATTAATTATTATTGCTTTCTGATAAGGAAGAAAGCGTGAATATGAAGACATTATAAATTTAACATTCAACAAGAATGGTGAATTCTACTAAGAACATAGGATCAGGATGAAGACCCCCCTCTCTCAGGTCGTTGAATCATATTTCACTCTTATGTAGATATTTCGACACGTAAATATCGTGATATTTTCAAATTTGAAAATATCGCAACATTTTGAAAATCTCAGCTAAATATCATGATATTTTGAAAATATCAACTAAATATTGCCATATTTTGAAAATATCTGCTAAATATCAATATTTCTTTATATGTTTAAAAAGCTGAAAAAAAAATTGAATTTTTTATCTTTGTCGATATTTTTTGATATTTTCGCTAATATTGCCGATAAGATGCTTTCAGGATCCTCTCTGGTATTTTGTTGATACCAATATTTTCAACACTGGTTTAGATACCTCGCTTCTGACAATATGGAATGTTGAACAATTCCTCATTTATAACACATTATGCCGACGAAAGCTCTCTTATTGGGATCTGCATCTGATTCGCTCATTAAGGCCTACTATCCCTGGCCATATATCAACTTTAATATTGGGGGGGTTTATGGCGGCAGATTGAGATCCAACATCGTTTCCGGGAGGGCTCCAAATTTGAATCTGATGGGCCAATTGAATGCATATTTTTCCCACCCATGTACTTTCCTAAATGTGATTGGAAAAATCCATAAAGTCTCGAGGAATATTTCGACATTACTCATTGGTCAATTTTTCAAGTTCACGAAATCCCAATTGGTCATCGGATTTTGACTAGGTTTTGATGTGGCCTAGGGTGGGTCCCCACCTTGAATCTACATTGGAGATGATGTGTCTTTGTACGGGCCCCCTATCTAAATTTGCAAGGCCAACTCATCGGAGAGACTACTCTGTTGAATTTCCATGACCTTGGGTCTAGGTTAGAGTGTTAAAATCACTGATGCTACCAAACCAAGAATCTCAACCATAAACTACTTTTCACAACAGAAATATAAAGCAGTAAATCACACATGCACAAATATACACATATTTTCAACAAATTGTACAATAATGTACAATCACCAATCTTCATTATATGAAACCAAAATCTGAATAATACAACAGTCTATGGTATACAAGATACAATGACAAACTCGATGTCGTATCTTGTCTTATCAGTCCTTCGCTTCCGTACTGCTCACTAGTAGTTCCTTAGTCCATCAAGGGCACTACACATCGAGACTCCAGGAGGGCTGCCACCTAACACTGCTACAAGTCACTTTTGTAGAGTGTACACGGGACGATCCAATATTCTCTCTGGGATGGCCAATTCTCAAGCTCGTAACTACCAGGCTTGTAGTCACCTTTTTCCATCAAGGTGTTGCACTTCGGCACCAAACTTCACACAACCTTCAGCTGCTCTTCGTCACATCAAAATAGCTTGTCTAGGGATACTTTGGGTGGCCAACACACTTCCCTCCACTAGATCAATGTCACCCAATACTACACTGTTGATTCTGCTCCTAGGAATACTTCTTCACCTCCTCGAAAATTCCTCCACACGACATCAACAAGTTGCAATGATCACGATCCAAACTGGTCAACTCCTTTGACCCAACATCCCTCCATAAAACACTATTGTCATTTTCTTGCATTGTTTGTCACTACAATTCTGATTAGGGCACATACTGCAACCCTCAATCCACCTCACAGGCAGCAATCTATCCCTTTAAGGGTTGTGGTCCACCTTGGAGAGCCTCCTCCCATGCCACGTTGCCTCTTTAGGTTGTTGTCCACCCTTGACAACCCTCATGCAGCCTTCTATTTATGTGTTATGGCTTGCAGCGTAGCACAACAACTTTTTGTAGCAACATACCTCTCCCACAACACCCAAATAAGTTTCTAACACCAACATTCTTCTCCTCCAATCCTCGGCCTAGATGCCCTGCACTCTCGACCCTTGAAATAGCTCCTCGGATCTTGTATTAGCCCTAAGACATCCACCTAACCTAGATCTGCACTCACACACAGCTCCTTGGCCTCCTATTGCAGACCTCTCCCACGATTTCCAATACCTTCTTATTGCAGCAAGACTTATTCTCTCCACCAAGTTATGTCCTGGAGGATATGTTGCACAAGTGGATACTTAAAAAAAAAAAATCACCCTTTATCTATAGCCAATAAAGGGGCTCCAACGAATAGATGAAGATACACATTTATTGGATTATTTTTACATCAAGCCTACATGACTTGAAAATGAATGATTCCTTGCCAACTTCAAAAATTCATTTCTCCTCAACAACAACTCGGAATCAGATGATTCTCATCATGTTAGAATCGTCTCGCTGAGCACTATCATCCTCATCCATCACATGTCAAAAAATAATCATGGTTTTAGCCCAAACATTGATGGGTGAAAAACCCCATACTTGGGTTCCAAGCCCACAAGTAGCCCTTGTGGTGCTTTCCCCTCCAAACCCTAAAACCTAGGGCTTAGAGTACCTCCCAAGCTACAAAAATCAACACTCCCTCTTAGCAAGGGAAGTACCTCCAAAACTAGGAGGACAAACATCATCATCATCACTACTCGCAACACTTTCCCAACTCTTAGCTCTCACAATCGTAAAAATTCTTGCACAATGAACTACGCCCTTCTCGGAAATGTCATTGTCACTGATGGAAGCACCCTTATTCTTCTTCTCCCATAAAAAATTCCAGTCTCTCAATGGTTCCTTCTGGGTATATGTGGAATAACCCTTGCTTCCCACTGACCACATGCTCTTCTTGGGTTGCAAATTCTCTCTCTCCATGTGCAAGATCCCTATAGAACTTTCTCCCTATGGACCTTATTCTCCAAAAAGTGTACCTTCTTCTCGGGAACCTGTACCTACTCCTATAAATCCTGCACCTACACTTGCACCTGCTCCTACTTCTCTGGAACCTGTACCTACTTCTTTCCATGATCCAGAAGCTTTCTTGTCAACCTGTAGAGACCATGCTCTCTAACTTCAAGTACAATCCCATCAAACTTAGAGCCTCTAGGTGTGAGTCTTGCCTTCCCATCTTGGAACAAGACCTCAAATCCCTTCCTCTCCATCATCAAGATGAAAATCACACTATATCTGAGTCCTGGTACAAACAATACATCCTGGACCTGCATCATACGTCCTGTCTCCATCCTGAATCGAACCACACCCGAGCCTCAGATCTTCAACTCACTCTTGTCACCCAACATCATTTGCAACTTCAAGTCCCATTCATCTAGAGTCTCAAAAACCTCATGTGACCCTGTCATATGCTTCGTCACACCACTTTCCACGTACCATCCATACTCCCTGATAATACCTTGCGAGAAATGAGAAATCATAACAAATTCCTCCTTTTCCAATATCCTGGAGAGATCATCTATCTCAGTTGAATTGGCAACATCGACAACCTTCTTTCCTTTCCTCTTTTCATCATCTCCCCTCTTCATCGAACACCTTGATGAAAAATGACCCATATCGCCACAGTTGAAACACTTGAATTTACTCAAGTCCTTCTTTGGCTTACCCTTCATTCGCGCTGCAAGTGCCACATCCTCATATTCATTCTTCGATGGATGAAGATCCTCATCTCACAACTCTTCCTAAATGAAGTCGTCCCACAGTATATTCCAGTCTAGAAATTATCCCTAACAACGATTCCTTTGATGAAGGGCTTCCATTCCTCTTTGAACCCTTTAAAGGAGATCCTTACTATATCTCCATCTGAAATTTTGACACCGAATACAGCAATATCATCTCTGACCTATGATAACCTCGTCAGATACGAAGTCACTCCTTCACCCATTATCATGTTGGTGGACATAAAATTATCATCCAATACCAATACCCAGTTCTAGTTCTTACTCTGGAAAAAATTTTGAAGAGACATCCACATCTCATGTGCATTGTTCTTCCTGGAAAAATGAGGCATTAATGAATCCTTCACACCATCAAGGATGATCAACCTCACTTTCGTATCCAAATCTTCTCATATATACAGCTCCTTAGGGTCATTTGGCTTCTAGATTTCTTTCTCGGCAAAATCCCACATCCTATTGACCTACAAAACCAACTTGATCATTTCCTTCAAAGGAGTATAGTTGGACAATCCTTCCAACATGTCCTCATATCAGAGACCTACCTACAACTTCAACATTGTAGTGAGCCCTTCACTTACAATTTGACCAACTCCCTCTGGCTTTGTACTTCACTGCGCATAACTCTGATTTACTTACTTCCAAAGTACCTTAAAAACACTTTGATACCATGTTGAATTTACATGACCTTGGGTCTAGGTTAGAGTCTTAAAATCACTACCGCTACCAAACCAAGAATCTCAACAATAAACTACTTTTCATAGTAGAAATATAAAGCAGCAAATCACACATGCACAAATATATGGAATTTTTCAACAAATTGTACAATAATGTACAATCACCAATCTTTTTTATATTAAAAAAAATATCAATAATACAACAGTCTATGGTATACAAGATACAATTTCAAACTCGATGTTGTATCTCGTCTTGTCATTCCTTCGCTTCCGTATTGCTCATTAGTAGTGCCTTAGTCCATTAATGCCACTACACATCAAGACTCTAGGAGGGTTTCCACCTAACAATGCTGCAAGTCACTTCTGTAATGTCTACACAGGTTGATCCAATCTTCTCTCTGGGTTACCAAACTCCCGAGCATGTAACTACCAGGCTAGAAGTCACCTTTTTCCATTAAGGTGTTGCAATGCATCACCAAAATTCACCCAATGTTCAGCTGCTCACGTCAAAATAGATTTTCTAGGGCTACTTTGGGTGGCCAAAACACTTCCCTCCACCAGATCAATGGCACCCAATACTACACTGCCAATTCTGCTCCTAAGAATACATCTTCACCTCCTCGTAAAGTCCTCCACACAACACTAATAGGCTGCAATGATCACAATCCAAACTGGTCAACTTCTTTGACCCAACATCCCTCCACAAAACACTAAGTTCATTTGTTTGCACTATTGTTTGTTGCAATTCTGGTTAGGGAATGTACTATAGTCCTCAATCCACCTCACATCAGCAATCCAACCCTTTAAAGGTTGCGGTCCACCTTGGAGAGCCTCCTCCCATGCCACACTACCTATTTAGGTTTTTTTCCACCATTGACAGCCTTTGCACAACCTTCTAGTTGTGTGTTATGCCCTGTGGCCTAGCACAATAACTTGTTGTAGAAACAGACCTCTCCCATGACACCCAAACAAGCTTCTAATACCAACGTTCTACTCCAATCCTCGGCCTAGCTTCCTTGCACTCTCGGCCCTTAAAACATCTCCTCGAATATTGTATTGGCCCTCAGATAGCCACGTAACCCAGATCCACACTCACACACAATTCCTTGGCCTCCTATTACAGGCCTCTCCCACGTTGTCCAAGAAATTCTTGCTACAGATAGAATTATTATCTCCACCGAGTTATGTCTGGGAGGATATGTTACACAAGTGGATGCTTAAAGCAACAAAAATCACCATTTATCTATACCCATTAAAGGGGCTCCAATCAAAATATGAAGAGACACATCTATTGGCTTATTTTTACATCAAGCATACATGACTTGAAAACCAATAATTACTTGCCAACTTCAAAAATTCATTTCTCATCAAAGATAACTCGGATTCGGATGATTCTTATTGCATTAGAATCATCTCGCTGAGCATTATCATCCTAATCCATCACATGTTGAAAAATCATCATGGTTTTGGCCCAAACTTCAATGCGTGAAAAACCTCATACTTGGGTTCCAAGCCCACAAGTAGCCCTTTTGGTGCTTTTCCCTCCAAACCCTGAACCCTAGGGCTTGGAGTACCTCCCAAGCTACACAAATCAACACACTCCACCTATGCTCTTAATTGATCCTGATTTTTCTGGAAGGCTATTGAAAATTTTAATTAGCCCTTTCCTACCTTGACTTATTTGTGATTTTTTGGTTCGTATGGGGGACATAATGAACTCACCCTCCTTTTTTGATGCTGCAAAATTGATAGAAATTACAGTTCAGGTGGAGGGCCAATATACTCGGTCTCTTCCTCTGCATCAGGTTGTGAGAAGTGAGCTAAATCTAAGCAAGATTCCTAGTGTGGTGTGTTATCACTCCAGCGACTCTCCGAAGGCTGAGAAGGAGACCAACAAAGGTAACCACAAAGCACTCGAACCTAGTATCTATCCCTACTAGGCAGGAGAGGGCTCTCTCTGTGAGATCATAGTCAAATTGATTGGATAATGAATATTTTAGGCTAGGTATAGTAGGCTCTAGGGTTTGGTTGATTGATTTTTGGTGTGTAGTATGTTAGGGTATGGCAAGAGAGGGATTCTTGAGTTTGAAAATTAGAAAAACATAGTCTTCAAGAAATGTTTAGCATAGGAAGAAATTGGCAAATTTTCCACCATAGGAATGAAAAAACTAAGTGAAAGAGGGTGTGGAGTTCTTAAACTTACTTGTTTTACTCTTGTGAAAGATTATGTTGAGTTTGGAGACCTTCTACAACTCTTTAGAATCCTTTTAAGACAAAGTGTAGCACCTCTACAAAAAGCGCAGCACCAGAAGGAAAAGCGTAGTGTGTGAAGGAAAAGCGCAGTGTGTCCCTGAGAAAAGCACAACGTGAGATTTCAAACCACTTTTAGAGGCCTTCCTGAACAGTTCCAAATTTAGCTCATGATAGCTCATTGGAATATCTCTATCTGCTCCAAATAGAACCATCAAGCACTGAAAAATGATCAAGTATAGCCCCTCAAAAATCAATTCTCCCAATAATGGTAAAAAAAATGCAACATACCTGAGGAAAAGTACAACGTGAGATTGCATACCACTTTTGGAGGCCTTCTTGAACTCCAAATTGAGCTCATGATAGCTCATTGGAATTATCGCTCTTTCTAGTTATCATTTGACTCATCAAGTAGGTCATTTGGAACTATGACAGAGAAAATACATTTTCCCAAGAGTACTCCAGAAGTATAGCAACTCTCCTGTAGCAGCTATAATTTGGGAATTTCTTTGGAACATTAAATATTTTTGAAACCTTGAACTGTAGCTTTTAAGAACATGAAGTAATTATTACATATAGAAACATAAAATTACATTTTTGAAATCAAAGTTTATTGAAAAAATTTGGCGGTTACCACTCATCCAATTGCTGGATTTTATGCATGAAATAAGAGTTTTGGTGACCTTGAAACCCTAATGACCTAATTGAGACATTAAACTAAATGAGATCATGGTGGTGATGAATAAAATTATGATGAAAATATCTGAATGATGATACACTCAGCTGAGTGATGATATGGACCAGCATGTGAAAATTTTGGAACGAGTGGAAAATAGTCCTAGAAAAAATACCCAATCACCAAAATTTTGCTGAAGACCTAGTGAAATGAGAAAAATTTGACTTTGGGACCCTAACAAGACATGGTAAGAGTCCATTTGATCATTGGTGACATGATGCAAAAACTGACACTAACATGGTGCGAATCATGTTTCTTTCCCTGGAAAACACAAGGCCATCAAAGTAGCACCACTATTTCATGGCTTCGTAATTGAGTCCGATGATTATTGGGATGAAACCATCAAATTAAAAACCCAAGCTCTGGTGGGTTGTTGGATCTTCGGTACCTACAATGGAGCATAAATGAAAAAATGGATGGAAACTTTGTGGATTCCTCTTCTTAAATATCATTTTTGTGTTAGCGCCCTTCAAAATAGATGGTATGTGTTCCATTTGTTAACTTCAATGGACACGAATTTGATAGTTGCTCGACCCTGGGTATAGGGTCGTGGTTATGTATCTCTCCAGTGATGGTCTTTAGGATTTGATCTAGCCATCAACCTGCCAAGGCAAAACATCTTCTAGGTAAAAATCCTGAGTCTCCCACTTGAACTCTAGACTAGAAAATTTATAATAGATATAGCCAATGCAATTGGTAAATTCTATTACCTAGATGAGGGCAACCTGGGAGGCATGGAAAAACACATAGCTCTGATCCTAGTTGAAAGATCGATGATAGGGGGCCTTCCAGAATAAATTGACTTATATTGGTGTCCACGTTCACGCAAGAAAATCATCGATTACATGGCTATCCCATTATGATGTCTATGATGCCATGGAACAAGAAATATTATGTCTGAATGTACATAAACACACAGCAGGTTCCCTTGAATATCAAAATTATCAGTTGATGAAGGGTGACAAGTATTTGCACAAAAACACTCCACCAAATTTCATGACAATGCATGTAACCTCCTCTCTATCCTCCAACAAACACTTCAAATGACCCTCATCAAACCAATCCTTCTCCCTCAAACACTCCCCCTCCTGTTGTGTCTCATCATTCTCCTGTTATTACACACCACAACCCTATTATCAAATCCTCTACCCTTGCAATCACAAATCCCTGGTCAACACTATTAAATCAGTCATTTATGCTTCCTTCTCCTCATCTAATATCACAATCTATTGAAGATCCATCTACTACTGATCCATATTTTTATTCTCTTATCAAATTTGGGGCCCCTTCTAATAGAACCTTCTCCCCTTTCTCGGAAGATCTGGAGCTTGAGACCCTGGCCAGAGAGTCACAAAATACCATGGAACCTCTATCTATCAAAAAATATTTCTTTGATGAAAATTAAAAATACTCTCCCCTGGCCTCTCATAAGAATGTTGCTACGATAAGGAAGAAAGGGAAAAAACGCGCACGCACACACACACACACATATATATACCCTTCTTCCATCAAACTTGATGGAACATTTCCAAGCCTCAAAAGACACGCCATCTCCCCAACCAGATCCTGCATCATTTAGGGTGGGTCACCTTGAAGTGAATTTCCCAAAATCTTGGGTCCTTAGAGCAGAAGCTCTTGAATTTGATCTTCCCTAATGTCAATTTTTCCTCTAAATGTATGTGGTCTGGGATCGGCACACAAAAAATTATCCTTGAAGAGCATAATAGAAATTCATAATCCTGAGATAGTACTTATACAAGAAACCATTACAAGCAAGGATAAGGCATGGTGACACCTACTTCAGAGTTGTTCGAAATGGTATATTTGCATCATTAGTGCCAAAGGTCTTTCTATGGGATTGGCAATAATGTGTAACCCAAAATTATATTATTTCAAAGCATACAATACTTCAGTGGGATTAATTATCTCGGGTGGTCGTAGAGGCACAAATAATCACCTCCACGTAATTAATATTTATGCCCCATAAACAAACATAAATGATTTTTGGAATTGTGTTGATAATAATGGTCTCTTAGTTCTTGATACTAGCAAGGGGCCTCAACTTTTCAATTGACTCTACAGAGATTGGGGTCCTCTTTGTTATCCAAATTCTTTGGGATACTACATCAAAGAATTTTTTAAGCATAAGTGCCTTCGAGATATTATGCCATAACCATTAGGTCCTAGTAGGAGGAATGGAAGATGTGTAGAGCAGGATATAGCCAAAGTGCCTTTATCGTTTCTATGTTCAAGCAACATTAGCAAGCAAACTAAAGGAACTGCACAACATTCTCCCAATCAAAATTTCAGATTACTTTCCTATATTGATGGATTCAACTGGGTTTCATAGTCAAAAGGACCCTCCATTTAAATTTAATCTTTGGTTGAAGGATCCAGAACATAGTTACCGATCAAACAAGAAAATTAACGATTACCCGTTTTTTTGATGTAGCAAAAAAATCACTCGATTTCGAAAAGTGGTTATTCAAAATACACATTTTTTAAACAGATTTTTGACACTTTAAATTTTCTTATATAACATTTTTTTTTAAATGTCAGTGATTTTCATGTTGATTTTGAAAAGTATTGATGCAACATCAACCCATTTTTTTAGAGGGTTTATTTTATACACTTTAATTTTTTTATGTATCAAATATGAACATTGTTTTAAAAATATTAATGATTTCCATGTTGATTATGAAAAGCGTTGATGCACATCAACCCTTTTTGTTTAAAGGGCTTATTTTTTACACTTTATTTTTTTTAATGTATTAAGTATGGATATATTTTTTTAAATGTTGGTGATTTTCAAGTTGGTAATAAAACATTAATTTTTTTTTTTTGAACATGACCTCAAAAAAATCAAATATATAAAAAAGACAAAAAAAAATTACTTGTAAAAATTTAAAATTTAAACTATATATATAAACACATAATTTAGGAAAACAAAAATAAAAAGTAAAATACAAAAAAACCATCTAAAACTATATATATATATATATATATATATATATATATATATATATATATATTACAAAATAAACATAGTTAAAAAAAATGATATATTTTTTTAAATGTTGGTGATTTTCAAGTTGGTATTAAAACATTAATTTTTTTTTTTTTTAAACATGACCTCAAAAAAATCAAATATATAAAAAAGACAAAAAAAAATTACTTGTAAAAATTTAAAATTTAAACTATATATAAACACATAATTCAGGAAAATAAAAATAAAAAAGTAAAATACAAAAAAAACCATCTAAAACTATATATATATATATATATATATATATATATATATATATATATATATATATATATATATTACAAAATAAACATAATTAAAAAAAATATTACAAAATAGAAATTAAATTTAAAAAAAATAATAATTGTGCCTTGAGCGGAGTAGGTCTATTCCGAGAATCGACCTACTACCTAGGGTCATGGGGCCTCAGGCGGGCGGAGCGACGCTGTACAGCTTTGCCCCGCCTCACCCAGGCCTGAGGCCCCATGTCCATGGGTGACAATGGTCGATTTTCTGCCCAAGATCGCGGGGCCACGACCCTGGACAGCTAGGTTGATTCCGGGAATCGACTTAGCCCGCCATGGCACAAATTTTTTATTTTTTATTTTTATTTATTTATTTTTATTTTTATTTTTTTAAATTATGTGATTTTTTATTTTTTTTACTTAAAAAGAAAATAGTTTTTTATGTTTCTTTTTTTTTTTTGTTAATTAAAAAAAAAACTTAAATTATGTGTTTATTTTTTATATTTTTTATTTTATTTTATTTTGTTTAAATTTTTAATTTTTACAAGTCAATTTTGCTTTTTTCTACATTTTTATGGTTTTTTTGTAATTTTTTATTTAATGTTTTACTACTTTTTATTATTTTTTGTTTTTGTTTTATTTTGTATTTCTTATTTTTTTATATTTATTATTATTATACAAAGCCTGTGTCGATGCTCAACTAACAACCTGATCCCATTATGTGAAATTTGATAGTTGTTTTTAAATTTTTGTTATAACAAGTCGAGTCTGCCCCCATAATGTGTCAATTTCATGTCTAGTCTTTAAGTTTTATTACAATGGGTCCAATTCACCTACAGTCCGTGTCAATTTGATGGTTGACTTTTAATTTTTTGTTGCAATGTGTCAAGTTGTCTTAGCCTAAGATTTTAAAATCGTTATACATTTAGAATTTAAAAAATAAATTACTCTTGGTATAATGACTATTTCATTCAGGTGTTCATTTTAAAGTTTATTAGTCATAAAAAATTTCCATAATGTCATGTTCGAAATAATTTGAAAACTTAAGGTTTTTTTTAGTCATAATCTTTGGTTTTAATTTCATGGTTGAAAATTTGTCAATATTATAATGTTTTTCTAAGTCATGATATTTTATCCTTAATGCTATGGTTGAAAACAGTTACAAGTATTTTTTCTTTAGCACCATGACTGAAAATTGTTGGAATTTTAAGGTTTTTCAAAGAGGTGATATTTTATATTTAATGTCATGCCTAAAAATCGTTGGAATTTTAAGGCTTTTCAAAAACGTGATATTTTATCTTTAATGTCATGCTTGAAAATCACTGGAACTTTAAAGTTTTTTGGAGTCATGATATTTTATATTTAACGTCATTATTAAAAAATGAAATTAAAAAATTAAAAAATATTCAAGCATAACACTTTTTTTTTCAATGTTTCTTTTGCACAAAAAAATGTTTTTTACTGCCATTTTTAAAAAATGTTGAAAATTTACCTCGAAAAAAAAATGTTATTCCATCATCAACCCTTTTCATTTTCAACCTATTTTTTCATGTTTTTGGGGGTTTTTTGCTAGAGTTCTTGTTTTGAGGTAATAGTTCAAGTCTGATTGGTAACTTTGTTCCAAAATTTATTGCATTGGTTCAATCGTCCTGTTAGTCCCTAGATAGAGACTATGTTTTCGAAAGATGGATAAAATCAACCGAAATTTGTGTGTACTAAAGGAGAAGGTCAGAGTTTGGGCCAAAAAAAAAAGAGGGAGCTTATTCAAGAACCCATTTCAATTTATCAACAGGAAAAAATTCTAGAGGATCCTAGCTCCCCTACATACTTTTATGACCTGAAAAAATAAATAAATAAATAAATAAATAAATAAAATTCTTCAGATTGAAATCCGTAGATCAAAAACTATACTTAGTTAGGTTGAAGAATTACAACAAAAGAGAAAAATATTGTGGATTGAAGTTGCCAATAAAAATAGCCTATTTTTTCACAAGCAAAAAAACTCAATCTGGAGCATTAAATCATAATAGGGAAAAATCATTATAAATCAATCCGATATTGAAGCAAAGGCTTGAAACTACTTCAACAATTGATATTGTTCTAGGTCTCAGGTACCATGTTGTAAGCAACTGGAAATGTGAGAGTTTTTTCCATCCTTGTATAATCCAGAGGACAATAATCAAATGGAACACCCCGTAACTCACGAAGAAGTTCTCCTAGTATTAAAGGACTTGGACAAAGGTAAGATCATGGGTCTTGATAGATGGACCATGGAACTTTTCTTGCACTTTTGTGTTATAATGATCGAAGAGCTTACCTAGATGGTTGAAGAGTCCAAGGGTCTTGGTTGGGTATCTAGCGCCATAAATGCTACCTTTATCTGCCTCATTCCTAAGGTCAAAAAATGTGTATCATTCTTTGAGTATTAGCTGATTTCATTGTGCAATAATATTTATAAATTTATTTCAAAAGCCATTGCAAATCGACTTAAGCCTTTATTGTCCAAACATATTTCTATGGAGAAATTTGGTTTCTTAAGCACAGTAAAATTCACAATGTGGTTGCAATTATCTAAGAAGTCATACTTTCAGTCAAGAAAAACCATATGGATGCTTGTTTCATGAAGATGGACTTAACAAAATACTTTGATTATGTCAACTGGGAACTCTTATGGATGATCCTTGAAAATATTGGTCTAGGAAGAACAATGATTAATTGGATTAAAGTATGTATAAAATATACCTCTTTTTCCATTTTGATCAATGGTCTTCCTACAAAAAAAAATCGGCTTCCAAAGGACTTAGACAGGGATGTCTAATGTCTCCACTTTTATTCCTTATCATCATTAATGGCCTAAGTAGAAAAATCAATGGTGTGTGATCTCATGGTATCATTTCAAGATTCAAAATAGCGGCTACAATCACCCTATTCCATTTTATCTTTGTGAACAATTTGATGGCTATTGGGAACCTAGATCCCAAAGAATGGCAAGTATTTTATGCTTTCCTTCAAGACTTTGGTCTTGCTTCAAGCCTATTTATGAATAAATCCAAGTCCACAATGATATCAGATGATCCAGATGAAACATCAACCTTGCAGATTTCCAACACCTTTGGGGTTAAAATTGTTCATATGGATGATGGATTTCGATACCCAGGTTTTATTTTGAAATCGATTGGTTACGAAATCTGGGACTAGGATTGGCTTTACAGAAAATTGAGAAGCAGCTAAATTAGTGGGCACACAACTAGATTTCTCTTTTGGGCTGAATTTTTCTTATTAAATTAGTTCTCCATAATATCCATATCGATTGGATGCATATCTTTAAGCTTCCAAAGGGCATGATCAACAAATTAAACTCCATTACATCACATTTTATGTGAGTTGGCACACATAGAGAGCGAAAAATTCATATTTCTAGTATGGAAATGATAAATCACCTTATATCCCTGGGTGGATGAGGGATCAAAGATATCACTTCTTTCAACATGTCTCTACTATTAAAAAAAATGGAGATTTGTCTCTAGCAAAGGCCTTTAGCAACAATTCATTTGTGCTAAATATCTCTATAATCGAGTGTTTATTAACTAGTTGTGTGTTGGCGCTTCGGATCCTCACTATATTTCATATTCTTGGAGAAACCTTCTGTCAACAAAGCACTGGTTTTTTGGAAATATTAGATGGGAAGCTGACTCTAGTTCTATTCAAGAAATCAGGCTAGACTCACTCGTAGGTATGACTAACTCACATCTATTATCTTCTTATATCATTACTTTCTTAAATAATAAGGTGTTATTTGTGATCAAACATATAGAAAATGACGCACTCTCATCTCCTTTACATACTCATTGGAATGATGACTTTCATCTTGAGATTCCCGAGGGCCTAATTCCATAATGGAAGATTTATATCACTAACCTAAAACTCTTTGGGATATTCCTCTCTCCTAAATAAGACAAGTTCATATGGTTTGGTGGTTCACAACAGGGGAATTTCATTGTTAAGGAAGCATACAAACTAATCACACAAACGTCTAGATAGATTGTGGTTCACTCTTGGATGGTTTGGGCTTGGAAATGGAATTCCCACCTTAACCTTAAATATTTTTCTTGGCTATTAGCTCATAATCGTATCCTCACCTGGGAAATTCTATGTAAGAAGGGCTTTCAGGGACTGGGCCAATGTAATCATTACCTATCATCTAGAAAAGACACAAATAACCTCTTTATCCACTGCCCCTTTACATATTTAGTTTTGAATTGGGTGTTTCAAATGATGAACCATCCTACTTCTTGGGATGGCGTGGATTTTAACTCTTGCCTTAGATGGTGGACTACAAATCACAAACCTCATCATACTTTGGACTTATTTATTATCTAGGGCATATGGAAGTCTAAAAATGCCTATATCTTTGATCAAATTTTACCGAATATATGGAGTACATGTCACAACATCCTTTCTTACTATTCATAATTATATGTCCCTTTTTCCTCTCATCATAAATGTCCTTCCCCTCCTAGAGACCTTTGGTCAGCCTATTATGTGGGTTTCTTTGAAGGTGTGTCATATTTTTATTCTTGTGGATGTGGTATGACCATTCATATTAGCCATAAGTTCTTTTATAGATTCTATCGAAATTGTGGCTTGGAAACCAAAACCCAGGTTGAACTTATTACTCTCTAGGGGGTCCTTCACTGTGGATTCTGGCTTGATCTTAGGGCCATAACTATTTTTGGTGACTCCAAATCAGTTGTAGGTTGGGAAAATAATAGGGGCTCTTTAAATTCTTCAACTCTTGATCCATAGAAGCTCTGCATCAAAGCATTGTCTATCAAGTTCCATCAACTTTCTCTCTTTCATATCTAGAGGATCTAAAAAAATGAAGCATATTACTTCTCAAAAATGGGTTGCAACTCCGTTCTTGATCATATTATCTTCCATAAGTTAGAATTTGGCATTTAGAAAGGGGAAGGGCTCATCCATATTTAACAAGTTCTTTTTTTCTGCAGGGCTCTCTGTCAGTCCCCTATTTTTTCGGAAATGATCCTCTGCAGGTTTCTTTTGGCTATAATGACTTTTGTCTGGTTTTTTTTGTCTTGACCTATGTTGATTCGTAACTTCTATCAACATGATTTTTAATATTGTATCATAGTTCCAAGATAATTGGAATGAATTTTATGGATTTTCTCTGTTCTCATTGACGATTGAGAATTTCTCACTTTGATATATATACTTTTTCATTTTATATAATAGAAAGAAGTTTTTTCTATATGAAAAAAAAGAGCCCCCTTAGCTACGTTTTACCTAAAATCACATAAAAACCATGATCTATTATAATTTGACATCCTCTTGCTAAAGAATTTTGTGTCCAAAGTTGTCTTACCAACACCACTTGTACCCTCTATACCGAAAAATTGGGCCTTATCCAACCATAATATTGTGCTTTCAAATTCTTATATTTTTTCCTTCAACCCGGTTGGGTGTTCAAAAACATAATTTAATGGTGTTTTGTCACATATTTTCAACATGAATCACAACACATCATCCAAGAGTTTCCCTGTGTTGTTGAACAATAGTGTAAAATCAAAGGTAAGGAGCATATATATAACACTTAAGACTCCAATAAATTAAAAATAAATCACAAAATGGAGAGAGAAGGAGAGTAGTTTATAGATCCTTAACCATTAAATGTCTCCAAATCAAAACCACTTATTTCTGCAGCTTAAATCAGGAATATATCTCCAATTCTAAATATTCTCTGAGTCGAATCACTGATTATTTTTGTGGTTGCATAGGGCTTCAACATACGATCCTTTAGTCGTCCACCTAAGCTTTGAAGGCTTGACTGCATAAAATACAGGAATAATAGTAACCTCCTTCAGTATCGACTGAAATACTTTCAACATGTGCAAGAATTCATCTAGACACCATGTTGATTGTGCATAAGTGGATGATAAAATGGCTACATGGATGAAGTAGGTTTCAATAGCGTGTAGTGTTTGACAGGTAATATTTTTTCCAACTTCCAATTTTGGCTTATCCATAAACACTCGCAGTTCACAGAAACTAAGACTATGGTATAGATCAATGGCGAAGGTATCCTTTAGGTATGGGCCATGATGGTTAATAAACGCATTGTAGCTCTTGTAATAATTAAAGGAAGAGTAGGAGGTCAAAAAGGAGGAATATGTAGCATAAACATCTCCATTGTTGTCAGTTTCTAGGCCTGCCATTGGAATTGGGATTTGAATGAATAGATAGACTAAAAAATAAAGATCGATATAATAATAACAGAGAGATGAAGTGGAATCAGATAGATCAAAGTGAGGGGAGTCTTCCTAAAATTTAGTGGACTTGTTTATACAGAGGCGAATTGCACTATGCACTGACTTTTGAAGTTTTTTGGATGTTGAGCAGTGACGACGCTAATACACGTGAGAAACATAAACGTCGAGAACAATAGCACATACATGATATGATATTTAAAGATACAATGGATATGATATTTACTATGCTAGTCTAGTGAATGTTGTGATATAAGATTACAAATTGACCACAGCCATTAGAGCAGTTTCATTTGAATAACATATTGATCAAAAGTAATCCTCCATCGTTCAAGTAGAAAGTATCTCCCAAGCCATCAACCTAGATGTAAGGGGTGCACCAAACAACGCTTAGCAGTAATAGCATATCGTAGTCGAAAAGGATATTTGATTTACTTGTTGGGATGTTGAATGATGTGATTTTAGATTCCAAATTAACACATCATGGGAAGAGAATAGTTACCAAGTTAGAATTTAGATTATAAAAAAATAATTTTAATTGGGAAAAAAATCACCAATATACTTTAAAAATATTTTCCTTTTGCTTTGGCTATGTTATGATGTCTCTCGCTTATATCATCGGCAACCAATATTTATTGTGTTACTGACCCATTAATGTGTGGGGTTGTATATGCCCACCATTATATTTAAGCAAGTAAATTGTCCAGTAATGGACATATACAACCCTAGGAATTAATGGCAATAACCTAGTTACGTTGTAAGGTGTTTCCATTTGAGAACTCCCCTAGCTGCCACTCTACACTCTTATGCACCACAGATCTATTGTTAGAAGATTAAAATCTCTTCCATCGTTAGATGTCATTGTTTTAAATGTCAACAAAAACTTGATTTGTGTAACCGTTCAACGTGTTGATCTACCATCCTCTGCACTTGTAAGATATAAGAACCAAAAACCCACCTAATCCATTAAAATGGTCGGTTCAACTGTTAGTGGCAAGAGCTACCACAAAAACACTGTGTATGTGTGTGGTAGGTACTTACAACTCCTATTATGTGAGGTTATTCCATCTTGTTTGTTGCCAACATTGTTGGCAAAGGAATGAAGTTCTACTTTTGAAATATATAATGGGAATGTTTTCCATCCTACTTGTTGCTCTAGGTTGTTTCTCAGAAGTTGAATTGAAGCTATATCCTTGTGTTGATGGTTTTCCATTTAGAAAGGTATTTAGAGGCTTATTTGTCTTTCTTTATTCAAGGTTTATCATACCCCTTTTGGTATCTAAATGTTTTTTACATATATATTGGTCTCTTCCACATATGTTGTTTCCAATTCTCTTTGTTCCTAACCATTTCACTTGCTATCTCTCCTTTCTGTGTGAAAACCCAAGTGGAAAAATGCTGGTATAGGTATCGTGGTTGTTCCTGTTTAGTCGACTAGTATGGTGATCAAAAGAGTCAATTCCACTAAACCAACGTTAAGACTTATTAAGAGATATCAAATTTTATATTTATTTTATAGCTCTTTCTCTCTCCTCAACATAGTTACCGATCAAGTAACTGAACCGATACCTACTTTTTTGAGGTAGCAAGAAAAACACCCGATTTTGAAAAGTGGTGATGCAGAATCACTTTTTTTTTTGGAGCATGTTTCTGGCACTTTAATTTTTATTTTTATTTTATTTATTTATTTATTTATTTATTTATTTATTTTATGTAATGCTTTTTATGTCGATTTTGAGTAGTGGTGGTGTATCATCACCAACTTTTTTTTAGAGGATTGATTTTGACACTATACATTTTCAAATGTCTTCTTCTTCCCTGAGATGTTTATGTTTAAGCGCATATATGTACTTGTGTTTTAAAAAGAAAAAATTATTTTTTTGTAAAATAAAAATTTGTAATGAAATCTTCATTTTTTCACATAGATAAAAAAATGAAAAAAGGGTCAATATTATAAAGTTTATATTTTCTACATGTTTATGTATTTTTAATTAATATTTAAGTGCACATAAAATAATTTCACTAAAAACCCAATATTTTGAACCATATGACAAAAAAATACAAATTTTCAATATAAATAGAATGCAAAAAATACACTTTTAGAGACTTTTTGTTAAAAAAAACATGTTTAATAAACTAATTTTTTGGGAAAATATTAACAAAAATACTTAAGAAAATAACATTTTTATTGAATTTTATGTCAAAAAATAATAGTAATCAAATGTTTTTTGCAAAAAATAAGGATTCTTCACATAAAATATCAAAGTCTAAACACTATAAATAAAATTGATTAATAGATCTCAAAACTGTGCTTTATTTGCAAGCATAACTTAAATATCATCAACAATATCAACTAATCCATGTTCAACATCTTCTAGAACATCATTGATGTCTTCTTCCGCAACATTTTCTGCTTCATTTTGGTCATTGTCATCTTCCAATGGATCTTTCATGTCTGCAAATCTTCCAAAGTGTCCCTTTCCAATCATTCCATATAATGGTGGTTGAGGTTCCTTTGCTTTTTTTGCCACACGTGATTCATTAAAATCCCCTTTCCTCAAACCAACTTCTTGCTTCACATCTGGAAGGAATTCAAGAGCGTTAATTCTTTTTTGAATAAATTTGCATTGCAGTGGGTCTTTCTCAATGACAATGCAATTTCTTCCTTTTGTTAGGCAACATGCTAGTGTTGTACCTAATCATCAAGCACAAAAGAAATAAATAAGAAAATTAGTATAAATACATAAAAGGTAAAAAATAAAATATTTAAATTCAAATTTATATAATAAAACTTACCTGAACCTGAGAATAAATCTAAAACCCAATCTCATTCATTTGAACATAGATCTATAAGATATTTAATCAATGTTTGTGATTTTTGATAAATGATAACTATATCTCCTTTTGCATCTTTATTCCCATATGTTAGTTTTCTTACAACTGCATCATGAACCAATACTTGACTATGACTATTCCCATCTACTTGATTCATAATAATACGCTTATAGCTATCCTCTTTTGTCCAACATTCAACATGGATGAACTCACAATCATTTATAATAGGTTGACCTTCGGAAGAAACAATATTTGACTTATGCCTGTAACATAACATAGTAAAATTTTAATTAAATTGTACATAAATAAAAAAAATTAACAGTCATCAAACATACAATTTCAAAGTCTTACCATGTAAGTTGCATTCTTGAGTTTGTTTTTTCCCTTGAAGCTTGTTAATACCATTGCAAACTGTGTGTTTGAATGAAATGTCACAAATTTCCAAAGTGGTGATGTTGTCACTTCTTGAAAACCCGTAACCACTTTACTAAAAGCTTGATAAGTATATGGTTCACTATCATATTCAATGTCTGGGAAATTGTAACCATGAGGAATATCTACAATAACTAGGGCATATTCTCTTTTACGTATTAGTGATGCAATGTCTTCACAGTCACCTTGTATTATTTGATATTGGGTACTGTCGAACCCATTCCAAATGTAATTATTAAGAGTGGGATCAAGTTCAACATTCATAAGACGCTTCTTTCTCATCTTTTCCAACTTATTTTTTTCAATAAATCTTTTGAAAGTATCTAGTACTCCATTTCCATCATTCTTCGACATATATATATATAAGAATAGTTTAAATATGAATAAAATGAATGTATAAATCAACATACCTTATTGAATGCAATATAAAAATCTTTAAGTGTTGTTGTAGAACTTGCTTCTGGGTAGTGGCGCACAACATCATCCCAATTGTCTTCATTCAACATTTTAACCATATGTTTTTGTATTTTCATAAAAATATTCTAGCTGAATAAATAAAGTTGTAACTATTAATATAGTGACATGTATAACAAATTCTACTAACAACATTATGTTTTATTTAAAAGAAAATTATAATGAAAGGAAAATAAGAAATAATTCAAGAAACTTACTTTTGAAATTCTGCACACATTTCATCCATTGATAATTCACCCGACTTCACACGAGCTAGTACTGATTTGACTAGTTTCTCATCCTTCATACCTTGCATTGTTCTCCAAGGTGTGATAGTCATATCCTCTGGAAGTTGCTTCATTTCAGGACCTGTCTTACTGTTGGTACATATTATGGGTTTACTCTTTTTAACCTTCTGATTTTTTATGGAAATATTCTCCCACCACTCAAAAGTCTCATCAATCAAATCCCATATCTCCCCAGTTCTAATTTCCAATTGAAAAATGTTATCCATGCTTATGAATATATTTGTATGCACTTTTCCATTTTTTTCTTTGATTTTTTCATCAATTTGATAACATGTTTCCATTAAACATTCCTTCTGAAATGTCAGACTAACTTGTGTCTTATCCCCACCACATTTTTCTATGAATTCATTATGAATAAATTTGACCCTTTGGATGAAATTCATTTTCATTCTGTACTCATTATCTGAATTATGATCCCATGCAAATAACTTTGATTCTATTTCTGTTAAGCCAACATAAATGATGCATTTCACTGTTTGAAAAAGATATTTATTGGGATATTCCTCAATCAATTGTCTTTTAGCCTCTACCGAATGATTCCCTCCAATTACATAATATTTATAATCAAAACATTTTGTCTTGTTAAATGTCTGTTTGTTGGAAACCTGACATAGATCAGCAAGAACCACATAATCCACCACATGCGCATATGGAATGAACCCAAACAATGTTTTCAGATTATGCACATGTAGGTGATGGGCCTTTCTAATTTGATATTGAGATTGTCCTTCATCTGGCCTATAAAATTGGCTGACATTAAGCTCAAATGTTTGGCCACCAAGAATTAATTTATTCTTTCTCAACTCATATCGAATGGAATTTTGTTTTATTTTAATAATGCCATCCTCTAACTCAGCAGTTGGTGTTATGATTTCTCTTCTTTCGTTCGAGCTTTCAATTTGTTCTTCACTGTTGCTCATGACTTTTACAGGTTGACCAATATTTGATTTCCTCTTCTTATTGGTTAACATATCAGTTATTTTATAAACAAGCTCTTCATCATCAGGTAAAAGAGAGACATCTTTGGCCATTTTTCTTTTTGGTGTCTCATTTGTTTTCTCCTTTTGCACAACAGTTCTAATCTCCTCCTCACTAATTCTATCATAATTTTCAGTTTCATGTTCCACATATTCAAAAGAAACATGTTTAGGTTTACTAGATTGACCCACCTTAGTGACTCTTGGTTGATCTCCTCTTTGTACTATTGCAATGTCATGAGCTATTGATATTTTCTTCAATCACCTTTGCTTTGTTTTGTCTGTGTGGAAAGTGTTGATCACAGTCATAACATTTGGCTCGATAAAATAAATACCTTCAAACATGTTTGAAAGACTCAGAAAAAAATCCTATGAAACAAAATAAAACATGTCAATGATCAATAATTTATAAACAATTTAATGTTTCTTACAATAATGCATAGCAGAAATATAAATAAGCATACTTATAATTTTATTTGCAATGTTGCTTGAGATTTCTTCATAAGACTTTGTATATATTTCATTTGTGTCATACTTTACCTTTGATAGATGATATCTAACCTTCTCACGTTTATTAGGCATCCTTGCAAGAACATAAATAGTGTTTGTATTCGGGACCATACATATGTCTCGTACTCTGCCCATCACTTCATATGGTTCATTTAAGTCAATCATACCATAACCCAGATAGATATGTATATCAACCTCCGTTTCATTGCCTTCAAGATACTATGAGAAATCAGTTTTATTTATTTCCTCGGCGTTCTTCCAATCATAAATAATATTTAATGAACCTGGTGGGCCACTTGCTTGACTTTTATTAGTGTGTGCAACAAGGTCCTTATTGTGTCCATCAGTATCCATAGTGCGTCTAACTGGAACTTCAGATTTGCGAGTTGTATCAATAGTGTGTCCAGCTGCAACTTTAGATTTGGGAGTTGCTACTCTAGGTGTAGAAACATTCACATAAATCTTTTTTGATGTCATTTTCCTGATAAAAGAAAGAAATATATATATATATATATATATATATATATATATATATATATATATATATATATATATATATATATATATATATATATATATATATGAGAAAACACATAACTTAGTTAATCATTTTTTTAAGTTTTCCAATATAAATTTAAAATTTATAGAAAAATAATGTTTATAAAATAAATTTAAAAAAAAAAACAACAACAACAAAATTTATTTGTAAAACTAAATAAACTGAAAATAAACCAATAAAATTAACTATAATTTTTTTTTCATTTAAAAACAAAATATTAAAAATCACACACACATATATAATACATTTTATCAAAAAATAAAAAATTGTTTTAAATTGCATAAAACAGTTTTAAAAAAATAAAAATTAATTTCAAACTTAAGCTTATGTTTAGTATTTAAAAGAAAACACAAAAAAATATTTAATGTTAAAATTAACTTCTTCTTCCTTTTTTTCTTTTTTAACTAAAACGGTTATGAGATTTTATTGATGGTGAAATTCAGATTGGGCCTAGGCCTTCGCAACCTTTAGTACATACAAATTTACAATTCTCTTTTTCATTATGAATATCTATCATGGGATACAACTTTGAACCGTTATTCCCTCATTTATACTAATTTCTCCTTGAACCAGGAGGTAGCCTTTGTTGGCATTGGCATCAGCTTCTTTATTTGACTCTCTTAATATGTGAAAACATTGGAAGGAGGTGAATTTTTGGAGGATGTATCTCAGCCTTAGTAGATTTTTGTTGAGCCCAGCATCATTGAACTGTCCTTCTGAATGTACCTTTTTTATCAAGATTTCTAAATCTCTGAATATTTGTAACTCCTTATATCCTCTTTCTGTGGAAATTTGGCGTCGCAATTTGGTAGGCTTTAATGAGACTCAACAGTTCTGCTTGATTGTTTGTACGCTATCCTAGACCCCAGCTAAAGGTCTCCCTTGTATTCCCATCCGGATTATATAGCATTCCCCCAGCTCCGACAGTCCCAGGATTGCCCTTGGATGCCCCGTCAAAAAAGATCGTTGCTTTCTTTTGCTTCCTCCTCCAGCTTTGGAAAATTTCATCCTTATCTCTTAATCTCCATTCTGCATTGTGTTGAGGTATTGTTGGAATTTGATTCCTGTGTCTAAAAACATAGGTCCCGAACCATATTTTTTCTTCAGGGTGCAATGAAGATTCGGATTTGAGGTTTTGGCTGCTCAAAGTTTCAAGCAGGAGTCCTTTTGCTTTGGCTACTACATTGATGGTGGTCAAGGAAGTATTGTTAAAAATCTACTCATTCCTGGCAAGCCAGAGTTTCCAACACACATACTTGGGTATGGTGATCCAGATTCGGGCCCAAAGAGATTTGCTATTGAGGGTGAGAGGGTAACGGTTCTTCCATGCTTGGTAGAGATCATTGATAGAAATTTTGGACGGGACTGTAGCGTTGAGGCCATGGAGAGTGAGTTTCCAGACTTTATTGGCAAAGGAACAATCCACGAATAGGTGGTCTATAGTTTCCATTGCTTGCCTGCAGAGGGCACATATGTGGGGCCCCGCTATATTTCTCTTCAGTAAATTTTCCCCTAGAAGTATTTTTTTGTGCATGAGGGTCCAAAAAAAGAAATTTATTTTTGGTAAGGCCATTTTGTCCCATACCTAAACCCACAGGCTTGCTGGGAGATGACTGCCACGCTGAGATTGCTAAAGATCATATCCTTTGGCAGTTGTATAAATTCCTATTGGTCCCCAGCCCCACTTGTCTTCAGCGATTTTATGCATTGGTGCTACGTCCCTGAGCTCAGGCTTGAGCTGTTCTGCTTGCTGATTGAGGTGAGGTGGGACATGATTGACTTTCCATGCTGCCCAATTTCCTTCTGCATCCCATTCGTAGATGTAAAACAGTGTATTGGTATCTCTGCCTTTCAACAGCTCTTGGATTTCTTCGATGGATGTGTTGCTTTCAAGTGGAGCGTGTCCCATTATCTCATCCATCCACAATTTAGTTTTATTTCCATTCCTTGGAGTGCGATATAAGTGCTGACAGAAAAAGCATACTCCTTTATTGCACAGACTCCATAGTTGTGTGCAATGTTTACTGTTGGGTTCTTGCAATTTCTCGAGTGTTGCGCCTGGGAAATATTTGTATCTGAGGGTGCGATTGGCAGGGTGAGAACTGTCGTTATGCATCTGCCACAGTAATTTTAAATTGCATAAAACAGTTTTAAAAAAATAAAAATTAATTTCAAACTTAAGCTTATGTTTAGTATTTAAAAGAAAACACAAAAAAAATATTTAATGTTAAAATTAACTTCTTCTTCCTTTTTTTCTTTTTTTCTTTTTTAACTAAAACGGTTATGAGATTTTATTGATGGTGAAATTCAGATTGGGCCTAGGCCTTCGCAACCTTTAGTACATACAAATTTACAATTCTCTTTTTCATTATGAATATCTATCATGGGATACAACTTTGAACTGTTATTCCCTCATTTATACTAATTTCTCCTTGAACCAGGAGGTAGCCTTTGTTGGCATTGGCAACAACTTCTTTATTTGACTCTCTTAATATGTGAAAACATTGGAAGGAGGTGAATTTTTGGAGGATGTATCTCAGCCTTAGTAGATTTTTGTTGAGCCCAGCATCATTGAACTGTCCTTCCGAATGTACCTTTTTTATCAAGATTTCTGAATCTCCGAATATTTGTAACTCCTTATATCCTCTTTCTGTGGAAATTTGGCGTCGCAATTTGGTAGGCTTTAATGAGACTCAACAGTTCTGCTTGATTGTTTGTACGCTATCCTAGACCCCAGCTAAAGGTCTCCCTTGTATTCCCATCCGGAGTATATAGCATTCCCCCAGCTCCGACAGTCCCAGGATTGCCCTTGGATGCCCCGTCAAAAAAGATCGTTGCTTTCTTTTGCTTCCTCCTCCAGCTTTGGAAACTTTCATCCTTATCTCTTAATCTCCATTCTGCATTGTGTTGAGGTATTGTTGGAATTTGATTCCTGTGTCTAAAAACATAGGTCCCAAACCATATTTTTTCTTCAGGGTGCAATGAAGATTCAGATTTGAGGTTTTGGCTGCTCAAAGTTTCAAGCAGGAGTCCTTTTGCTTTGGCTACTACATTGATGGTGGTCAAGGTAGTATTGTTAAAAATCTACTCATTCCTGGCAAGCCAGAGTTTCCAACACACATACTTGGGTATGGTGATCCAGATTCGGGCCCAAAGAGATTTGCTATTGAGGGTGAGAGGGTAACGGTCCTTCCATGCTTGGTAGAGATCATTGATAGAAATTTTGGACGGGACTGTAGTGTTGAGGCCATGGAGAGTGAGTTTCCAGACTTTATTGGCAAAGGAACAATCCACGAATAGGTGGTCTATAGTTTCCATTGCTTGCCTGCAGAGGGCACATATGTGGGGCCCCACTATATTTCTCTTCAGTAAATTTTCCCCTAGAAGTATTTTTTTGTGCATGAGGGTCCAAAAAAAGAAATTTATTTTTGGTAAGGCCATTTTGTCCCATACCTAAACCCACAAGCTTGCTGGGAGATGACTGCCACGCTGAGATTGCTGAAGATCATATCCTTTGGCAGTTGTATAAATTCCTATTGGTCCCCAACCCCACTTGTCTTCAGCGATTTTATGCATTGGTGCTACGTCCCTGAGCTCAGGCTTGAGCTGTTCTGCTTGCTGATTGAGGTGAGGTGGGACATGATTGACTTTCCATGCTGCCCAATTTCCTTCTGCATCCCATTCGGAGATGTCAAACAGTGTATTAGTACCTCTGCCTTTCAACAGCTCTTGGATTTCTTCGATGGATGTGTTGCTTTCAAGTGGAGCGTGTCCCATTATCTCATCCATCCACAATTTAGTTTTATTTCCATTCCTTGGAGTGCGATATAAGTGCTGACAGAAAAAGCATACTCCTTTATTGCACAGACTCCATATTTGCGTGCAATGTTTACTGTTGGGTTCTTGCAATTTCCTGAGTGTTGCGCCTCGGAAATATTTGTATCTGAGGGTGCGATTGGCAGGGTGAGAACTGTCGTTATGCATCTGCCACAGTAATTTACATCCAAGTGCTATGTTTTCCTGCTCCAGGTCTCTGATTTGTAGGCCGCCCTCTTTCACTGAATGCTTGACTATCTCCCATTCAATCAGGTGCATCTTGCACTGGTTTCCTCTACCTCCGTGCCACAAGAAGTCTCGAATTAACTTGTTTAGCTGCCCTGTGGTCAATTTGGGGGCCAAGAGGTATGAGGCTTGGTAAATCGGTAGTGCTGACAGGACCGATTTTATCAGGGTTAACTTTCCACCGTATGTTAACCATTGGCCTCCCCATCCTTCGATTTTCCTTTTGATTTTATTGATCACTCCTTCCCATAGTATAAACCTGTTAGTGCCCAACGTGAGAGGTAGGCCAAGATAGCTGATCTTATCCCATTTAGAGTGGCCTTTGAACTCAGAATTCGAGCTACTTTCTGCATCTCATTTTCTTCCAAATTCCAACTGTAAACAACACTTTTCCTATCATTGATCAAAGCCCCTGAGACTCTGCAGTAAGCTTGGAGGGTGTCTTTGAATGCTGAGGTGATTCTACAGGAGGCTCCTCCCAACATGAGGGAGTCATTAGCAAAAAGTTCATGGCTTATTGGATCTAGCTCCTTCATTATTCTCAGACCTGGAGCTGCTCCATCCTCCTTGTCCTTATCCAATTTTCTGCTTAGAGTGTCTGCTAGGATGATGTATAGGAATGGGGAGAGGGGACATCCTTGCCTCAACCCCCTCATTTCTTGGAAGTAATCAGTTGGCCTCCCATTTACCAAAGGGGCAATCCAAAGTCTACTGTTGCAAGCTTTAATTAAGTTTACAAAGTCTTGCGAGAATCCAAAAGATTGAAGTACTTTATAGAGAAATGACAGGTTTACCCTGTCGAAGTCGTTGGCCATATCCAGCTTGACCAACATGCCTTTTTATTTTTTGAGATTGCTGGAGTGCATAGTTTCCTGTACCTGAATTACATTATCTAGAATGTGTCTTCCTTTAATGAAGCCTCCTTGCGAGTTGGAGATAATCCTACCCAGAAGAGGCTTAATTCAATTGGCGAGGAGTTTGGCTATGATCTTATATGAGAGATTACATAATGAGATAGGCCGGAACCTGTCAAAGGAGATTGGGTTTGACTCTTTCGGAATTAGAGCTAAAAACATAGAATTGGTTTTGGCCCCCATTTTTGCTTTTTGAAGGAATCCTCTAATCATCCTAACCAGATATGTTTTAATTATCTCCCAGCATATCCTATAAAAGAGATTAGTAAACCCATCCAACCTGGGGGCTTTATCGGGTTCCATAGACCAAATGATTTTGCTTATGTCCTCCTCTTTGATTTGGTTCATGAGGGCTAAATTGTCCTCTTTTTTAACCACGGAGGGGATGTTGTTGAGAAATTCAGTGATGTCTTCATCTCTGCCTTCAACTCTTTTGTTGTAAAGATTTTGGAAGTGCGAGGCAGCGGCTTCTTTTATTGGCTCTACTCCTTTGCAGATTATCCCTTTGGAGGTTGTGATCTTCGAGATGTGATTACAAGACAGTTGGGCTTTACACTAGCGGTGAAAGTAGGGAGTATTCCTGTCACCAGATTCCAGCCAGAGGCTATGGGACTTTAGCCTCTATTATTCTTTTTCATTCTGAAAGGCTCGAAAGGAATTGCATTGAGCTGCTTGCTCTCAATCCAGTTATGATTTTGTTATGTCTGTAATGTCAATTTCCCTTTGAAGGTTTCCCAAGTGTTGCACTGCTTCCTTTCTTTGACTAGTGGGGGTGTTTGTTGGCACTTTGCTCCATTCCTTAAGAGCCTTTTTGGTATATTTCAGCCTTTGTTCCCAAACATAGCTGGGGGAGCCACTTACCATGGTGGTCCAGGCCATTCAGACTGTCTCATAGAATCCGCTTTTTTCACTCCATAGTGGATTAAATCTGAAAGGGATGGGTCCCAAATTTTCTTCCTCTTCCATCGAGAGAAGGATGGGTTTGTGATCAGAGGTGAGTTTGGGAAGAATGGTTGAGGAAATGAGTCTTCTCTCCAACAACATATTGCTTTGTACTAAAAACCTGTCCAGACTGGCCGAGATGTTATCTTCCCCTGTCCTGTTGTTGGTCTGTGTATATAACCCTTTCTTTGGTTTGAAATCCAATAAATCCCACTACCGCATTATATCTTCTACCACGTGTATCATTTGATCTTTACTGCTTCTCCCTCCTCTTTTTTCTTTAACATTCATCACTAGATTAAGATCTCCAGTGATGATGATATTGTTCGAAGAATTTATTTCAAGGAATTAATTTAATGTTTGCCAACACTCTTTCTTTTCTGCATACACTACTGGAATATATAAATTGAAGAGAGCAAAGGTTAACTTACTTGCTATGTGTTTCAGCTCTGTGTAGCTCCAGTGCTGGGTGGTGTAGGAGCTCACTAATCGAAACTGTTCATCCTTCCAGAGGGTGGCTATTCCTCCTGTTGTTCCCTTTGCACTTACTGCTTTCCCTACATTCTTTTGTTATTTCTTTTTGCTGATTTCTAGAAGGGATTCCCCTTCAATTTTTGTCTCTTGGAGCATGAGGATATCTGTCGGTTCCGTTTTCATTAGGTCCTTGATTGCTTCAATTTTTGACGGGTTTCCCAATCCTCTACAATTCCAAGAGACGATTCGCATTACTTACTGCAGGGGGTATTGGGAGCTCCTCCCTTTAGAGGCCTTGTTCTGGTGCTCCTTCTTATTGACATTTCTATGGTAGGTTAGCTTCCTTGAGTCTTTTGTCTTTCTGCTTCTTCCTCTCTCGCTTCTCTACAGGACTTCCTTCCTGCTCTTTTTGTAGGTCTTTCGAGGATCTCATCCTCTGAGAAGCTAGGCGTGTCAATGATTTTTTTCCTGGCTATATCTGCGTATGAGGGGGAGGAGGAGACTCCAAGGATTGTTACTGTTTGCACGAGTTCCTCAATTTCTTTTCCTTTGGGGGGAATCTTCATTTGCTCGCTGCTATCTTTATCTGTTTCTTCCACTTCTACACCTTTTGTGCTCTCTGATTTTTGGTTTCCTGTTGTTGGTGTTGGCCCATTGATCCCTTTTCCTTTATCTTGTCCTGCATGCGTGGATGTGCTTTCTCTTATTGGGCCTTTACCTCGTGGCTTTGTTGTCCTTGCTCTCTGCACTTTCTTCCATTGGTATGCTTTCCCATTCTCACTTTCTTTCAGGATATTTTTTTTTCAGTGCCTTGTGAAGTGCCCATATCCATGACAATGTCGGCACTTGAATGGTAGTTGTTCGTAGTCTAGTTCTTGGATGTACATCCAGTCTGCGACGGTCAACTTTATTGCTTCTAGTAACCCAACTTCCAAATCCACCTCCACAGAGATCCATGCACAGGAGTACTGATCTTTCCTTACTGCTTGATCTATATATTTTCCGAGTGTATTGTCGATGGTTTGCATGGATTTCTGGTTCTAGCAATGCAGCGGAAGATGTGGGAGCCGAACCCATACTGGAACCGTAGAGGGCACATCTTGCGTTGGGTCGAAGTCAGGGGTCCATTTATTCAGATATAACCCTTGAGGCCCCATGAAGTATGGGTCGTTTTGGAAGATGAGGTTTTTATCTTCTGCATTTTCAAATGTGAAGACAAAGAATCCTTTCCCGACAAAATGGCTCTTGATCCCATCAGAGATTAGCGGCGACCAATTTCTCTGCACCCACTCCTCTAGAGCTTTGGGGGAGGGCCAGAGGCCTGTAAACTATCCAATGAGGCCTCTGTTTGCCAGATTCAGGGCCAATCTGCACGTTTCATCGATTGGCATCTCAACTGTGGGAATGCAGTCTAGCTTTTTAACAAATTTCTGTTGAGACTCTGTGAGAGATATTTTCGTTGAACCCGCCATTATCTTCTTAAATGTATCAAGATCTGGCTGGGGGGGAGGATCCCCCACCAGCGTCCATGGGATCTGCGCAGACTGGTTGAGACACACCAGGGCGGCGCAATCTAGGTCAATGCCAGCAAGAGCCAGATCCAAGATCGATTCCCTCAGCCGCACTTGACCTGAAATTCCTAATCAAACCAATCCCAAAATTAACTTTTTTTTAAGCTAAAGAGAAAATTAAAAAAAAAAAAAAATTAATGTTAATTCTTTGTTTTAATTTTAATTGTTTTGTTTTATTAAATATACACTTACTAAATTAGATTTTAAACTTTTTAATATAACGAATATTATTAAAGCATATATTTTAAAATTTAAATTTAAATTAAAACTTATAATGTTTTATTATATTTTAAAATTTCATTTTATAATTTTAAAAGTTTATTTTGAAATGTTGTTTTATATACACTCTTTATTAAATTTTAAAAATTTTAAATATAAAATTTAAAATTATTATTAAGTCTATTATTATAATTAAAAATTTTAAAACTTATATATAAAATATTATAATTCAAATTTTAAAAATTTAAAATATAAAATTTAAAATTATTATTAAGTTTATTATTATAATTAAAAATTTTAAAACTTATATATAAAATATTATAATTCAAATTAAAAAAATTTAAAATATATATTAAATATTTCAAAACCATAAAATAAAATTGTTATATTTAAAACAAATTAAAAATAAAAATAAATATTTTGAAATTTTATTTTATATTTAATTATAAAAAAAAAAAATCTTTTGGTGCCCGCTGGGGGCTGGAGGCCGGCAGGGCGGCGCCGTGGAGGGCTGCCCAGCCGGCCTCCGGCCCCCGGCCAGGTGGAGGGCGATTTCGAGAATCGACCTCCACCCAATAGGGGACTGGAGGCCGACCAGGCAGCGCCGTGAAGGGCTGCCCGATGGGCGGCCAAATTTTTTTATTTTATTTAAACAAAACATAAATAAATTTATTTTCAAAATTTAAAATATAAAAAAAAAACAATTAAAAAGAAATTTAAAATATATGTTTTTTAATATAAACCAAAAAACAATATATGAAAACTTTAATTTTTATTTTTATTTTTTTAAAACTAAAAGAATTATAATAAATCAAAACAATTGTTGATTAATATAAAACAAAATACTATACAATCTAAATTAAAAAAAAAAAAATGAAAATTATGTTTTAAAATATAAACAAAATAAATTAAAATTATAAAATTAAATTAAAAATAAGATTTAAAAAAAATAAAAATAAAAAATAAAACAAAAAATAAATAAATTAAATAATAAAACCACCAATATATTTATAATAAAAAAAAGAAAACATGTTTATTATAAACTAAAACTGTATATTTTCCTTCAAATAAATAAAAAAATAAAATATCTAATAATGTTTCAAAAAAAAATATTTATGTTTTAAAATAAAGATAAAAAATATATATCTCTTTTCAATTTTTCTAGTTGCATTTTTAGAAAAAATAAAAATAGAATAAATATAATTGTTTTTATGTGCTTAGTTGTTTTTCTGTTTTTCTATCATAGAGGAACCCATCAACCCTAAAAAAAGGAAAAAAAAAAAAATATCTAAATTTTTGTCTTAAAAATCCTAAAAATTTGAGTTTTTTTTTGCATTTTCTTCACTAAAAAATTATTAAAAAATTATAGTTTTCGAACCTAAAAACCATAAAAAAAAAATTGTTTTTGAACACAAAAACCATATAAAAAACAAATTTTCCCCAAAATCGTCACACAACACCTCTACAAAATTACCAATGCCAACACAATGCCTCCAATGTGAATGCAACGCCTCCACAAAGTTACCAATGCCAACGCAATACCTCCAGAAAATTGCTCCAACAAAAATCAGAAGACTTGATGTGATGTGATGAATATAAACAATGATTCTTATTATATAGCGAATATTGTGTGATTAGTTTACTGTTTAACGAATGTGGGATTAAAATTTAAAATTTAAAATATTTACATGTAGTTAATTATAGTTAATAGTTAAAATAGTTAATATTTGCATGTAGTTAATATAGTTGAAATTTACATGTACTCAATGTTAAATCATTCCAATATAATCTGTGATTAAAATTAAAAATTAAAAATATTTATGTGTATTTAATTATAGTTAAAATAGTTAATATTTGCATGTAGTTATTATAGTTAATATTTACATATAGTCAATGTTAAATCATTCAAATTAGAAAATTATTTTAGTTTGGAAGGCATGCATGAAAGGAATATTTTGTGGATATTTTGAATAGAAAGTATGGTGAAATATTTCAAAACCAATAGTTTATTAATAAATTTTGAAATATATTTTAGACGAATATAATGTAAGTTTAAAATTTAAAATTTAAAATATTTACATGTAGTTAATTATAGTTAAAATAGTTAATATTTGCATGTACTTATTATAGTTAATATTATAGTGAATATTTACATGTAGTCAATGTTAAATCATTAAAATAACAACATTATTTTAGTTTAGAAGGCATGCATGATAGGAATATTTTATGGATATTTTGAATAGAAATATTAGTAAAATATTTCAACATAAACAGTTTATTAAAATGTTTTTACATAAATTTTAGACGAATATTTTGTACGAAATATTTGAAATGAAAATTTTGGAGGGAAATTTTTTCGCGAAAATTTTTGGGGGGGATTTTTGAAGGGAAATTTTCAGTCTTTAAGCTATATATTGTAATTGGGAGAGGCATTTGTATCATTCAACATCTTGTTGAAAGCCATGGGTTCTTCTGATAGCGAAATTTTTCTTTCTACAACATCAACATCTTCGTCACGCAACAACTCTATTCAAATTGATGAGTATAACATGGAATAGAGAGTCAAAAATTCAATGTAGTCGTAATCCTAAGGATGATGAGAACATAATTGATGAGGTGTAGCAAAAAGAAATTTATGTAAATTGAGAGTCATTTATTCCACTTACTCTTAATCCTAAGGATTATGAAAGTAACAGTGATGAAGGGCATGATGAAGAATTTCCAGAGTAAAAATTTTCACTTCGTCTCAATCCTAAGGATTATGAGGGCACCACTGATGAAGGGGGAGATGAAGAATATCCACTTCATCCAAATCCTAAGGATTATGCGAGCACCACAGATGAAGATGAGAATGAAGAATTTGCAGCATCAAAATATTCACTTCGTCCTAATCCTAAGGATTATGCGAGAACCATTGATGAAGAGAGGAATGAAAAATTTGTAGAGTCAAAATAGCCACTTCCTCCTAATCCTAAGGATTATGACAGCACCACTGATGCAGATGGGAATGAAAAATTTGCAGCGTCAAAATATCTACTTCGTCCTAATCCTAAGGATTATGCCAGCGCCACTAATGAAGAGGGGAATAAAAAAATTCCAGAGTCAAAATATCCACTTCATCCTAATCCTACGGATTATGCCAGCACCACTGATGAAGAGGGGAATGATAAAATTCCAGAGTCAAAATATACACTTCGTCCTAATCCTAAGGATTATGCCAGCACCACCGATGAAGAGGGGAATGAAAAATTTGCAGCGTCAAAATATCCATACCATCCTAATCCTAAGGATTATGCAAGCACCATTGATGAAGAGGGGGATCAAAAAATTCCAGAGTCAAAATATCCACTTCTTCCAAATCCTAAGGATTACGCGAGCACCACAGATGAAGAGGGGAATGAAGAATTTACAGATTCAAAATATCCACTTTGTCCTAATCCTAAGGATTATTCCAGCACCACTGATGAAGAGGGGAATGGAGAATTTGCAGCATCAAAATATCCACTTCATCCTAATCCTAAGGATTATGCCAACACTACTGATGAAGAGGGGGATGAATTTCTAGAGTCAAAATTTTCACTTCATTCTAATCGTAACGATTATAAGAGCATCATTGATGAAGGGGGGGATGAAGAATATCCAATAACTAATGAGAGTGCCAGTGAGGAATGGGAGGGGCTTGATGAAGAAATTCTAGTGAATACGGATTCAAAGCTTCCACTTAGGCCTAATCCCAAGGATTATGAGAGCACCACTGAGGAAGGGGATGATGAAGAGTTTCTTGCAAATGATAATTTTAGAGACACAGATCTGAATAATGCATTTTCTCTAAGTGATTGTTTCAAAGACACTCATGGTGATGAAGAATTGAATCCTCCAAGGGAACAATTTGAAAGCATGGATCAATATGGTGATGAATTTCGTCTGATTCAGGGTTACAAAAGCGTGGATGATTCTTGTGAAACGTTTTCTTCAAGTGAGGATGGTAATGGAAATTTTCTAGGCAATGATGTTGATGAATTTCTTAACTATGTTGAGAACGATGATAGTGGGGATAATATTCCTCCTAATGGTGATGAAACTACTTCTACAAAGTATGATGGAATGATGAAGCCGTTGCAAGCAAATATTGTAACTAGGAGTAGGAGTAGACCTTTTCATATCAATTCAAAACATTCCATTTATACAAGGGTGAGGACAACATATCTCACAAACAGAAGTGTTGTCGTTTATTTGATTTCAAGTGAATGTTGTCGAACGAATTGCTTGAAACATATGGATTTCAACTTTGCTTTCAAGAAAAGGAAAACATATTTGTCAATGAATAGAAGCATGCAAAATCCATATTTAGTGGGTTGCATGCAATCTACACTAGCAGGTTATGATTATCATATTGGTAATGTATTGCTCTACAGAAAGGTTTTCAAAATGTTGCATTCAATTGGTAATTGTCATTTGTCAAGAATCCAAGAAAAACTGGAAAAGGATCCCACATATTATTCAGAAGTATGTTATAAATGGGAGGTTGGGCCATTAGCAAATAATGCTATGTCATGGATGAAAGACTTCTTTTCAAAGCATGGAGAGTGTATGCCAAATAAAGACACAATACATATTCCAGGTAATTTCTCAAGACGAAAAATATTCAACTTATACAGAGATTATGCAGAATTTGCTAAAGGAGTTGGTAATTTTATTACATATTCTTATTCTATAAGATTATATTTTATTACATATTCTTATTTTACAAGATTATGGAAAAATGGATTCAACAATGTTCGTATTCCTAAGAAGACAAGGATGGGGGTTTGCAACACATGTGCTTCTTTTAAAGCAAAAAGAGATAAATTTCAAGGGGCAAAAAGAGGTATGCATTCAAAACATTGTTTTTTAAAATTGGATATTTACCAACTATGAAAATATATTTATTTATATGTTTCTTTTATTTTATGTATAGATTATGTTGTCAAAGAGTTTCAAGAGCATCGGAATTAACATACAAGTGAAAGGCAAAAGTTGTATAAACATAGAAAGAAGTGTTATGATAATCCAAATAATTATCTGGGTTTGATAATTGATGGTATGGACCAAATGGAAACACTTCTTCCACATTTTGTCTACATGCCAAAAAAATTACAGGAGGAAAATTTCATTCAGTTTCACTTGGTTGGTTGTATGGTATTTAATGAGAAGATGTTTCCAAGATTTTTCTTCATAGCTCCAAATATTCATGATGATGCAAATATGACTATAACTATAATCCATGATGTGGTTACTCATTGGTTTGGTATTCTTCCTGAATTTTTGTATGTACAATTAGACAACACAAGTCGTGAAAACAAAAATCAAGTTCTTTTTGCGTATCTAAACATGCTTGTTGAATTGGGAATTTTCAAAAAGATAAAGGTTGGTTTCCTTCTTTTTGGGCATACTCATGATCATATTGATCAAATGTTCAGTCGTTTTCAGTAAAATTGAGGAGGAAAGGTGTTGGGAATCTACCATCATTAATTGAATGTATTAATAAATCGTACATTCTAGAGCATGTTTTTCATCTGTTGGAAGAAACTATTGACATGTGAAGGTTTATTTTGGGATCGCATGGTGAGGAGAAATGCATTGAACAATTTAACGACATTAGCTTCCAACATCAATTTTGTATCAAAAAATTTGATGGGATAACACTTATATGGGGAAAGAAGTATTCAAATATTGCAGAATGGGGGCCATTATCAGGTTTAGAATTTTTGAAGTTCATTCTAGAGCGTCCAATATTTTCATCAAAGATATTGTTATTACAGTCGGTTGTTGAAATCCACAATGCACGAAGGCATAAGAGACACATAAATTATTATGAATGTCTGGAGGAAATTAAAAGATGTATTAGAGATACATATGAGTACTTCGATGTTGTTGATTTAGTTTGGTGGGAGTATTTTTTCAGTAATCAAAGTGATATGATTTCAAGATCCATAAATGAGGATACTCTTTTGAAGACTCCTTTTTCTTGGCCACAAAATATGCCAAATGAACATGAGGCAAAACACATTGTTGAACAACAACAGTCTCAAGCTATTATTAATTCTCCACAGTTAGAGGAAAGAGAAATCTATATTGGTTCTAGAAGATCACGTGCACAACATGAAGCCATGGAAGATCTTTACAGGGGTTTTGTGCAAGATGTTAAGGAGGGTTGAATGATAGCAGTGTTAACAGATGAAGATCCACTTGGCTATCCATTCTAGATTGCCCAGGTTATAAAGGTCATTAATGAAAATGAAGATATTACAGATGTTGATGTACATTGGTATGCCACAAGTACCCACCCTTTCATTGGTGTGTACAAGCCAGAGATGGTAGTTAAAAAAAAAATTGGCAGAAAGAGAAAAATAAAGGTCACAAATATAAATCGTCGCCGCACAGATGTCTTAAAATTGGAGGATGTTGGCATACTTGTGTATGACTTCAATTTGACAAAGAGAGGAACTCTTCGGTTGAATACTATAAATATTTTGAAGAAATTTCTACCAGAACAATCACTGTTGAGATGGGACTCTCTAGAATGTAGTCGTATATCTACAAGACATTTAAACTCTGAAATGGAGGGCATGCATGTTGACTCGGATGGAACAGTAGTTGTTTAAAGAGAAGAATATGGATCATCTTCATTTGCATTGAGTCATTCATCTGAAGATGTAGGTTCTGATGGTGTGCCAGAACCTATGGTTGATTTTGAATAACTGTTTAAGACACTTTTATGTAATTGATGTTTGCATGGTAACTTGAAATAAATATTTTGACTTCCATCTGATTTTTCAAGATGTTATGAGGCATTTCTATGTTAGTTGGATTATATGTTTTAATTATGAAGAATTCATCTCTTTAGAATATCTATAGCGAAACAATGAATTACAAAAATAATTTATGTTATATTCAATGTACCAATGTTGATATTTTGATTAGAAGTAAAAAATAAAATAGAAATTAATGTTGAATTTTTAGATTATGCGGTGATATTGCCATGATATTATGTATTGTTACCATTTGGTATAAGATACTTTTAAAAAAATTTAAAATTATATGCCTCATTGAAAGGGGACACTTTGTTTTGATGCTTGAATTTTAGGTTTTGGTTGCAATTAGATTTAAATTTTTCTTAGGCTAATATTTGAAAAGAGATATATTTTTATCCTTTAAAATTAAAATTACTCTTGGAATAATAAATATTTCATTTACTTGTTCATTTTTAAAAATTGTTTAAGTCATATAATTTCTCCATAATTTCATGGTTCAAGTATGTTGAAAACTTAATATCTCATCATTAAGGTTTTTATGCACTACGAAATTTTATCTTTAATGCTATGGTTGAAAACAATTACAATTTTAGGGTTGTTTAGAGTCAAGATATTTTATCCTTAACAACATGGATGAAAATTGTTCGAAATGATAAGGCCTTCAGACATGATTTTGTTTCTCTTTAACATCATGTATCAAAATTTTTAGAATTTTACAATTTTTCAATGTCCTAATATGTTGTCTTTAATTCCATTGTTACAATGAGTCAAAAGTGTGACACAATGTTTTTTTTTGTTATTCCAGCATCAACTTGTTTTGTTTTGAGGGTGTTCCTTCAATTCATTTTTTCAAGAAATAATTTCGTTTTTAACATAATTTTATAAAATGTTGAAATTTGACCTTGAGAAAAAACCCAATGTGTTCTGGAATACACAATTTTTGTTTTTGGGGCGTTTTTTCATGTTTTTTGAGTCTTTTTGGGCTAGATTTCCCGTTTTGAGGTAATAGTTCCCATTTGATCAGTAATTATGTTTCCTCCTGGTTTTGGGATTGGTATATTATTTTTTAACTGAACTGAGATGCGCAACGAGGATTTTTTGTTTGATACCTTCGCATGTAGGATTTTTTTTTTTAATCTAATGATGTTGGTGCATTTTCCACTGTTTGAAGAAGGATATTGATGACATTGACAGAAAATATTGTCGAGTTTATAGTCAAAAGAAAATTTTTCCTTATATTTTTGTAATTTTGATATTTCATATATATTTGTTCTTCTTAGCTTTTGAATGTTGTTTTAAGATACATCATTTTAGTGAATGTGTTCTTGTATGGAGATCGTGAAAATCGGTTCAGATCAATATTAGTAAGGAATGTGTAATTTCCTTATGCTATTTGAAGATACCCTTGAGTTACTCTTGCATCATTCAACTTGAGGATTCATCACATTTATAAATTTATATTAATTATAATCAATAAATTTTTTTCATAAATACTCTATTTGCTATTATAGAGTAGTCTAGGATGAAACCCACTAAACCAATTGGTATTTTCTATCAACTACAAAACATCATAAGTAGGCTTCAGAGCAATGGCGAAACCCTAGCCATGGAGCATGCAACCCTAGCAATGGCGGTTGAGGGTCTCTCTATGTTTTGATACCTTCACCAGGGCGTTTAAGTAGTGTATCACCCGGCACCCGACGTGGAGCACTTGAGCTCACTAACCCAAGAATTAGCTTCGTTGCCAACGATTAGAGACATCTATGTGCCTTTCTGCCACAGCACTGTCACGGGAAACAAAGTTGGGTTGACTCCTGAAGGTCTCGTGGCTTACGGAAGGAGACAACACAATATACGAGGAAATAATAATTCCCTGCTGACCTCTGGACACCAGCGGAGTAATTTTCGTATATAGGCATTGAATGTCTTGGAACGAATGCAAAGGGTGGAGGATTTTGGTTCTTGGCAGTTTTCAATGTACACTTCCAATTCCGCAGGCAATGTCGTTATGGAGGAGGAGGAGCTGGATTATTCCTTAGATACTTTGGAGCCTTCCCACATATGGTCAAACTACCCACCTCAGCAGACAATTGGGGCTCATGCGAGTGCTTTTCTGGAGGGGACTGAACAATTGGAACCCCAACACATGGACATGGAGGTAGTTGCATCAGCATCTAGAAAAATGGGGTTTAGGGTTGTTAACCCGAACTTAACGGAGTAGTATCATGTCTTAATCCCTAACATCCTGGCCTCACGAGTTTTTTCAATACCATCTCCGTCGACACTGCATCTGTGGAATCAACAATGGGCACCACCCATTCCGAAATATTTTATTGCACCTGTGGAAAGCTCGAGCGGTCTGGGAGGTCCCTTGAAGGGGCTTTCTATTTCGAACACCCCGGAATAGGGCCAGTAGACAAATTTATTACACAGGAGGATTTTCTTAGGTGCCCTACTACTATCATTGCATCAGGAAACTTTGAAGGGATACCCATTCAAACCTAGCAACCAGAAGAGAACAGGTATTTAGACTCTAAAGATATGCTCCCTGAGAAAGAAGGAATTCGTAGAGAAGGCCCGTTACACAAGACCAGAAGAAGAAGGGGAGGTGCACAAAGAGCCGCAAAAAGGCCAGAGAACTGGTTTTTGGCAAGGGTGTAAGCATGCACCAAGTCAAGGAGACCAAGAAAATGGTCTTATTAGGAAGACTTGGGCGCAGAAATACACCTCGGCCAAGCTCAAAAGATGGGCATCTGAGACCTTTGGAAATGTCCTTGAAAATATCATTGTTGTTCTCACCATGAGCAGAGGATGGTTTTCCCTAATTTTCTCACATCCTAACATGGCCAACTCGATCTTATCGAAGTATTGGCATATTGAAATTAATTTGGTCCTCCTTAAGTGATGGATACCCATATTTGACCTAGATAAGGAGAAGAAGGGTGCTAGTCCTATATGGGTTCGGCTACCAGGTTTTTTGTTGTAATTCTGGACGGAGGATATCCTCATATGCATTGGTGAGGATTTGGGCATTTATTTAGACCATGATAGATCCTATATGGTGACTGGGAATATATCGATGGTAAGGATCGTGGTGCACCTAGACACGCTTGAATGGTTGGTCGAGAGCTATGTCTTTAAGTACAGAAACATCTCTAGAAGCCAAATCCTCGACTATGAAGGGATCCCCTTTAGATGCAGGAGGTGCCATGAGGTGGGGCACCTATATAAGGACTTCCCACTTATCTTGGCGGCAAATGCGACTCAGCCCAAAACTATGGTTCATGCAGGGACCCAAAACACAGATGTGTTTGGCATGCCCACTCAATGGAAAATGCATAGGTCGGAATCACGGCAGCAGCACGCCCCTGTCTAATCACCTCCCATATCTATGCACCAATAAATTCTGCAGGTGTCCCCATCAAATGCTTCACACCTACAAGAGGAGGAATTCGGTCCCATCCTAGGTACTACGACCTCTCCTTCCTCACCTTTACTTTTTAATTTTCAGCAATCGTCTACTTCTACTGTATCTAATTTTAATTCTAGTCCTAAAATTATTAAAAATAAGCTAGCCCATATTTTTTGTCTTGTTGCATCAACCCCCCCCCCCCCAACCCTCCATTCCCTCCCCCTCCATCCTCGCTGACAGCTTGGGCGACTTAGCCTGTCCCAACCACTCTGACACTAGCTCTTCCTGTCATTATAATCAAAGGTCCACTACAAAATCCCTAGCCTCTAACTCATATGGGTTAGGTGAAGACCCATCTCTAAAAGTACTAAAATCTTCCAGAGGCAGACCATCCTCTCTTTCTAAATGCATTCATCAAGCAAGGATTGAAGTGGCCTATGGGAAACAAATTTCCATTGACCAAGTTCTTAGAGCAAAGGATACCCCTATTAAGGGTGACACATGATTTGTCTCTCCTTCAGCTACAAATGGTTAGCCAACCCAAATAAGAAATTGGCACTTCGTCTCTTACTGTTAGAAAAGGTGGATTTCATTTTACTTCAGGAAACTTTGGGCCATGGAAAGGTTGTTCATAAGTTCCTTTCTGATATTTTCCCATTCTAGACCTTTCAGACATTGGATGTGAGAGGGTGGTCTTGGGGTTGTGCCATTGGATTCAACAATCAGTCCATTCAAGTTCATAATTTTTAGGGGATGGATGGGATACCTGGTGCGGACATATTTGTCTCTGACCTTGGCACCCCTTTCAAAATACTCAACATTTATGGACCTTGCCATAACAAGCTTGCTTTTTGGGATAAGTTGATGGGATCCTCGATTATGAAGGTTGGTCATATCATTGTGGGAGGTGACCTAAATTTTTCGGTTAGACATGAAGAATATTGGGCTCCCCAAGCCATGCCTAATCCCCTATCTAGCTATTTTTAGAACCTTCTTGACAATGTTGATTTGATCAACCTATATATGGCTCAAAAACTGCCCATTTGGCGCAACAAAACGATAGGGGAAGAAGCACTAGCTCATAGGCTGGACCGGTTTCTGATATATTCTAAGTTTGCAAACAGCGTTAATAGGGCTAGGCAATGGGTGGGAATGGGTGGTATCTCGAACCATTCGACCATTTAACTTGAGATCCATGGTGAAAACAACAAAGTTATTACCTCACTCCCCTTTCAAGTTAAATTCTACATGCCTTGATGACCCTCACTTTTGGAAGATTGTATTGGAGACCTGGAATCCTTGTCAATAGGAGAATAATAATCTGCATGCAAGATTCATTGCCAATAATCTATCCAGTATCAAGGATGAGACTATCAAGTGGGCAAGGTAGAAAAGGATCCGAGATGAGGAAGAGTTGAGGAGGGTCGAAACGGGAGATAGCCCTTATGAATGATGAAGATGGTATGGGTTACTCCTCTTTGGATGATAAGGAAAAGCTTACACATCTGGAAATGGAAAGAATCAGACTTCTAAGACAAAAAGAGGAAACTTGGAGACTCAAGAGTAGGATTATCTGCCTTGAGGCAAGTGACAACAACACCCAGTTTTTTCAACAATGTGCAAAAGGAAGGATGCTAATTTTGGACAACTAGGTCCAAACTCCATGTTGTGATGCTCAGATGAAGACGAAAATATTTTTATTGAACTCCTCTTTCGGAGAGGTGCAAGATCGATCTAAATATTATCTTGATCCGATGAGCAGACTATTTATTTTGAATTTATTCCAAATATGTGCAGGTCGGCCTGAAGGTTTGGAGCCCCAGCAGTTGTGTCACACACCCTCATTGATGGATATAAATTGTTCAACGTTGGAGGACATTTTCACTCATCACATCCTCGCACATTTCTCTCTCATCATCTGATTGGTTCGATCACCTTGGAGGCTCTTCTCTTCACACGTGGGAAATTGCAGCAAGGAGAAAATGTACTTTCGGCCTAGGTTTCTACTACAGCATTGACCAGCGTTGACTTTGGTCAACGCATGGTTAAATTGACCTGAAACTCTTCCATTCTTTCGATTTCCTCAATCTACATTTTTTGGCACTATTCCCAAGGCTGGCATGTTGACTTTGACTTGGTTGCGTTGACCTTGTTGTTGCTGCTATTTGCATTGACCGTTGACTGACAGCGTTGAATTTAGTTGACTTTTGGGGTTGAATGTTATAGTTTTCCTAGAGGGTTGTGTGATACTTCTGGTTGGCTGACCATATTGAGACTTTGTTGGTTGAAGCAACCTACTGACCGCCGTAATGCGCCAACACACTTATATATTTTGGCTTGTCTTCTGTCGATCTGCTGGTATGTTCCATCATCATTTTACTTTCTTGTTTATATGATTGTTCACTGATATTGGGATAAAATGTAAATTTTCATCAAGCATAGAACATCTACAAAATTTACATGGTATCAGAGCTGAGGTGAAGACAAAGCCCTTGTTTGTAGCAATCACCGAAGAAGACCATGGGTTCCTCTAACTACAATGGCTTTAAGGTTGATGACAAATTGACTAGGAAGGATGAATTCCATGCTTGGAATATGACATTGGATCTTATGTTGGAAGACCAAGATGTCATGGAATATGTGCGGGGTAAAATCCAAGAGCCTCCATCCACTGCAACTGCTACTGCCAAAACAAAGTACAAGAAGGGGGAAATCAAAGCAAATTTGATGATAAGGGACTCAATTCATAAGAGTCTGGTTGCCTACATCTCTGAGCTAGGCACATCCAAGGAGATGTATGATAAGTTGGTCAACATGTTCAAGGAAAAAAATGTGAATCAAGTCCTATTCTTCAAGAACCAATTGAATAATCTGAAGAAAGGCATGGATGAGTCTGTTCAACCATATTTTCTAAAGCTGACCGAAATCAAGAATAATATCCTGACTATTGGGGACACAATAGCTGATCGAGAGATGGTTCTCACCGCACTTGGAGGTATCTTATCTGAATGGCATGTATTCAACACTACCATTCTCAATAACAATTTCATACCTGATTTTTACGAAGTATTATCGAGATGCATACAAGAAGAGACAATGATGAAGGAATATGAAAATGAAGGAAATGTTGCCTTCGTTGCTCATACTAAGAAGAAGAACTTTGGTGGTCCAAGGAAAAAAGGAAAAGTAGGGGCCCAAGGAAAGAAAGGCAAGTGTTACACTTGTCACAAGCCAGGTCACTATGCTAGAGAATTCCCTTTCAAGAAGGATTCTCCTGATGATGATGACAACAACAACAACCGGAGGAATGGAAATCAAAGGAAAAATAGGCTCAAAGGAAAGAGGAAGGCTCCCTCCAGAATAAATCGGAAACCTTTCAAAAGGTCGAGAAATTCCAGGCATGAGGAATCAAATGTTGTTGATAAAAGAAATTAATTCATTCTTGTATCTTCCCTCTCTGCTACATCTCCACCTGACACTATGGATGTCTGGTTGATAGATAGTGGTGCCTCAAGGCACATCACTGGGTTCAAGGAAGAACTTTCTGAGATGGTTGAGAAGGATACTAATCTGAAAATTATCCTTGGAGATAATTCCACATATCCCGTGAATGGGACAGGTACTGTGACCCTCCACTTGTCTCAAGGTCAAGTCCTCCGTTTACAAGATGTACTATACGTCCCTGATTTGAATAAGAACCTTGTATCTATATCGGCCATGGAAGACAAAGGTTTCAATGTGGCATTCATTGATGGGAAGGTTTGCATCTAGAATAATAGTTTCAAAGAGGTTATCATGAATGGGTTTAGAGTTGATAAACTATACCAGGTTGGAGGAAGTCCACTGGGAGCAATGACATGTGATACTATCCGACAGACTGAACTATGGCACCGGAGGTTTGGACACCTTCACTACAAAGCCCTTCCCGAAGCAAGGAAGGTGGTGATGGGGATAATCGAGTTCACAAATAATCATGAAGGTGTATGTCAGGGTTGTGCCAAAGGAAAGCATACAAGGGGACCTTTCCCCTCAAGCGTCACAAAGACATCTGATGTCTTGCAATTAGTACATTCTGATCTATTTGGTATGTTGTCCATGACATCCTTGGGAGGATGTTCTTATTATATGACATTCATAGATGACTTCTCTCACAAAACCTAGATATTTCTTGAAAAAGAAGGATGAGGCTTTCATGTGGTTCTGTACCTTCAAATCCTTGGTGGAAAATCTGACAAGGAAGAAGATTAAGATATTGATGACCGATAATGGCACTAAATATGAGACGAATGAGTTCAAGAAATTTTGCAAAGAGGCTAGCATCAAGAGGGAGACCACAATTGTCTACATTCCTGAGCATAATGGCATTGTTGAAAGAAAGAACAAGACCATTGTGGACGTTGCCCGTGCCATGCTATGTGACCAACGTCTTCCGAAGTTTTTGTGGGGTGAAGCTGCGAACACTGTTGTGTACATACAAAACCAATGCCCGCATTCTGCTCTGGACTCCAAAACTCCCGAAGAGGTTTTCCCTGGTAAGAAACCTGACGTCACACATTTTAGAGTTTTTGGATGTCCTGTTTATTTTCATGTACTGAAGGAGAAGAGGAGCAAGTTGGATGCTTTTGGGAAGAAGGGAATGTTTGTGGGCTACAAAAAAACTTCGAAATCCTATAGATTCTATGTGCCTGGTCAAAGGGAAGTGGAGATATGCCACGATGTTACCTTTGACGAAGATGCGTCCCTGAGAAAAGTAGTCAATCTTCCAAGATTTGAGGAAGATCATGAAGCAAGGCCTGGAAATCAAGAAGAACCGAAGGATGAAATGATGCCCAATGTTGAAGAACCGATGGACCCGATTGATCCACCTCCTTCTATGAGGAAGAGACCAGCATGGCTCAGGGACACTCTCGCAGATGCCGAGGGACATATGGCCCTAAGGGGGACATTCCGTGAAAGGAAGAAGTTGAATAGATACCAAGGGTATCTAGCAGCCATGAGTACTATTATACAATCTGAGCCTGGATCTTTTGAGGAAGATGTAAAGCATCAAGTCTGGAGGTCTGTTATGCATAAGGAATATGAGTCTATAATGAAGAATGATGTCTAAGATATGGTTCCAAGACCGGAGGACAAAGCAGTTATCACCTCGAAATGGATCTACAAGATCAAGCATGGATCTGATGGAAGTGTTGAAAAGTTCAAGGCAAGATTCGTTGACCGTGGCTTCTCTCAAAAGGAAGGCATAGACTACGATGACATATTTGCACCTGTGGCTAGATATACCACCATCCAATCTATCATAGCCCTTGCTACTACGCAAGGATGGAGTCTTCACCAGATGGATGTAAATACTGCATTTCTACATGGTGCGATAAAGGAAGAGGTGTATGTGGAGCAACCTCTAGGGTTCGAAGTCCAAGATCGAGACACCCATGTCTGCAGGTTGAAGAAATCCCTCTATGGGTTGAGGCAAGCACCCAGAGCTTGCTACGAGAGGATATATAGCTACCTGATGAAGTTAGGCTTCACTCGTATTAATGTTGATCCAAACCTTTACTTCAAGGTTGATAGAGAAAATCCTCTCATTCTGGTCTTGTATGTTGACGACCTCTTCCTGACATATGTTGACCCTCTCATTCATCAGTGTAAGAGGGAGCTTGTTGTTGAGTTCTAGATGAAGGACCTAGGATTGATGCACTACGTCCTAGGCCTGGAGGTCTGGCAGAGACATGGTGAGATTTTACTTTCTCAAGGAAAATATATTGTGAAGCTTCTGGAAAGATTTGGTATGGTGGACTGTAAGTCCATGTCGACACCTATGGAGGTCAACTTTAATAAGTTGAGTGGCAGCGCTGTTGGGCCCGTGCTTGCGAATCCTACTGAATATCGCCAACTCGTAGGGGCCCTGATGTTCTTAGTGAACACCCGTTTGGACGTATGTTTTGCAGTGAACACTTTGAGTCAACATATGGTTGAACCTCATCACATTCACTGGGTTGGTGCCAAGAATATGTTGAGATATCTTCGAGGCACGATAAACCATGGGTTGAGATACACTGCCAGGAGCGTGAAACTCCATGGATATACTGATGCCAATTGGGCTGGCAGTGTGGTGGATCGTAAGAGCACATCGGGATTCTGCTTCACACTTGATTCTGCTTCGATATCATGGATGAGCAGGAAGCAGAATTCGGTGGCTTTGAGCACCACGGGGGTCGAATACATTGCAGCGAGTATAGCCTATTGTGAAGTATTTTGGTTGTGAAAGCTCCTCAGTGAGTTGTTCGGGCATGTGCTAGATACCACTGTGATACTCTGTGATAACCAGAGTGGGATTCGGTTGTCCGAGAATCCCGTGTTCCACGATCGATCCAAGAATATTGATATCAAGTACCATTTTATCCGGGATATGGTACAACGTGGTGTTGTAAAGCTCGAGCATATAGGAACTAATGAGAAGGTTGCAGATATTCTCTCAAAGCCCTTGGGGAAGGTAAAATTCCTAACCTTTCGTGAGAATCTTGGTATCGTGGAATGACCCTATGCTGAGGGTCCTGTTGGACGATGAGCTCTTGGAGCTTTGGGGGCTTTGGGGATAGCTTCTCGGAGCTATAAGCAATCACAAGTCTAGGCTTTCCGAACCTTATTGGTGTGCTTTTGCCCCACCATTATGATGATTGAGTTGGTTCACCTCTCATGATCTATGCCATGTATGCATCCTACCCATTTGAGTCCCAGACTCATGGGAAGTACCTCTCATTTGGCCAGTGAGGTGGGAAAAGCTAGAGACTAGTAGCAAAGACTGATGGACGCATCAGAGATTTCTATACTCTCTATCTAGGATGGCACGGTCCAACCACTTGATCTGGGATCAAGTATAGTGAGGTTTCGGACCTCCTACTGACTTCGGGTCAGATAAACCAACTCTGGGTTGGTATGAGACTCTTTTTGAGTCCTATAGAGGTTTCAGACCTCTGGGTTGAATTTGTCAGCCGAGGATGATGTCTTTGTGACTGACCCACTTATCTTCTGAAATAAATAAGCCAGAAAAGCAAGTTACGGTAGGATGACGCACGATGTTTGGATTGCAGAGGTGGTTGGAGTTCTCCCTAGTTGAGAGGAAGTGTTAATTTTGAACAACTAGGTCCAAAATCCATGTTGTGATGCTCAGATGAAGATGCCAATATTTTTATTGGACTCCTCTTTCAGAGAGGTGCAAGATCGATCTAAATATCATCTTGATCCAATGAGAAAAACATTTATTTTGAATTTACTCAAAATATGCACAGGTCGGCCTAAAGGTTTGGATCCCCAGCAGTTGTGTCACACACCCTCATTGATGGATATAAATTGGTCAACGTTGGAGGAAATTTTCACTCATCACATCCTCACACATTTATCTCTCATCATCTGATTGGTTTGATCACCTTGGAGGCTCTTCTCTTCACACGTGGGAAATTGCAGTAAAGAGAAAATTTGTTTTTGGCCTAGGGTTTCTACCGCAACGTTGACCAACGTCGACTTTGGTCAACGCATGGTCAAATTGACCTGAAACTCTCCCATTCTTTTGATTTCCTCAATCTGCATTTTTTGGCACTATTCCCAAGGCTATACATTGACTTTGACTTGGTTGCGTTGACCTTGCTGCTACTGTTGTTTGCGTTGACTGTTGACTGACTGCGTTGACTTTCGTTGACTTTTGGGGTTGACTATTATGGCTATCCTAGAGGGTTGTGTGACACTTCTGTTTGGCTGACCGTATTGAGACTTTTCTAGTTCAACCATCCTACTAATCATCATAACGCACTAACACACTTACATATTTTGGCTTGTCTTATGTCGATCTACTGGTATGTTCTATCAGCATTTTACTTCTTGTTTATGTGATTGCTGACTGATATTGGGATAAAAAGTAAAGTTGCATCAAGCATAGAACATCTAAAAAAATTTACAAAGGAAGAGCATCAATACCATTTGGGAATTGAGCGATCAGGATGGTAGGGTGGCAAAGACTCATAAACAGCTATCAAACATGGGTGTTCGACATTTCTCCCAAATCTACAGAGATCCAAGGGTTTCCAACATATCTAAGGTGCTTAGCATCGCCAGGAATATGCCTAAGTGTGCGGAGGATGAGGAAAAACCTCAATGCTGAAGTGACCTTAGGAGAGATTGAAGTTGTCCTAAAGTGGCTCAAAAAATACAAAAGCCCTAGTCTGGATGGATGGCCTATTGAAATTTACCTATCCTTCTTTGACCTAATTGGTAAGGACCTCCTTATGGCCATTGATTAATGCAGAGTATCAGGAAAAATGTATGATAGCTTCAAATCCACCTTCATTTCTCTTATTCCCAAGATCGGCAAGCCTCTTACTTTCAGTCACTATTGGCCCATCTCCTTATGCAACTGTCTCTACAAAATCATCGCCGAAATCATTGCTAATTGTATTAAGCCTATCTTATCTCATAACATTTCTAAGGAAGAATTTTATTTCCTTCATAAAAGGAAAATTCACGAGGCCATAGGCATAGCTCAAGTATCCCTTCACTCTATCAAGCTCAAAAGTCTCAAATGTACCATTCTCAAGATTGATCTGTCCAAAGATTTTGAGTGCTCTTGCTGGACCTACCTCCATCTGATCCTCACCCATACTGGCTTCCCCTACTCTCTCATTAAATGGATCATGTGTTGTATTACTAATGCCCCATTCAAAATCCTCATCAATGGGGCAACATCTTATTTTTTCCATGCGGGTCGAGGCCTTCGGCAAGGATGTCCCTTATCCCCTCTACTTTTCCTCCTGATAATGGAGGGGCTAACAAATCTTATAGCCTCTACTAGAGCTGAAGGGAATCTCTTTGGAGTCAAAATTACTGAAACTATTGATTTGACTCATTTGGTATTTGTTGATGATGTTCTCATATTTCTAGATGGCTCCTTCTGTGACTCCAACTTCTTCAAGAAGATAATGTCTACCTTTTGTACTGCCACTAGAATGCTGCCCAATCTAAGAAAATCCACCATTATGGTGAAAAGATGCTCCATCCATGATATTATACATGCTCTCCAACAATTTCAATTTGAAAACATGAATATCGAGGAGGGACTCAATTGCTTGGAGTTCAGACTCAAGCCCAACGACTATAGAATTGCGGATTGGAATTGGGTCATTGAAAAAGTAGAACGAATAATCAATATCTGGCAAAAAAAATGGCTCTCTCGGGTAGGGCGCCTTGTTCTCATCAAGTCGGTCTTGGAGGCGATCCCAGTGTATTGGATGGATCTTGCTTGGATTCCCAAAGGTGTTACTAACATAATTCAACAAATCTGTCAGCACTTACTCTAGAGAGGAAAGAAGGATGGAAACATCTTTTCTTGGGTCAACTGCGACAAAATTTCCAAGCCCAAACATTGGGGTGGTTCGGGACTTAAGGATTTAAATCTCTTCCCCACTGCTCTAGCAGCCAAAATGAGTTGGAAAATCTTGATCTCTAATAGCCTTTGGTAGGAGGTTACATATACAAAACATATTTCACCAATGTCCATCCTTGATTGGATAAGAGGTCCCATCAGACACAGGCCAATTTCATCTGTAGTTTGGCGTGCAATATCAAAATCAATAGCAATTATCAAACGTGGTTTTGCTTGGCACATTGGTTCGGGCACACAGGTTAAGATTGGATTGGATGCCTGGTATGGTTGTGGGTGGGAACATCTGCTCCCCATGGACCTCAAAAAACACCTCAAGGACTCTGGGATTACACAGCTTAGTCAAGTGGCAGATGGGAGCAATTCAAATTAGCAAACACAAGCTTGGAAATCCTCACAAGCCCTGAATATTCCGAAGAATGGGTGGAGGGCATGGAACAAATATTTCTTGGCTCTTAGGACATCTCATGTCAGAATATCTAAAGGAGAGGATGATTTTATTTGGGCTATATCCTAAAATGGTTTTTACACCCCTAAAGATGGCTACTCCGCTCTTATTACTGCTCAAGTACCCCATGAACAAATCTGGTGGTGGAGACATCTTTGGAAGTTTTAGGCCCCCCCAAAGGCCCGGCTATTCATGTGGTGCCTGCTCACAAATCGTGCGCCTACAAAGGACAATCTTGCAAAGATATATTTTCATGGCCCCTACAAGTGTGGTTTATGTAAAGAACAGGGTGAGGACATCGACCATGTTTTCTTCAACTTCCCCATGACGTGCAAAATTTGGCAGTCGATTACTCTAGAATTAGGCATTACATAAAATTGGAATGGGGATTCAATTTCTGTGGCTTGGCATAACTGGTGGCACTTTGGTGCATCAACAAAGGAGCACAACCTGCCCCTCCTAATATCTTGGGGAATTTGGCTGGCTCGTAACCATATCATGTTCCAAAACGCCACAATCTACTGGCCTACCATCTGCAAATCTATTGATGCTCATTATCATTTAATCCCTGAAGAGGTCTCCTCAAAGCATGATAGGAACATTGTGCCTAAAATTATAGACAAAGCATGCCCCCGAGCATACTTCGATGGTGTTACTAGTATTTATGGTTTTGGTGGGGGGGTTGTATTGCATCTCACCGACTCAAACTTTCATAATCTCAAGATGGGATTAGGCCCAAGAAAAAACAATTACTCGAAGCTCAACAACCTCAAGCTTCTCCTTATCTTGCCCTCGAAAAAATATGTAACATGATACAAATATTTGGGGACTCAAAGATTATTACAAGTTGGTTCAATAATAAAGAAAGATGTCACGTGTACACACTTAGGAGTTTGATGGATGAAGTTTTGGCATTTAAAAACACACTTTTCCTCCATTACTGTCACCCATTTTTACAAGAAAAGGAACCAAACTACTGACAACCTATCCAAAGAAGTCGTGCACCTGACATGGGGGCAATGGAATATCATTGAACACAATGGTCTGGAAATTTATCAGCATTACCACGAAAAAATATGTAACATGATACAAATATTTGGGGACTCAAAGATTATTACAAGTTGGTTCAATAATAAAGCAAGATGTCATGTGTACACACTTAGGAGTTTGATGGATGAAGTTTTGGCATTTAAAACACACTTTTCCTCCATTACTGTCACCCATTTTTACAAGCAAAGGAACCAGACTACTGACAACCTATCCAAAGAAGTCGTGCACCTGACATGGGGGCAATGGAATATCAATGAACACAATGGTTTGGAAATTTATCAGCATTACCACGGGCCATTTATAGAGGATTCTGGGCTATTAGAGCTTGTTGATCATTCCGACTGATTAGAGGCTTTCGATTCTACAATTTTTTCTTTTTGAATATTTATTTTTGTTGCTACTTATGTTTATATAGATACACACAGTACTTTGTAAATATTGCTTTAATTTGCTGAAGTGTTACAGAACTTATGCTAAAAGTATGGACAGAATAATGAATTTTCATGATGCAATCTGCAGTTAATACAACATGTAATTTTCTTTACAACTAATGAAAATTATGATTTTGTCCTTGGAAAAAAAAAGAGTAGTCCAGGATGTTTGATATTTTGGAAAGAGAAAATCATTTACTATATATAGTGATTGTTGTGTATTTTTTTTTAATTTAATTGTAAATTCCAATCAATAGTTACACTCAATATGGAAATCAAGATTCCAATCGTATGTTGCACCCAATATGGAAATGGAGATGTCATCATATGGTTTTATTTTTTTAACCCCTCTACCTCTAATTAAGATTAACCTTAACCATTGCAACCATTTTCCTAAACAATTTCAACATCTACCTACCCAGTAGCCAATTTGATTAATAATTAAAGCTCTAGACTAATCATTTTTACTATGAGATTTTAATAATATCTAATCTAAATGTTATACTATGTCTCCATTTTTACTTAAGATTTTTATTGATTTTCAAAAATAACAATATTGTGTCATAGTTTAGTTAGAATAAATATAATGAATATTCAAATATAATATAATTATTTATAATTAAAACAAAAAGGATTTAAATTATATGAAAATCAAGTTCATGTGAATAATCATCAATTAAGTGTTAACATCACTATAATTAGATATATTTATGTTATTTATAACTAGGAATTGCACCAGATGTTGCAAAGGAAACTCCTTAAAGCATGAATTCGAGAAGAATAATGACATAAATATCATTGAAGATAAAAATTAGTAAACAAAATGTCATTCAAAACTAGAAGATAAAGAGAAATCACTTACATTATGCCAAATTGAGAGATTCTATAATCATTCGAGCATAGATTGCCTCTTAATCTTTAATGACAGTCTTTTATGGTGTACACTGAATGTTTTTTTGGATTTTAATGGTTAAAACAATGTAATCATAATTTTTTAAATTTAATTGACATGCTTTTCCATCATTCAACTTGAGGATCCATCACATTTATAAATTTCTATTAATTCTAATCAATAAATTTATTACATAAATATTTTAATATAGAGTAGTATGACATGTTCAATATTTGGAAAGTGAAAATCATTTAATATATACACTAATTGTTGTACCTTTTTCTCAATTTCATTATAAATGTCAATCAATCAAGAGATAGTTACACCAAGGGGTTAAATTTGACGCGTGCGCTACCCATCATAGAATTTTTTTATGACGATCTCATTTTTAAACGACCCTTCATATCACCTTTATTATTTATTTTTACCAGTTTCATCTAAGTTAAAAGAAAAAAAACACAATGTATACCTACAAATATTGAAGTGAATGCAGTTACACTTTAGAGATTAGGGTGAAAAATAACGTGACATTGCTAAAAATAAATTTCCCAAGTTTCATTTTTAATTAGATTTATTTTTTAGAAAATATAACATTTTAGTTTAAATTTCAATATGATTTTGGTAAAATGATGTTTAACCTATGGATATTAGATATTGTCAATAAAGGCCTTCAAATGAAAGTAAAGGCCAGTTGAACTTACTCAATTTAAGATGAATCCTTTCCTAGAGAAGAGTCGGCTACTCATGAGGCTTCGTTAAAGGAGGAGCCTCGTCTTGCAGTAATTCCATGGAGGAGGGAAAATATTCCATGAAATTGAACATTTTGAGCAAATTACAAGAAGATTTTGTTAAAAAAATGTCTAAGCTCTAGATATCAGAATTTGCCTGTATAAATTATTCAAATATATTAAGATCTACATGAACTTACCCAAGTTTAGTATGCAGGTTCACTCACCAAATACATATTGATAGACTTAGATGAAGAAATTGGAATATAAAGACTCTCACTAAGCTATAACTCACTCACATAGAGAAAACAACTATTTATATAAACATCATCTTGAAACTCACAAAATTCATAATGTCAATTGCCCTAATATTTTAAAATAAAATGTATAACATAAAAAGACATGCCCACTTCTAAAACCTCATCTAGGAATATATAACATAAAAAAATACCCACTTTTGAAGCATCATCTAGGCTTACAAAATATCTCTAGCTTAATGGGGAAATGAATTATTTACCACTCCTAACAATATTTTAAAATAAAATGTATAACATAAAAAACATACCCACTTCTAAAGCCTCATCTAGGAATATATAACATAAAAACATACCCACTTCTGAAACAACATCTAGGCTTACAAAATATGACCAGCTTAAATCCATTCCATTTTAACTTTGAATCCACCAAGCCTCAAAAGGGTTCAAATTTCTTTTCAATGAGAGAAAATAAGTTTGTGTTACAAGCTATTTCATATCTCTCTCTCTGCTTAGTAGATCGTGAGTTAAGATGGATCTAGGTTTAATTTTACCCTTTAAATATGTTATGTTTCACATGAATACCATGGGTTCTCATACCATGTGTCAATACACCATGGGTGAATACCATGAAATTATTTTTATTTTAATGTTATTTTTTTATTATTTTTATTTTATTTTCATCAAGTAAAAATGTTTCACATTGTGTGATTTTTATTTTTAGGGATAAACAACACATTACATTACATTACAACCAACCTAGATCCATCTTAAATCCGGAGCTATCAAGGGCCCAAACAAATCAAATCTCTTGAGATGCAAACCTCTTTAGAGTGAAAGGAGATTTGGTGGAGTTAAGATGGATATAAGTTGTTTTAATCCCCCTTTAAATATGGTTGTCATACCATGGGTCAATACCATGAAGTTATTTTTATTTTAACAATATTTTTTTTATTAATTTTAATTTTACATTGACCAAATAAAAATGTTTTCACATAGAGATTTTTTTAATATCATTTTATTTTTACTCAATTCAAAAATAAATAATTTTAATAAAAAAAAAAAAATTATGATATTAAATAATATTGTATTCTTTTTTAAAATACAAATATTACATTTTAAAATACTATATTCAAAATGTAGAGTACAAAAACTATCTATGGTAAATTGACTATTTTACTTTAATCTTATTTTAGTTTATAATTTTATTTTATTTAGTTTTAATCTTAATTTTATTTTTATTTTTATATAATTTGACTAAGTCGCTCTATTAGGTCACAAGTTATCTAGAACATACCATGACTATTTTACTTTAATCTTATTTTAGTCTATAATTTTATTTTATTTATTTTTTAATCTTAATTTTAATTTTCTTTTTATGTAATTTGACTAAGTCGCTCTATTAAGTCACAAGTTATCCGGAACCTACCAAGTAAAGTGTCAGAAGACCACATATCCCAATAGGTAATAAATAAATAAATAATATATATATATATATATATATATATATATATATATATATATATATATATATATATATATATAGATATAGATATAGATATGAATATAGATATAGATATAGATATAGATATAGATATAGATATAGATATAGATATAGATATAGATATAGATATAGATATAGATATAGATATAGATATAGATATAGATATAGATATAGATATAGATATAGATATAGATATATACCCGTCACTTTGACATTTTTCAAAATTATTTGCAAGTTAACCTAGACGTGTTTGTTTCATAATAAATTGTATTTTACTGGTAAAAGGTGGAAAAACGAGTAAATGGGCGTCAAATTTAACCCTTTTATACCCAATATGGAAATCAAGATTCCAATCATATGATTTTGCGTTTATACTCTTCTTCCACATAGATAATTGCACCCATGATGGAAATGGGATATTGTTTGATATTTTGTAAGATGAAAATCATTAACTTTATTATATATAGTGATTGTTGCACCTTTTCTATATTTCATTATTAATGTCAATCAATCAATTGACAGTTACACCCAATATGGAAATGAAGATTAAAATATGATTTGGCATGTATACCCTTTCCTCCACATTTAGAGTTGCACCTAATATGGAAATGGAGATATCATCATATGGTTCTAGTTTTTTAACCCCTCTACCTCTAATTAAGATTAACCTTAACCATTGAAACCAATTTCCTAAATAATTTCAATATCTACCTAACTAGTAGACAACTTGATTAAATCTAAATTTTATACTATGCCTCAATTTTTGTTTAGTATTTTTATTGATTTTGAAAAATAATATTGCATCATAGTTTAGTTAGAAGAAATATAATATGATTATGTACATCTTGTCAAAAGATAATTACTTATAATTAAAACAAAAATACTTAAATTATATGAAAAGCAAGTTTATGTGAATAATCATCAATTAAATGTTAACATTAGATATATATATGCTATTTATAACTAACAATTACACTAGATGTTGCAAAGGAAACAACATAAGGCACAAATTCAAGAAGAATTGTGACATATAAAAAAATCATTGAAGATAAAAATTAGTAAACAAAGTGTCATTCAAAGTTAGAAGATAAAGATAAATCAAATTGAGATTATTCCAAATTGAGAGATTCTATAAGATTTCTAACATATATTGCCTCTTAATCTTTAAAGATGCTACTTTATGGTGTACAATGAATATTGTTTTGAATTTTAATAGTTAGAATGTATAGAATATTTTATTAATTGTAACCATAATTTTATAAATTTATTGCATAAATATTGTATTCATTATTATGTTTGATATTTTGGAAAGTGAAAATCATTTACTATATATAGTAATTGTTCTACCTTTTTTTACTTCATTATAAATGCCAATTAATTAAGAGATAGTTACACAAAATATAGATTCCAATCATATGATTTTACATTCATACCCTTCTTCTACATAGAGAATTGCACCAAGATGGAAATGGGATATTGTTTGATATTTTGGATATTAATTTTATTATATATAGTGATTTTTGCACCTTTTCTGAATTTTATTATAAACCGATAATCAATAAATTTATTGCAAAAATATTCTATTAGTTGTAATCATATTTTTTTTAAATTTATTGCATAAATATTCTATTCATTATTATAGAATAAGATGTTTGATATTTTGGAAAGTGAAAATCATTTACTATTTATAGTGATTGAGACTAATATAATGTTGTAACTTTTTTCTGAATTTCATTATAAATGTCAATCAATCAAAAGATAGTTACAAGCAATATGGAAATGAAGATTCATGAAGATTCCAGTCGTATGATTTTATATTTCTACCCTTCTTTCAAATGTGATTGCACTCAATTCTATCCCCTTTTGCACAAGTGCTAAGTATTATAGAAATTTTTACTCCTAACTTAGGTTTATCTAATCTACTTACCTAGTAGATAACTTGATTTAAAATTAAAACTTGAGACTAATTATTTTTACCATGAGGTTTTAATAATATGTGCTCACTAAGTAGACAAATTGACTATGCATTAAAATTTAAAGATATTCCAATCATATAGCTCCTTTGATACCTTTATTCCTATGGTAAGGATAAGTCTTAATGATGACAACCATTCTCTCAAATAATTTCAACATTTACTAACCACTTAGATAATATGATTATGGGTGAAAATGTGAATTTGGGAAACACTTTTTGCCCTTTTTTTACGTTGAAAATTGTAATTTTCTATGTTTTTCAACTTCAACTCCACTAAACTCATATTTTTATTGCAAATTATGCTTTGACATAAAAACAAGAATTGTAGAGAATTGTCTTACCTTCATACCCATATTTTATTTTTTTTAAATATTGACATATAGAGGGGTAAATTTCTTGTTTACTAACTGCATATACTTGAAATTTTCAGGCAAACATAAATAGTCACTTTATAATCCTTTACTTTTTTTAGGGAAGGTTATTCATTTTTTGGAAAAAAACCATAGCATCATAATCTGCATATATTGCACTAGTGCACAGACTATTTTTCGGTAATTTTCGGATTAAATCACTATTTTTTATTTTTTTTGAAATGGACGAAGACAAAAAAACAGTGATGTTTCAGTACATTTTATCATCCTTTGATTTTCTTTTCAATGTGATCGTCAATAAGAAAAATGAGAGTACCCTTTTGAAGTAGACAAGGAGAGGAAGTGCAGTATGATTTTTTTGAATTTTTTGGTGTCCTCATTTGAAAGTTATTGAATTTTCATTCAGTGCAATTTTTCGAACAATGAAATTCCACAGTGACACAGTTTAGTAAAAAATTAATAAAAAATTGAATTTTTTAATGAAACTCCACAAATCTCATATCATCAGAAACTAGATTCAAAGATGAATCTAATGGTAGTTTGTCCGACATATAACATTTTGTTTTTGTAGGTGTTCTGCCCCTCCAAATTTGCAGGTTCTTGAAAACTGCAGAATTTTCTGTGTTTTTCGTTGACCAGAATCTCTTGGCCGAGATAATGTATCGGACGAGAAATTTATAAAACTCTCGACTGAGAGTTTAACCCGCCTAAAGTTACATTTAAACGCACGGCCAAACTCTCGGCCGAAATTTTAAAAAACTCTCGAACGAGAGTTTGCGCCCGAGAGTTTACTCGATGAAACTCTCGGCCTAGAGTTTTGAAAACTCTCGACCGAGAGTTTTATTAAATGTTTATTTCCCTCTTTTTAGATATGAATTTGTAATACTTTCTAGTTAATCTAAATAGTTATTAAAATAATTATAATATTTTTAAAATATTGAAATATTTTAATAATTAAATTGTTTTTAATTAAATATTTTTAATAAGTAATTTAATATTATCTTTAACCTTTTTAATTTTTCTTGAATACTTAAAGAATCCCCTAATAACTAATTAACTAATAATTATTTAATCTCCTTAACAACTAATTAAATAACTAACTCAATAACGACTAGCTTTCTAACGACTATAAAGGAGTTTATATGTTAGGGGTTTATATGTTTAGGGTTTAGGGTTTAGGGGTTTATATGTTAGGGGTTTACATGTTTAGGGTTTAAGGGGTCAAATGGGTTAGGGGTTTTGGGGTTTTGGGGCTTAAATAGGTTAGGGGTTAACGGGTTAGGGGTAGGGGTTAAGGGTTTAGAGGTTTAGGGTTTAGGGGGTTAAATGGGTTAGGGGTTAGGAATTAGGGTTTAAGGGGTCAAGGGTTAAGGGGTTAGAGGTTTATGTGTCTAAGGGGTTGAATGGGTTATGAGTTGGGAATTAGGGTTTAAGGGGTTATAGGTTTAGGGGGTTAAATGGGTTAGGGTTGGTTTAGAGATTTAGGGGGTTAGGGGATTTAGCAGTTAAGGATTTTAGGGGTTAGAAGTTAGGGGTTAATGGGGTTAAATGGGTTAGGTTTTTAGGGGTTTAGGGTTTTGAATTGGTTAGGGGTTGGGAATTAGGGTTTAAGGGGTTAGGGGTTAAGGATTTAGAGGTTTAGGGTTTAGGGGGTTAAATGGGTTACAGGTTTAGAGGTTTAGGGGTTAGGGGATTTAGCAGTGAAGGATTTTAGAGGTTAGGGTTTTGGGGGTTAAATGGAATCCACACTTAAATGGGTTAGGATTTTAGGGGTTTAGGGTGTTAAATTGGTTAGGGGTTGGGAATTAGGGTTTAAGGGGTTAGGGGTTAAGGGTTTAGAGGTTTAGGGTTTAGGGGGTTAAATGGGTTACAGGTTTAGAGGTGTAGGGGGTTAGGGTATTTAGCAGTGAAGGATTTTAGAGGTTAGGGTTTAGGGTTTTGGGGGTTAAATGGAATCCACACTTAAATGGGTTAGGTTTTTAGGGGTTTAGGGTGTTGAATTGGTTAGGGGTTGGGAATTAGGGTTTAAGCGGTTAGGGTTTAAGGGTTTAGGGGATAGGAATTAGGGTTTAAGGGGTTAGGGATTTTGGGGTTTATGGGCTTAAATGGGTTAGGGGTAGGGGTTAAGGGTTTAGAGGTTTAGGGTTTAGGGGTTAAATGGGTTAGGGGTTTAGAGGTTTAGTAGGGGTAAATGGTTTAGGGGTTAAGGGTTTCGAGGTTTAGGGTTTAGGGGGTTAAGGGTTTGGGGATTAGGAATTAGGGTTTAAGGGGTCAAGGGTTATGGGTTGGGAATCCACACTTAAATGAGTTAGGTTTTTAGGGGTTTAGGGTGTTGGATTGGTTAGGGGTTTTGGGGCTTAGGGGCTTAAATGGGTTACAGGTTTAGAGGTTAAGGGGGTTAGGGGATTTAGCAGTGAAGGATTTTAGGGGTTAGGGGTTAGGGTTTTGGAGGTTAAATGGAATCCACACTTAAATGGGTTAGGTTTTTAGGGGTTTAGGGTGTTGAATTGGTTAGGGGTTTTGGGGTTTAGGGGCTTAAATGGGTTAGGGGTTAATGGGTTAGGGGTAGGGGTTAAGGGTTTAGAGGTTTAGGGTTTAAGGGTTAAATGGGTTAGGGGTTTAGAGGTTTAGTGGGGGTAAATGGGTTAGGGGTTAAGGGTTTAGAGGTTTAGGGTTTATGGGGTTAAGGGTTTAGGGGTTAGGAATTATGGTTTAAGGTGTCAAGGGTTATGGGTTTGGAATTAGGGTTTAAGGGGTTAGGGGTTAAGGGTTTAAAGGTTTAGGGTTTAGGGGGTTATATGGGTTACAGGTTTAGAGGTTTAGGGGGTTAGGGGATTTAGTAGTGAAGGATTTTAGGGGTTGGGGGTTAGGGTTTTTGGGGTTAAATGTAATCCACACTTAAATGGGTTAGGTTTTTCGGGGTTTAGGGTGTTGAATTGGTTAGGGGTTTTGGGGTTTAGGGGCTTAAATGGGTTAGGGGTTAACGGGTTAGGGGTAGGGGTTAAGGGTTCAGAGGTTTAAGGTTTAGGGGTTAAATGGGTTAGGGGTTTAGAGGTTTAGTGGGGGTAAATGGGTTAGGGGTTAAGGGTTTAGAGGTTTAGGGTTTAGGAGGTTAAATGGGTTAGGGGTTTGGAATTAGGGTTTAAGGGGTCAAGGATTAAGGGGTTAGAGGTTTAGGTGTTTAAGGGGTTGAATGGGCTATGGGTTGGGAATTAGGGTTTAAGGGGTTATAGGTTTAGGGTTTAGGGGGTTAAATTGGTTAGGGTTGGTTTATAGGTTTAGGGGGTTAAGGGATTTAGCAGTTAAGGATTTTAGGGGTTAGAAGTTAGGGGTTAACGGGTTAGGGGTAGGGGTTAAGGGTTTAGAGGTTTAAGGTTTAGGGCGTTAAATGGGTTGGGGGTTAGGAATTAGGGTTTAAGGGGTCAAGGGTTAAGGAGTTAGAGGTTTAGGTGTTTAAGGGGTTGAATGGGTTATGGGTTGGGAATTAGGGTTTAAGGGGTTATAGGTTTAGGGGGTTAGGGGATTTAGCAGTTAAGAATTTTAGAGGTTAGAAGTTAGGGGTTAATGGAGTTAAATGGGTTAGGTTTTTAGGGGTTTACGGTTTTGAATTGGTTAGGGGTTCAGAATTAGGGTTTTAGGGGTTAGGGGTTAAGGGTTTAGAGGTTTAGGGTTTAGGGGGTTAAATGGGTTACAGGTTTAGAGGTTTAGGGGGTTAGGGGTTAGGTTTTTGGGGGTTAAATGGAATCCACACTTAAATGGGTTAGGTTTTTAGGGGTTTACGGTGTTGAATTGGTTAGGGGTTGGGAATTAGGGCTTAAGGGTTTAGGGGTTAGGAATTAGGGTTTAAGGGGTCAGGGGTTATGGGTTGGGAATTAGGGTTTAAGGGGTTAGGGGTTTTGGGGTTTAAGGGCTTAAATGGGTTAGGGGTAGGGGTTAAGGGTTTAGAGGTTTAGCGTTTAGGGGTTAAATGGGTTAGGGGTTTAGAGGTTTAGTGGGGGTAAATGGGTTAGGGGTTAACGGTTTAGAGGTTTAGGGTTTAGGGGGTTAAATGGGTTAAGGGTTAGGAATTAGTGTTTAAGGGGTCAAGGGTTAATGGGTTAGAGGTTTAGGTGTTTAAGGGGTTGAATGGGTTATGGGTTGGGAATTAGGGTTTAAGGGGTTATAGGTTTAGGGTTTAGGGGGTTAAATGGGTTAGCGTTGGTTTAGAGGTTTAGGGGGTTAGGGGATTTAGCAGTTAAGGATTTAAGGGGTTAGAAGTTAGGGGTTAATGGGGTTAAATGGGTTAGGTTTTTAGGGGTTTAGGGTGTTGAATTGGTTAGGGGTTGGGAATTAGGGTTTAAGGGGTTATGGGTTAAGGGTTTAGAGGTTTAGGGTTTAGGGGGTTAAATGGGTTATAGGTTTAGAGGTTTAGGGGATTTAGCAGTGAAGGATTTTAGGGGTTAGGGCTTAGGGTTTTGGGGGTTAAATGGAATAAACACTTAAATGGGTTAGGTTTTTAGGGGTTTAGGGTGTTGAATTGGTTAGGGGTTGGGAATTAGGATTTAAGGGGTTAGGGGTTAAGGGTTTATGGGTTAGGAAATAGGGTTTAAGGGGTCAAGGGTTATGGGTTGGGAATTAGGGTTTAAGGGGTTAGGGGTTTTGAGGTTTAGGGGGTTAAATGGGTTAGGATTGGTTTAGAGGTTTAGGGGGTTAGGGGATTTAGCAGTTAAGTATTTTAGGGGTTAGGAGTTAGGGGTTTTGGGGTTTAGGTGCTTAAATGGGTTAGGGGTTAACGTGTTAGGGGTAGGGGTTAAGGGTTTCGGGGTTAAATGGGTTAGGGATTTAGAGGTTTAGTGGGGGTAAATGGGTTAGGGGTTAAGGGTTTAGAGGTTTAAGGTTTAGGGGGTTAAGGGTTTAGGGGTTAGGAATTAGGGTTTAAGGGGTCAAGGGTTATGGGTTGGGAATTAGGGTTTAAGGGGTTAGGGGTTTTGGGGTTTAGGGGCTTAAATGGGTTAGGGGTTAACGGGTTAGGGGTAGGGGTTAAGGGTTTAGAGGTTTAGGGTTTAGGGGTTAAATGGGTTAGGGGTTTAGAGGTTTAGTGGGGGTAAATGGGTTAGGGGTTAAGGGTTTAGATGTTTAGGGTTTAGGGGGTTAAATGGGTTAGGGGTTAGGAATTAGGGTTTAAGGGGTCAAGGGTTAAGGGGTTAGAGGTTTAGGTGTTTAAGAGGTTGAATGGGTTATGGGTTGGGAATTAGGGTTTAAGGGGTTATAGGTTTAGGGTTTAGGGGGTTAAATGGGTTAGGGTTGGTTTAGAGGTTTAGGGGGTTAGGGGATTTAGCAATTAAGGATTTTAGGGGTTAGAAGTTAGGGGTTAATGGGGTTAAATGGGTTAGGTTTTTAGGTGTTTAGGGTGTTGAATTGGTTAGGGGTTCAGAATTAGGGTTTTAGGGGTCAGGGGTTAAGGGTTTAGAGGTTTAGGGTTTAGGGGGTTAAATGGGTTACAGGTTTAAAGGTTTAGGGTGTTAGGGGATTTAGCAGTGAAGGATTTTAGGGGTTAGGGGTTAGGGTTTTGGGGGTTAAATGGAATCCACACTTAAATGGGTTAGGTTCTTAGGGGTTTAGTGTGTTGAATTGGTTAGGGGTTCGGAATTAGGGTTTAAGGGGTTAGGGGTTAAGGGTTTAGAGGTTTACGATTTAGGGGGTTAAATGGGTTATAGGTTTAGAGGTTTAGGGGGTTAGGGGATTTAGCAGTGAAGGATTTTAGGGGTTAGGGGTTAAGGTTTTGGGGGTTAAATGGAATCCACACTTAAATGGGTTAGGTTTTTAGGGGTTTACGGTGTTGAATTGGTTAGGGGTTGGGAATTAGGGTTTAAGGGGTTAGGTGTTAAGGGTTTAGGGGTTAGGAATTAGGGTTTAAGGGGTCAAGGGTTATGCGTTGGGAATTAGGGTTTAAGGGGTTAAGGGTTTTGGGTTTTAGGGGCTTAAATGGGTTAGGGGTTAACGGGTTAGTGGTAGGGGTGAAGGGTTTAGAGGTTTAGGGTTTAGGGGTTAAATGGGTTAGGGGTTTAGAGGTTTAGTGGGGGTAAATGGGTTAGGGGTTAAGGGTTTAGAGGTTTACAGTTTATGGGGTTAAATGGGTTAGGCGTTAGGAATTAGGGTTTAAGGGGTCAAGGGTTAAGGGGTTAGAGGTTTAGGTGTTTAAGGGGTTGAATGGGTTATGGGTTGGGAATTAGGGTTTAAGGGGTTATAGGTTTAGGGTTTAGGGGGTTAAATGGGTTAGGGTTGGTTTAGAGGTTTAGCGGGTTAGGGGATTTAGCAGTTAAGGATTTTAGGGGTTAGAAGTTAGGGGTTAACGGGTTAGGGGTATGGGTTAAGGGTTTAGAGGTTTAGGGTTTAGGGGGTTAAATGGGTTAGGGGTTAGGGGATTTAGCAGTGAAGGATTTTAGGGGTTAGGGGCTAGGGTTTTGGGGGTTAAATTGAATCTACACTTAAATGGGTTAGGTTTTTCGGGGTTTATGGTGTTGAATTGGTTAGGGGTTGGGAATTAGGGTTTAAGGGATTAGGGGTTAAGGGTTTAGGGGTTAGGAATTAGGGTTTAAGGGGTCAAGGGTTATGGGTTGGGAATTAGGGTTTAAGGGTTTAGGGGTTTTGGGGTTTAGGGGCTTAAATGGGTTAAGGGTTAACGGGTTAGGGGTAGGGGTTAAGGGTTTAGAGGTTTAGGGTTTAGGGGTTAAATGGGTTAGGGGTTTAGAGGTTTAGTAGGGGTAAATGGGTTAGGGGTTTAGGGTTTAGAGGTTTAGGGTTTAGCGGGTTTAGGGTTTAGGGGTTAGGAATTAGGGTTTAAGGGGTCAAGGGTTATGGGTTGGGAATTATGGTTTAAGGGGTTAGGGGTTAAGGGTTTAGAGGTTTAGGGTTTAGGGGGTTAAATGGGGTATAGGTTTAAAGGTTTAGGGGGTTACGGGATTTAGCAGCGAAGGATTTTAGGGGTCAGGGGTTAAGGTTTTGGGGGTTAAATGGAATCCACACTTAAATGGGTTAGGTTTTTAGGGGTTTAGGGTGTTGAATTGGTTAGGGGTTTTTGGGTTTAGGGGCTTAAATGGGTTACAGGTTTAGAGGTTTAGGGGGTTAGGGGATTTAGCAGTGAGGGATTTTAGGGGTTAGGGGTTAGGGTTTTTGGGGTTAAATGGAATCCATGCTTAAATGGGTTAGGTTTTTAGGGGTTTAGGGTGTTGAATTGGTTAGGGGTTTTGGGTTTTAGGGGCTTAAATGGGTTAGGGGTTAACGGGTTAGGGGTAGGGCTTAAGGGTTTAGAGGTTTAGGGTTTAGGAGTTAAATGGGTTAGGGTTTAGTGGTTTAGTAGGGGTAAATGGGTTAGGGGTTAAGGGTTTAGAGGTTTAGGGTTAAGGGGGTTAAGGGTTTAGGGGTTAGGAATTAGGGTTTAAGGGGTCAAGGGTTATGGGTTGGGAATTATGGTTTAAGGGGTTAGGGGTTAATGGTTTAGAGGTTTAGGGTTTAGGGGGTTAAATGTGTTATAGGTTTAGAGTTTTAGGGGGTTAGGGGATTTAGCAGCAAAGGATTTTAGGGGTTAGGGGTTAGGGTTTTGGGGGTTAAATGGAATCCACACTTAAATGGGTTAGGTTTTTAGGGGTTTAGGGGGTTAGGGGATTTAGCAGTGAAGGATTTTAGGGGTTAGGGGTTAAGTTTTTGGGGGTTAAATGGAACCCACACTTAAATGGGTTAGGTTTTTAGGGGTTTAGGGTGTTGAATTAGTTAGGGGTTTTGGGGTTTTGGGGCTTAAATGGGTTAGGGGTTAACGGGTTACGGGTAGGGTTTAAGGGTTTAGAGATTTAGGGTTTATGGGTTAAATGGGTTAGGGGTTTAGAGGTTTAGTGGGGGTAAATGGGTTAGGGGTTAAGGGTTTAGAGGTTTAGGGTTTAGGGGTTAGTAATTAGGGTTTAAGGGGTGAAGGGTTATGGGTTGGGAATTAGGGTTTAAGGGGTTAGCGGTTAAGGGTTTAGAGGTTTAGGGTTTAGGGGGTTATATGGGTTACAGGTTTAGAGGTTTAGGGGGTTAGGGGATTTAGCAGTGAAGGATTTTAGGGGTTGGGAGTTAGGGTTTTGGGGGTTAAATGGAATCCACACTTAAATGTGTTGGGTTTTTAGGGGTTTAGGGTGTTGAATTAGTTACGAGTTTTGGGGTTTAGGGGTTTAAATGGGTTAGGGGTTAATGGGGTAGGGGTAGGGGTTAAGGGTTTAGAGGTTTAGGGTTTAGGGGTTTAGAGGTTTAGTGGGGGTAAATGGGTTAGGGGTTAAGGGTTTAGAGGTTTAGGGTTTAGGGGGTTAAATGGGTTAGGGGTTAGGAATTAGGGTTTAAGGGGTTAGAGGTTTAGGTGTTTAAGGGGTTGAATGGGTTATGGGTTGGGAATTAGGGTTTAAGGGGTTATAGGTTTAGGGTTTAGGGGGTTAAATGGGTTAGGGTTGGTTTATAGGTTTAGGGGGTTAGTGGATTTAGCAGTTAAGGATTTTAGGGGTTAGAAGTTAGGGGTTAATGGGTTAGGGGTATGGTTTAAGGGTTTAGAGGTTTAGGGTTTAGGGGGTTAAATGGGTTAGGGGTTAGGAATTAGGGTTTAAGGGGTTAGAGGTTTAGGTTTTTAAGGGGTTGAATGGGTTATGGGTAGGGAATTAGGGTTTAAGGGGCTATAGGTTTAGGGTTTAGGGGGTTAAATGGGTTAGGGTTGGTTTAAATGTTTAGGGGGTTAGGGGATTTGGTAGTTAAGGATTTTAGGGGTTAGAAGTTATTGGTTAATGGGTTAGGGGTATGGGTTAAGGGTTTAGAGGTTTAGGGTTTAGGGGGTTAAATGGGTTAGGGGTTAGGAATTAGGGTTTAAGGGGTCAAGGGTTAAGGGGTTAGAGGTTTAGGTGTTTAAGGGGTTGAATGGGTTATGAGTTGGGAATTAGGGTTTAAGGGGTTATAGGTTTAGGTTTTAGGGGGTTAAATGGGTTAGGGTTGGTTTAGAGGTTTAGGGGGTTAGGGGATTAGGGTTTAGAGGTTTAGGGTTTAAGGGGTTAAATGGGTTATAGGTTTAGAGGTTTAGGGGGTTAGGGGATTTAGCAATGAAGGATTTAGGGGTTATGGGTTAGGGTTTTGGGGGTTAAATGGAATCTACACTTAAATGGGTTAGGTTTTTAGGGGTTTAGGGTGTTGAATTGGTTAGGGGTTGGGAATTAAGGTTTAAGGGGTTAGGGGTTTAGGGTTTAGAGGTTTAGGGTTTAGGGGGTTAAATGGGTTACAGGTTTAGAGGTTTAGGGGGTTAGAGAATTTAGCAGTGAAGGATTTTACGGGTTAGGGGTTAGGGTTTTGGGGGTTAAATTGAATCCACACTTAAATGGGTTAGGTTTTTAGGGGTTTAGGGTGTTGAATTGGTTAGGGGTTGGGAATTAGGGTTTAAGGGATTAGGGGTTAAGGGTTGAGGGGTTAGGAATTAGGGTTTAAGGGGTCAAGGGTTATGGGTTGGGAATTAGGGTTTAAGGGGTTAGGGGTTTTGGGGTTTTGGGGCTTAAATGGGTTAAGGATTAACGGGTTAGGGGTAGGGGTTAAGGGTATAGAGGTTTAGGGTTTAGGGGTTAAATGGGTTAGGGGTTTAGAGGTTTAGTAGGGGTAAATGGTTTGGGGGTTAAGGGTTTAGAGGTTTAGGGTTTAGGGGGTTAAGGGTTTAGGGTTTAGGAATTAGGGTTTAAGGGGTCAAGGGTTATGGGTTGGGAATTATGGTTTAAGGGGTTAGGGGTTAAGGGTTTAGAAGTTTAGGGTTTAGGGGGTTAAATGGGGTATAGGTTTAGAGGTTTAGGGGGTTACAGGATTTAGCAGCGTAGGATTTTAGGGCTAGGGGTTAGGGTTTTGGGGGTTAAATGGAATCCACACTTAAATGGGTTAGGTTTTTAGGGGTTTAGGGTGTTGAATTGGTTAGAGGTTTTTGGGTTTAGGGGCTTAAATGGGTTACAGGTTTAGAGGTTTAGGGGGTTAGGGGATTTAGCAGTGAGGGATTTTAGGGGTTAGGGGTTAGGGTTTTGGAGGTTAAATGGAATCCATACTTAAATGGGTTAGGTTTTTAGGGGTTTAGGGTGTTGAATTGGTTAGGGGTTTTGGGGTTTAGGGGCTTAAATGGGTTAGGGGTTAATGGGTTAGGGGTAGGGGTTAAGGGTTCATAGGTTTAGGGTTTAGGGGTTAAATGGGTTAGGGGTTTAGAGGTTTAGTGGGGGTAAATGGGTTAGGGGTTAAGGGTTTAGAGGTTTAGGGTTTAGGGGGTTAAGGGTTTAGGAGTTATGAATTAGGGTTTAAGGTGTCAAGAGTTATGGGTTGGGAATTAAGGTTTAAGGGGTTAGGGGTTAAGCGTTTAGAGGTTTAGGGTTTAGGGGGTTATATGGGTTACAGATTTAGAGGTTTAGGGGGTTAGGGGATTTTGCAGTGAAGGATAGGGGTTGGGGGTTAGGGTTTTGGGGGTTAAATGGAGCCACTCTTAAATGGGTTAGGTTTTTAGGGGTTTAGGGTGTTGAAGTGGTTAGGGGTTTTGGGGTTTAGGGGCTTAAATGGGTTAGGGGTATGGGTTAAGGGTTTAGAGTTTTAGGGTTTAGGGGTTAAATGGGTTAGGGGTTCACAGGTTTAGTGGGGGTAAATGTGTTAGGGGTTAAAGGATTAGAGGTTTAGGGTTTAGGGGGTTAAATGGGTTAGCCCGGTTAGGAATTAGGGTTTAAGGGGCCAAGGGTTAAGGGGTTGAATGGGTTATGGGTTGGGAATTAGGGTTTAAGGGGTTATAGGTTTTGGGTTTAGGGGGTTAAATGGGTTAGGGTTGGTTTAGAGGTTTAGGGGATTTAGCAGTTAAGGATTTTAGGGGTTAGAAGTTAGTGGTTAATGGGGTTAAATGGGTTAGGTTTTTAGGGGTTTAGGGTGTCTAATTGGTTAGGGGTTGGGAATTATGGTTTTAGGGGTTAGGGGTTAGGGTTTTGGGGGTTAAATGGAATCCACACTTAAATGGGTTAGGTTTTTAGGGGTTTACGGTGTTGAATTGGTTAGGGGTTGGGAATTAGGGTTTAAGGGTTTAGGGGTTAGGAATTAGGGTTTAAGGGGTCTAGGGTTATGGGTTGGGAATTAGGGTTTAAGGGATTAGGGGTTTTGGGGTTTAAGGGCTTAAATGGGTTAGGGGTTAACGAGTTAGGGGTAGGGGTTAAGGGTTTAGAGGTTTAGTGTTTAGGGGTTAAATGGGTTAGGGGTTTAGAGGTTTAGTGGGGGTAAATGGGTTAGGGGTTAAGGGTTTAGAGGTTTAGGGTTTAGGGGGTTAAATGGATTAGGGGTTAGGAAATAGTGTTTAAGGGGTCAAGGGTTAATGGGTTAGAGGTTTAGGTGTTTAAGGGGTTGAATGGGTTATGGGTTGGGAATTAGGGTTTAAGGGGTTATAGGTTTAGGGTTTAGGGGGTTAAATGGGTTAGGGTTGGTTTAGAGGTTTAGGGGGTTAGGGGATTTAGAAGTTAAGGATTTTAGGGGTTAGAAGTTAGGGGTTAATGGGGTTAAATGGGTTAGGTTTTTAGGGGTTTAGGGTGTTGAATTGGTTAGGGGTTGGGAATTAGGGTTTAAGGGGTTAGGGGTTAAGGTTTTAGAGGTTTAGGGTTTAGGGGGTTAAATGGGTTACAGGTTTAGAGGTTTAGGGGGTTAGGGGATTTAGCAGTGAAGGATTTTAGGGGTTAAGGGTTAGGGTTTTTGGGGTTAAATGGAATAAACACTTAAATGGGTTAGGTTTTTAGGGGTTTAGGGTGTTGAATTGGTTAGGGGTTGGGAATTAGGGTTTAAGGGGTTAGGGGTTAAGGGTTTAGGGGTTAGGAAATAGGGTTTAAGGGGTCAAGGGTTATGGGTTGGGAATTAGGGTTTAAGGGGTTAGGGGTTTTGAGGTTTAGGGGGTTAAATGGGTTAGGATTGGTTTGAAGGTTTAGGGGGTTAGGGGATTTAGCAGTTAAGGATTTTAGGGGTTAGGGGTTAGGGGATTTAGCAGTTAAGGATTTTAGGGGTTTTGGGGTTTAGGTGCTTAAATGGGTTAGGGGTTAACGTGTTAGGGGTAGGGGTTAAGGGTTTAGGGGTTAAATGGGTTAGGGATTTAGAGGTTTATTGGGGGTAAATGGGTTAGGGGTTAAGGGTTTATAGGTTTAAGGTTTAGGGGGTTAAGGGTTTAGGGGTTAGGAATTAGGGTTTAAGGGGTCAAGGGTTATGGGTCAAGGGTTAAGGGGTCAAGGGTTAGTTTTCTGCAATAACATAATTCTCCAATCCCATACACTTCTGCTTGGAATGGCACACTTAACATTCATTTCCTTTTCGGATAATATTCTTTATCCCCTTACATCCATACCTAGGAAAATAAACTTCATTTCAATTTAATCTTGTGAAACTAAAGTGGAATATAGGAGGACCCATTCCAAGAAGGGCATCTCACTCAATGTTCAAATAATTTTGTTCATTCCCTTACATCCATACCTAGGAAAATAGACTTCCTTTCAAGTTAATCGTGTGAAACTGAAGTGGAAGATAAAGTGACCCATTCCAAGAAGCTCATCTCACTTCGAAAATTTCTCGAGATTTCCAAGAATTTATAATGATATTAAGGTGCTATGCATTGTCTCCTTTATCACCTCATTGCATTTAGTCAATTGTTTTTTAAATTTAAATTTATTCATTAATTTCAGAAAAAATATTATATAAATTATATATAGTTGTTTTTATTTTGATTTATGTTTGAGAATTTTATTTTATTTATATTAATATATCAATTAGTTTTATATAAAATATTTTTAGTTTTTTATATAACATTGATATTACAAAATATTGTAACAAATTTTATTTAATTAAATCTTCATGTATTTTTTATCATTAATAATAATAAAATAATTTAAAATAAAATTATAATTTTATAATTTTTTATTATTTTATAATTTTAATAAAGTACTATTTAAATTATATAAAGTACCAATTCTAAAAACTTAATAAATTTTTTGTTTTATTATAGGAATAAAACTCTAGGATGAGAGTTTTTAAAACTCTCATACGAGAGTTTTACGAGAGTTTTTAAAACTCTCATACGAGAGTTTTTTAAACTCTCATCCGAGAGTTTTTTTAACTCTCGTCCGAAAGTCTTCCCGAGAGTTTCCGTCAATAAAACTCTCGGACAAGAATTTTTGAAACTCTCGGTCGAGAAATAGAGTTGACTATTTTCTCGGATGAGAAATTAAAAATTTCTCCCAAATTCTAGCCGTCCACCAAAAAGTGTTTCCCAACTTCGCGATTTCACCCTTATGCAAATAATTTCAACATCTTCCAATTATTTAGACAATATAATTATGTATTAAAGTTTAAAAAGTAAAATTGAATTAAATATTTATATGAATGTTATATGAATATAATGTTAAAATATGTGAATTCCATGATGTTTTACTTTCAATTCTCATGGGGAGGAGTTGAAGATAGAAGTCACTTTTGGAGAAATTAAACTATTCCAAGGGAAATCCAAACTTGATGAAGTCTCCCAAATCCTAGTGATAACATGCCACTACTGGATAATACATTCTTCCATCCAATAGATAAGTTGACCTAGGTCTAAAATTAGCCTAGTTAAAAAGAAAAAAATAAAATAAAATAGATAAAATGGTGTAGACTCGTGACGGTGATGATAAATGCATTTATCATTATTATGACAATGGTGTATAATATTTAAACATATTATTTTATTGAAGACGTTAATGTATATATAATAAAATATTGTTAATTTTATAAAATTATTTATGTGTTCTTTTATTTAAATAGTTATTAATTTGTTTTCATACTTTAATGTGAGTTTAATATGTGAATTTCATTTATTTATTTGAATTTATTTGAATATCATGGTATTAGATTTTTCAAACAAATGTTCACATCTATTGTGTAAAGTAAAGATGCATATAATGTATAATCAATTTTGATTTCAGTGATTAACATTGTGGAATGAATTTGGACTATAAATAGGCATAGTCATATGAAATGGTAATTACACATTGGTTGATGATCCAAGCACTTCCAGTTGAGTGCTCAAAATTATACATCTAGATCTTCTAGCTTGATTTAAAAATGAAAATTGTGCCTTTTAAATAGTGGATTTCCCTCCTAAAATTCTACTTGCTTCTCATTATAAATATTGTGTTTGATTTCTTATGTGATTGATTGTTGTTGTGGTAATAAATTGAATAGTACATTGATGATGTTAATTTCCCACTGTTATATGTTGTTACAATCACTTTTACCCCCAATCCTGATCTTCCATTACGAATCTTTTAAAACAATATAATCTTTCAATGATAAGTAGCAATTGTAGATAGAATAGCAAATGCAAAGACCAAGATACATAAATTCCCACCACACCAGAGATTTAATTTTGATAGAACATTGCTTTGTCTTTCTCTTAGAATTTTTGTTTTAAGTGTCATCTATATTCATTAAGAGCAATTTAAAAGCTGAATACTTTCAATTTTATCATTTAAAATTTGTTTGGTTCAATTTGGAATTATAATTATTTTTCGAATAAAATTTTACCTAAATACAATATATATATGTTGAAATTTGGGTACCGGAGGACAGGTGGTTCCCTAAGGCTTTGATCTTTGGCCTAGGGAAAAGTGTCCAAAAGAATTTAATTTTTCTCCTAAAGTGACTTTATAAAGTTATAAAGTCAAATCTAATTTAAAAGTGACTTTAAGTGATAAAGTTACTAAAGTCTAATTTTTAAGTGACTTTAATAAAGTCAATGTAAAATTAGAAAGGAAAAGTGACTTTGGAAATAAATGACTAAGTGGGTCTTTATTAAAGTGGGGTGAATTAAAAAATAGAAAGTGAGATTTAAATGAGCATTTAATCTAAGCCTTAGATCTAAATCAGTTTCAGCCATTGGATTTAGGGATTCCCCAAAAGTCACTTAGGGTTAGGTTAAAGGAGGAAAAGGAGGAAAAGGTCATTCATTCTTTCATGAGCAGATTGAGAGAAGGAGAGAAGGAGAGCAAGGGAGATTTCTGAGCAGAGAGGAGAAAGAGGACAGCTGATAGAAACTTCAGCAAAATCCGTACAGCAGCAAAGAGACACGGTTCCCAAGACAGAAATCCGTACAGCAAGTGTTGGGCACATTTTTCGAGGGAGAGAGGCACATTTTTCGAGGGAGACCGTATAGCAGCTTCAGCATTTATTTCTGGGCAGATTCTGGGCACGAAAATCGAGGAGAGAGACTGCTGTTTGGTGGCACGAATTTCTAGAAATCCATACAGCAGCAGAACATCAGCTTTGGCACAGATTTCGAGGCAAAGGAGCACGAAAATCGAGGTGAAGGGTTTGATGTTAATTCCGTACAGTCCGTACAGCAGTACGGTCGTACAGCTAGGCAAATATTTCTAGAAATCCAGTTCAGCATTTAATGCTGTTATAAATGCTATAAAATTTCTGTTTTTGGTTTTTACTGTTCTGTACGTTTTCCAAGGCAGAGTGAATGCACGGAAATTGAGATAAGTACAGTTGTTTGGTTACTGAAATTTTTGCTGTAATTTCTGTCTCACTGTAAAGCATTTTTCAGAAATAAGAAGGAGCTCTCAAACTGGTTTTCCCCAAGAGTTGTAGGGGGTTTTTCCAGGGTCATGTTGACCAAAAATATATGTGTCAAAATGTGTGAATGACTTCTTTGTAATGTCACGATATTTTATTTGCATTTTCAACCATTCTGTAATTTTTCAGAATTGTGTTTTAAATAAATTTATTTTCCGGCTTATTAAATATGGATATGGGAAAGGGCATTTAACTATTTTGGAGTAATAAGGTGAAACTGAAAACCGGGGTGGGAAACTATAAATTTCTACATGGTATCGGAGCTTGAGTGCTGAAAGAGCAGTTTGGGACAGCAAGGAGACAAATATAGCCTGGTGATTTTTCACTCAGAAAATTCCAGCAAGCTGATTTTTCACAAACAGAATTTTTACCTTTACTACACCAGTGCTATTTTTCAGTTTTAGGATAGCAAGATGTCTTTGGGGCTGAGGGTGGAGGATAGATTAGATGGGCATTCCAATTACAGCATTTGGAAGGAGAGAATGCAGAGTATCTTTGAGGAGGCAGAAGTCTAAGACGTTATGGTGCATACCGCACAGAACCCTGTAAATGTGCCTACTGATGTTGATGAGTTGGCAACGTATAATAAAAAGAACAACAAGGGTAAGAGACTGATTCTAGACGGAATCAAATACCATTGCATTCCTCATGTGAGAGAAAAGAGAAATGCTCATGAGATGTGGACAGCATTGACCAATCTCTACCAGAGTACCAATGAGAACCGGAAAATGGTCCTGAAGGAGAAGCTGAAGAACATTAAGATGGGTAAGACTGATAGTGTAGCTGGATATCTCACAAAGATTACTAAGGTGAGAGATGAGTTGGCAGCGATTGGAGAGGCCATTCCACCCACTGAGTTGGTGCGGATTGCAGTGAATGGCCTCCCCAGTTCATGGATGAACTTTGCTGATGGGGTTTGTGCACGTGAGACCCTTCCCACATGGGAGAGGTTTTGGGATGATTGCATTCAGACAGAGATCAGGAAAGGTCGGCTTGGGGCAGCCAAGCCAGTTGAGCAGGATGAGGATGTAGCACTGTTGGCAGGACGCAAGAAAGGCAAAGGGAAGAAGCAGGCTTCCACAAGCAATGGTGGGGGCAAAGGCAAAGGTAAAGGTAAACAGGATAACACACATAAGGACTATTCCAAGGTGAAGTGTTGGAATTGTCAGAAGATGGGACAATATGCAGTTGTGTGTCCGGAGAAGAAGAAGAAGAAGGGGAAGAACCAGAGCATGGCAGCTTCAGCAGAGGTTGAGGACTTTGCAGATCATTTTGACCGAGATTTTGGGTTCACTGCGTGTGAGTCCTCTAGTGCGGGATCATCTGCCATAGAGGTTCAGAGGGAGCATGCATTTCCCTCGATTAGCGGAGCATCTTCAGGTATCTGGTATGTGGACAGTGGGGCTTCACGTCACATGACAGGAGTCCGTGAGTACTTCTCAGAGCTTTCAGAGAGTGGCACTGATATAGAGGTAGTACTCCATGATGACAGAGTTGTTAGAGCAGTCGGTGTGGGAACACTGACATTTCAGAGGGTGTATAAACCTCCCTTGAAGGTGTCAGATGTTCTTTATGTGCCAGAGATGAGGAAGAACCTCATATCCGTCTAAGCTTTGGAGGACAGAGGATATGAGATACTGTTCAGGGGTGGACAAGTGTTGATGTATCCCAGAGGCGCTCTAGCTGATTCAGCTAGAGTGATAGGTGTACGCCATGCAAAGGTGTACAAGTTTGCATTTCAGCCCCTTTTGGCATTGAGCAGTAGTACCGACATCAGAGCTAGCAGTTCTGAGCTGTGTGAGATTTGGCACCGCAAGATGGGGCACATGTATCATGGGGCCTTGAGGACTTTGCGGGAGATCACTATAGGTGTGCCAGATTTCAGAATTGATCACTTTGATACTTGCAGAGGATGTGCGATGGGCAAGTTTTCCAAATCCCCTTTTCCCAGCAGTGACAGCAGAGCGACTGGGATACTTGATTTGATTCATTCCGATGTGAGCGGTCGGATGTCTCATGTTTCCTTGAGTGGATATGAGTACTATGTTTTATTCATTGATGATCACTCCGGGAGGACCTGGATTTATTTCTTGAAGACCAAGAGTGAGGTCTTCAAGCGGTTTCAGGAGTTCAGAGCTCTTGTGGAGACACAGACAGGTCGGAAGATCAAGTCCCCGAGGTCGGACAATGGGGGAGAGTACACCCTTGGAGAGTTTGTTGACTATTGTGCGGAGGCAGGCATTAGGAGGGAGCTCACTGTTCCTTACAACCCCCAGCAGAACGGGGTTGCGGAGAGGAAGAGCAGATCCATCGGAGGGGCTGCCAAAGCCATGTTACATGATCAGGGGTTGCCATTGTTTTTGTGGGCAGAGGCCTGCAACACAGTTGTTTATTTGCAGAACAGGAGTCCGCATCGTGCCTTGGGGCACATGACTCCGGAGGAGGCTTTTTCTGGGAAGAAGCCTGATATGGGTCATCTTCGTATCTTTGGGTGCATGACATACTCCTACATACCCAAGGAGAAGAGGACCAAACTAGAGCCCACCGCAGAGAAGGGTATCTTTGTGGGCTACGGTGAGACCTCCAAGGCCTTTCGGATTTACATTCCTGCGCAGAGGAAATTTGTTGTCAGACGAGATGTGAAGTTCGAGGAGGACAGGGCCTTTAGGAGGTCACGGGAGTTAGAGTATCTGGATCAGCCAGACCCTCAGCAGCAGTTGAGTCAGTCGCAGGGATCCAGTGGGCAGGGATCGGGAGGATCCGGAGGTACATCTATGACGATGCCGGAGTCGAGTGGGTGGGAGTGGCTCATAAGTCGAGAGGTGGTGCTACGAAAGCGGCATGCGAAGCGATTCAGCACAGGAGTCATTGATGGACGGTTCACGGTACCTCGGCATCTACGGATTCAGTGCGGGCGGGAGGAGACCCGGCGAGACGGACGGTTAAGGAGTTCAGGCTCCTGATGTTGAGGAGGAGGTGTTTTATTCTCCGGCGGGAGAAGTGCACTCAGGGAAGAGGAAGCCCAAGTGGCTTCAGGACACCTTGAGAGATGCCACATCTGTTGCTGAGCCTAAGAGGCCGGTCAGAGAGAGCAGACCACCTGAGAGGTTTTGTAGCTATATGGCAATGGCTACCGGCATCCTTGACTCTGAGCCTTCTAGCTATGAGGAGGCAGCTAGCAGTGCCGGAAGAGGCCATACGGGGAGGAGGTGTACATTGAGCAGCCACAGGGCTTTGAGGTGCATGGGAAGGAGTCCCATGTGTGCAGACTGAAGAAGGCCCTTTATGGCCTGAAGCAAGCTCCCAGAGCTTGGTACTCCGGGATAGATACTTACTTGCAGAAGATGGGTTTCACAAAGAGTGAGGCAGATCCGAACCTTTACTATATTGTGATAGGTGAGGAGCCTCTCATTCTGGTGCTGTATGTGGATGACTTAGTCATTACAGGTGCAGAGAGACTCATAGAGCACTGCATGAGAGATCTTGCGGCGGAGTTTGAGATGAAGGACATCGGCTTGATGCATTACTTTTTGGGTTTGGAGGTGTGGCAGGAGGAGGGGCATTTCTTCCTGGGACAGGGGAAGTATATTGTGGACATCCTTGGCAGATTTCACATGGAGGATTGTAGACCCATGTCGACACCGATGATCACCAACTGGAAGAAGCTTCATGCTTCGGATTCCGAGTTGGTGGATCCCACATTGTACAGACAGCTGATTGGTTCCTTGATGTATTTGGTCAACACTAGACCGGATATTTGTTTTGCAGTCAACATGATGAGTCAGTTTATGTGTGAGCCTAGGAAGGTTCACTGGGTGGCTGCAAAACACATTTTGCGATACTTGCAGGGGACAGTGGATTATGGTCTGGACTACAGGCAGGGGGATGGAGTGAGATTGGCGGGTTACACTGATTCTGATTGGGCAGGTTGTGCTTCTGATAGGAAGAGCACTTCAGGGTGCTGTTTTGGGTTGGGTTCGGCGGTGGTGTATAGTTGGTGGCAATGATCGTGGCATTGAGTTCAGCGGAAGCAGAGTATATGGCAGCCGGTCTAGCTAGTTGTGAGGCCATCTGGCTTCGCAAGATGTTGTTTGGCTTATTTGGTCAGCCGTTGAGACCTTCAGTGATTTACTGTGATAATCAGAGTTGCATTAAACTCACGGAGAATCCAGTATTTCATGACAGGTCAAAACATATCGGGATCAAATATCATTTCATCAGAGACTATGTTCAGAAAGGAGCTGTGAAGCTTGAGTATATTCCCACTGATGAGCAGGTTGCAGATATTCTTACCAAAGCCTTACCACGGGGCAAGCATGTCTACTTCAGAGACAAGATGGGTGTGGTGAGGAACATCTTCCTCGGTAAGAGGGAATGTTGAAATTTGGGTAGCGAAGGACAGGTGGTTCCCTAAGGCTTTGATCTTTGGCCTAGGGAAAAGTGTCCAAAAGAATTTAATTTTTCTCCTAAAGTGACTTTATAAAGTTATAAAGTCAAATATAATTTAAAAGTGACTTTAAGTGATAAAGTTACTAAAGTCTAATTTTAAAGAGACTTTAATAAAGTCAATGTAAAATTAGAAAGGAAAAGTGACTTTGGAAATAAATGACTAAGTGGGTCTTTATTAAAGTGGGGTGAATTAAAAAATAGAAAGTGAGATTTAAATGAGCATTTAATCTCAACCCTAAATCTCAATCTATCTCAGCCATTGGATTTAGGGATTCCCCAAAAGTCACTTAGGGTTAGGTTAAAGGAGGAAAAGGAGGAAAAGGTCATTCATTCTTTCATGAGCAGATTGAGAGAAGGAGAGAAGGAGAGCAAGGGAGATTTCTGAGCAGAGAGGAGAAAGAGGACAGCTGATAGAGACTTCAGCAAAATCCGTACAGCAGCAAAGAGGCACGGTTCCCAAGACAAAAATCCGTACAACAAGTGTTGGGCACATTTTTCGAGGGAGAGAGGCACGGTTTTCAAAGAAGACCGTACAGCAGCTTCAGAATTTATTTCTGGGCAGATTCTGGGCACGAAAATCGAGGAGAGAGATTGCTGGTTGGTGGTACGAATTTCTAGAAATCCGTACAGCAGCAAAACAGCAGCTTCGGCACAGATTTCGAGGAAAAGGAGCACAAAAATCGAGGTGAAGGGTTTGCTGTTAAGTCCGTACAGTCCGTACAGCTGGGCACATATTTCGAGAAATCCAATTCAGCATTTAATGCTGTTATAAATGCTGTAAAATTTCTGTTTTTGGTTTTTACTGTTTTGCACGTTTTCCAAGGCGAAGTGAATGCACAGAAATCGAGATAAGTACAGTTGTTTGGTTGCTGAAATTTTCGCTGTAATTTCTGCCTCACTGTAAAGCATTTTTCATAAATAAGAAGGAGCTCTCAAACTGGTTTTCCCCAAGAGTTGTAGGGGGTTTTTCCAGGGTCATGTTGACCAAAAATATATGTGTTAAAATGTGTGAATGACTGTTTTATGTGTGCTGATATTTATTTCTGCATTTTCCAGCATTCTGTAATTTTTCCAGAATTTGTGTTTTCAGCAAAATTTATTTTCTAGCTTGTTAAATATATGGATATGGGAAAGAGCATTTAACTATTTTGGACTAATAAGGTGAAACTGAAAACCGGGGTGGGAAACTATAAATTTCTACAATATATGGTTGATTTAGTTTATTTGAATTTCAAATTCAAAATTTAATTATAGCTTTAGTTTTATTATAAAAATTGAATTTAATTTTCTCAAATATTGAAAAATTTAAAGTAATATAAATAGTTTTCAAAAAAGGTAGAGGTTGAGAAATCATTAAAGTCCACCTTTACAAATCTCATCAAAATTTTCAAGGAAGTGTTTCTCTTTAAATTGTTAATTTTCGTTAACAATGGTATGTTCTATACTTAGTGCAATTTACTTCAATGTTCCTTGGCATCTCAAAGACAATTTCCAATTATTTCCAGTAGCAATCACATTAACCATTAATCAAATTGACAATGAATGCAGATATAACATAATACAAAATGCAGAAGACAAATCCAAGACAAGAGGACACAATATTTGGCGGATGCTAAGGAAAAATCCGAATGTGGGGAGAAACATTTAATCAATTCTTCCTCTTATTATTCAATAGTTCAGTAGTGAGAGAGAGTACATAAGTCAAATTCACTTGCCCAAAACACAGTCAAATCAGCCTTGTCAAAACAACAGTCAACCTGTAGCCCTAACTAGAAAGTCAACGATGGTCAAATCAACAACAAATCAACCCCTTAGCAGCTCGATTAAATTTATTCAACTCGGCCTCCGAGAAGGGCCAAATTCAACCTAAACAGTCCATCAAACACTGGTCAAACTTAGTCAAACTTCAGTCAAGCCTATGGTCATCGCAGGTTAAACTCAATCAAATGCCTCAATTTTTGTGCTAGCAAGTATGCCCTGCAAAAATAAAAATTATGCACGTTAAAATGCAGTCAAAATCGGTTAAACAAGCCCTGGTCAATGTTGGTATGAAATCTGGAAATTTGGCTTTCAATTGGTCTCTAAAACTTTCAGCGTCCTTTACCACACATGTGAGAGAGAGATAGAGATAAACCCAAGTTACACGAACTAATCTGAGGTGGAGAGAGACAAAAATGTGTGAATCAATGATGATCAAATGAAGTGAGAGGTCACTCTTACTCATACAATTCATTGAGGGTGAAGAGACACGTCCATTGGGCTCCTTGACCCTACATTAAGTTGAGGCCGGCCTGAACAATTTTCACATGTGAAAGAATAAATTCAAAATCTCACTTATATGCTTGTCCGAATGAGATGATATTTAGTCAATCTTGGTCTTCTCAAAATGAGGAATCCAATGCAATCATCATCTCCATCAAATGAGTTGTCCCAAGGTGGAATTTGGCCCTATTTAACACTCCCTCTCAACAAGGGGGAATTCCACCTGCCAATCCATCTGTTGTCACTGATCATTATGCCATTGTGTCATCATGTATCATCTCTTTCATTTTTTCTCTGCTAAACCATGAAGTAATAATGAAGAAGAATTGATCGAGAGTGAGTCATGAGACCTTGCCACTCTCCACTAACATAAGTTAGTCTAGAGGTAGAACCTCAATTGATCTGAGATCAGGTTGTTGAACGTTGTGCATCCTAGCATAGGGAGTACGATAGTACACGATGCGTCCATCGATAGTGCTATGGTCCATATCCTATATCCCAACTCAATGGACAAATGATAGGTACTTCCCATGAGTCCCATACTTCATGGGTAGGATGTATGTTGGGACATCGACAGGAGAAGGTGAACCACTTATTCAGATCATATTCCATAGGAGAAGGTGAACCACTCATCCTATCTATATGTCAATGGTAGGGGAAGGTGAACCACTCACCCTACACATGTCAATCCATCATGGGGTATCACAAGGAAAGGTGAACCACTCACCCTGTACACAACGCACAACTAGGGGAAGGTGAACCACTCACCCTATGGTCGCTCATAGCTCCAAGAAGTACCCCAATCCCCTAGGAGCTCCTGAATCTCAGTGTCCAACTCATGTGAGACCCTCATAGGAAGGTCTTTCCATGACTCCAAGTATCTCATGGAAGGCTAAGAATTTGACCTTCCCCAAGGGCTCCGTGAGAATATTTGTGACCTACTCATCAATCCTGATGTGATGGAGCCTTATTGCTCCCTATTGTACCATATCTTGGATAAAGTGGTACATGACATCAATATGATTGGAGCTAGAACAAGAGATTCTCTGAAAGGAGAATCCCACTTTTATTGTCGCAGTATATCATGGCGTTATCCAACACATGCTCAAATAGGTCACTAATGAGCTTACTCAACCAAATAGCTTCACAACAGGCCATACTAGCAGCGATGTATTCAGCCTCAACGGTGCTTAAAGCAATCGATTTCTGCTTCTTGCTCATCCAAGATATTGAAGCAAATCCCAACAAGAAGCAACATCCATATGTGCTCTTACAATCCACCACACTTCCATCCCAGTCAGCATCAGTGTATCCATGTAGCCACAAATTCCCAACTGTGTATCTCAAACCATAGTTGATTGTGCCCTGGAGATATCTCAAGATATTCTTGGAAACAATCGGATGTATGTGATGAGGCTTGACCATAAATTGACTCAATGTATTCACAACGAAGCATATGTCTGGAAGGGAGTTCACCAAGAACATTAGGGCCCCCACAAGTTGTCGATACTCGAAAGTATTTTCCAAATTGGGCCCAACAACACTTCCACATAGCTTCTTGAAGTTTAGTTCCATCGAAGTAGACACAGACTTGAAATCCACCATCCCACATCTCTCTAGAAGCTTCACAATGTATTTTCCTTAGGAAAGGAAAATCTCACTTGGCTTTTGCCAGAACTCCAAGCCTAGGAAGCAATGCATCAAACCTAGGTCCTTCATCTCAAATTCGAAAGCCAACTCCCTCTTGCATTGATAAATGAGAGGGTCTGCACTTATCAGAAAGAGATCATCCATGTAAAGTACCAGAATGAGAGTTAGTCCTTTTCAACCTTGAAGTATAGGTTCGAGTCAATTTTGCTTCATGTAAATCCCAGCTTCATAAGATAACTATCAATCCCCTCATACTAAGCCCTAGGGGCTTGCTCCAACCCATAGATGGATTTCTTGAACATGCATACATGTGTCTTACGATTCTGAACTTCGAACCCCTTGGGTTGCTCTACATAGACTTCCTCCTTAAGCGAGCCATGTAAGAAAGCAGTTTTAACATCCATTTGGTGTAAGCTCCATCCTTGAGAGGCATAAAGAGTGATGATAGATCGGATAGTGGTGTATTGAGAAACTGGTGCAAATATCTCATCATAGTCCACTCCCTTTTGAGAGAAGCCTCGAGCAATGAACCTAGCCTTGAAATTTTCAACACTCGCATCAGCTCCATGTATGATTTTGTAAATCCATTTTGAAGCGACCACAAAATTGTCCTTAGGTCTAGGAACCACATCCCAGAAATCATTCTTCATGATATATTCATATTCTTCATTCATCGCATCCTTCCATCCTTGGTGCTTCACGACTTCTTCGAACGTACATGGCTCAGGTTGAACAAATGTACTCATGGCAGCTAAGTACCCTTGGTACCTGTTCGGCTTCTTACTTTCACGAAATGTCCCCCTTGGTGCAACATGTCTTTCAAACTCTTCGAGAGTGTCTTTGAGCCATAAGGGCCTTTTTCTTGAGGTAGAGGACTCACTAGGAGGTGGATCAATGGGATCCATAGGGCCTTCAACATCGGGCATCACTTCATTCGTCGAAGGTTCATCTTGCTTTCCTGCTTCATCATCATTTTCCTTCCTTGGGATAGGAAGATCCCTAACCTTCCCAAGGGCAACATCTTCATCGAAGGTGACATCATGACTTATTTCCACTTCTCTTTGACCAGGCACATAGATCCTATATGCCTTTGAAGTTTCATTGTAGCCCACAAATGTTTCTTTCTTCCCAGATGCATCTAGCTTGTTTCTTTTCTCTTTCGGCTATACGAGATAACCAGAAATTCTAAAATGAGAAACATCAGGTTTCTTACTAGTGAAAACTTCTTTGGGTGTCTTGAAGTCTAATGCTTGATGTGGGCATCTATTTTGAACATACACGACAGTGTTGGCAGACTCTCCCCATAAGAACTTCAGTAGGCCTTGGTCATGAAGCATGGCACAAGTGGATTCTATGATGGTTTGATTCTTCCTTTTGGACACTCTATTTTGCTCAGGAGTATATGAAGTAGTGGTCTCCCTCTTAATACCAGCTTCTCTACAATAATCATTGAATTCATTTGAATCATATTCGGTTCCATTATCGATCCTCAATATTTTGATCTTCTTCCCTGTTTGATTTCCAACCAAGTCTTTGAAAGAGCGGAACCATTTGAACACTTTGTCCTTCTTCTTCAAGAAATAGATCCATGTTTTGCAAGATAAGGCATCCACAAAAACAACATAGTACAAATATCCTCCCAAATATGTTATAGGCAACATATCAAATAAATCAGAATGGATCAATTGAAGAATGTCAATAGTTTTACTCTCACTTGAGGGGAATGGTCCCCTTGTATGTTTTCCAGCTGCGCAACCATGACAAACACCTTCATGATCTAACTTGAATTCGGTCATACCTATGACCATCTTCCTTGCATCAGGTAGGGGTTTATAATGAAGGTGAGCAAAGCTCTAGTGCCATAATTTGGATTGAAGAGAATAGGGGAAATTTTAGGGGCTAATATTCGTAGGTGGGCTAATATTCCATGCTTTTAGAGTAAAAAAAAAAAAAAATCGCCAATTTCCATTTTTCTAGAAATGAATTCGCCCAAATTTGATAGTATAAACCTATTTTACCTTAAAAATCCCAATACTATATATTGTCAAATATAAAATAATTATAAATGTAAAACGTTTTCAAAATTATCATCAAACATTTTAAAATTTGGATGTTAGGGACTAGTAAGATTCGCCAATGTTTCTAAGCTTTAAGATAAACTTCCATCCTTAAAATTTTCCCTAGAGGAGAAGTTTCGCAAGTCATAGCTCCCAAAGGAATTCCTCCAACCTTATAGAGACCTTCAACCCTAAATCCAATTGTAAATGCATCTTTCAGGTTCCTTTGCCAAATACGTATCTTCCCATCAATGAATGCTACCTTGAATCCTTTGTCTTCCATCATAGAAATAGATACCAGGTTATTTTTCAAATCAGGTACATACAATACATCTTGTAGATAAAGGATTTGACCTTGATTCAGTAACAACCCCTATCCCTTTCACGAGGTAGGTGGCATTGTCTCCAAGTATGATTTCCAAATTAGTCTTCTTTTCAATCAAATTTGAGAGGGCCTCCTTGTACCCAGTGAAGTTCCTTGAGGCACCACTATCAATCAACCAATTATCCAAAGTGTCTAGAGGAGAGGCAGTAGTAAGGGCATAAATAAGATAAAATTATTTTTCCTTATCTACAACATTATTTTTCTCATACCTAGAGTTTCTCGATCTTTTGGGAGGTCGACCATTTCCATATTGTGGAGCAGGAGCATTCCTTTTTCCTTTGTTGTTGAACCTTTTATTCCTTTGATTGCCATTGCCATTGAAATGGTTGTGGTTATTGTTGTTTTCATCATTCCGTGGTGTATCCTTCTTATGAGGACACTCTCTAGCATAGTGGCCAAACCTGTTACAATTGAAACATCTTCCCTTTCTTCCTTCCTTTTATCCCTATCTTCCTTGACCATGTCTCTTTGGACCAACATTGTTCTTCCTCTTAGCATGAGTAAAGAATACAATGGGCTCATTTCCATTTGAAGGCTCGTTTCTCTCCATCATCCTCGTCTCTTCTTGAGTGCATCTTGAGTCAAAAACTCATCAAAACTTGGAATCTTGTCATTGTTAAGGATAGTGGTGGTAAACACATCCCATGCTTGGGGGAGACTTCCAATAGAAATAAGAGTGAGCTCCCTGTCAACAACAACTTCTCCAATAGATAGAAGATCATTTTTTTTTCGGCAATCCTCATGAAGTAGGATTGGATGGATTCCCCTCTATCCATCTTGACGTCCTTCAGCTTGTTCTTGAGAAAGAGGATTTGGTTTGCATTGTTGGCTTTGAACATCACAACCAACTTGTCATACATCTCCTTAGATGTGCCCAAATCAGAAATGTAAGCAACCAAATGTTTTTGAATGGAGTCCCTGATGATCTTCTTGGCTTTGATCTCACCTTTCTTGTACTTTTTCTTAGTAGCAACTGGTGCATTTAAAGAATGCTCGACAACTTTTCCCTGCACATAGTCCATGACATCATTTTCTTTCAAAATCAAGTCCAAAGACATTTTCCATGCATGATAATCAGATTTATCATTGAGCTTATCCTCAGATTTGAAGTAAGATGAGGAAGCCATTGAGCATTTTTCCTTGTCTAACATATCTTTGTGATTGCTTTTCTGTCTCTTGCTTGGGCTTTGTCTTCACCTGTGCTCTGATTCCATGTTAATTTTAGTTAACAATGGTATGTTCTATGCTTAGCACAATTTACTTCAATGTTGCTTAGCAGGCCAATGTCAACTTCCAATTATTTCCAGTAGCAATCACATTAACCATTAATCACATTGACAGTAAATGCATATAGAACATAATACAAAACGCAGAAGACAAGCCAAGGGAAGAGGACATAATATTTGGCGGATGCCAGGAAAAACCCTGAATGTGGGGAAAACCCTTTGATCTATTCTTCTTATTATTATTCAATAGTTTAGCAGAGACAGAGTACATAAGTCAAATTCACTTGCCCAAAACACAGTCAAATCAACCCTATCAAAACAACGGTCAATAACAGTCGACCTGTAACCCTAACCAGAAAGTCAACACTTGTCAAATCAGCGACAAACCATCCCCTTAGCAGCTCGGTCGAAGCTATTCAACTTGGCCTCCAAGAAGGGTCAGATTCAACCCAAAACAACCCCTGAAACACTAGTCAAACTTTAGTCAAGTCTGCGGTCAAATAGGTCTGCAATCAATGCAGGTCAAACTCAGTCAAATGCCTCGATTTATGTGCCATCAATTACAACCTGCAAAAATCGAAATTCCGCCCAGAAAAACACAGTCAAAATCGATCAAAAAAAACCCTGGTCAACGCTGGTTTGAAATCTAGAAGTTTGCCCTGCAATTGGTCTTTGAAATTTTCGGCCTCCTTTGCCACAGGTGTGAAAGAGAGAGAGAGAGAAATCCAAGTTGTACGAAGCAATCTGAAGTGGAGAGAGAGAAGAATGTGTGAGTGAATGATGATCAAATGAGGTGAGAGGTCACTCATATTTATACAATTCCTTGAGGGTGAAGAGACGTGTCCATTGGGCTCCTTGAGCCTATATTAAGTTGAGGCTGACATGAACAATTTGCACATGTGAAAGAATAAATTCAAAATCTCACTTCTGCTTGTCTGAATGAGATGATGTTTAGATCAATCTTGGACCTCTCAAAATGAGGAATCCAATGCAATCATCATCTCCATCAAATGAGTTGTCCCAAGGTGGAATTTGGCCCTAGTTTCCAAATTGAACATAAATTCATTCAACAATTTTGAAGGAACCTTTATTTTTACATGGAGTGCTTTGAAAAGAAAATTAGAACCAAGGAGCATGAGCTAACTTATTAGTATATTTTTTGGAGGATGTTTTGTGTTAAAACTTTATTAGTTAAAAGTGAACTCATGAAAATTTTTATTTGGACGGGCATTTGAATTTCCAAAGAAACTTTAATCACTTGTTCGTGGGTTGTTGATATCATCAATTAAAATGGTTTTGGTATCCTAGTCTAGGCTCATAGTCTTTTCTAGGATTCAAAGACCAAATGCGTCGATCTTCATTATTCAAACTTACCATACTTGTGGTAGAGTATGGTAATTTGAGTTTTCAACATCCTTGAGTTCAAAAGATTCATATTTTGGCTTCAACTTAATCTTCTTATAATTTATCCAAAATCATTCGATGCAGATCACTATGATCTGGTCCATAAACTGATCAAAAATAAAATGATACAAATGTTTATTATAGTTTGAATTGGGGGAACAAAGTAAATGGATCTGAATGAAACCAAGGAGAGCAATATCAATTGCAAGAAATATTGAATCCCAAATAAAGATGGCATATACAAATAGGGTGTGGATAAATTCCTACCATTCAAGTAGGAAAATACTTCAAACGCAAATGTTGCAAGTGCAAATACATATGGATGTTTCAACAAAAGACAAAATCAAGGTCTTCTAGTCAATAGTTTTTAAGGATGGATATCTTTTCTATCTCTAAAGTGCATTCTTTGGAAACTACAATAAATAACCAAAAAGAGAGAACCTGATATTGTGGATACTCTTGGCATCTCAATGATGCAATTCCTGAGACCCCCTCTTTAACTAAGATCCAAAATTCTACTTACACCATTTGGAAACATCAGGTGGCACTTTCAATGTCATCATGGAAGAGTAACAGTTTAATGCTACTCTTTCCTACAGTACTGCCTTACGACGTTTCCTTTGCAACATCTGGTGCAATTGCTAGTGAATATTGGTTGCCACGAACTCTCAAACAAATCGAATTTCGAAGGATAATTCAATTGAATGGAACGAATTGATGAATATTATATGCACTAGTGATGACATCACTAAAATTTAACCGACCAGCACATTAAGAGGCACAACTCCAATGAGCACTATTGATTGTGATCAATAAAAGTTATCAGGGGTTACTCGCGTGCTGTCAACTCCCTTGTACCCTTACATGGCCATGGGCCTTGTATTTCATATGATGCATGAAACTGTTGCGGTATTTTTAATGAAATAAAATTATTTATCTAGTTAAGAAACATATTTTAAATATCAAGAAACAATTTGATAAAAAATTGTATGGTCATATTTTAATTTTAAGAGTTCATTCCATTTATTAGTTAGATTATAGAATATCATGCTACCTAATATATCTACCATCTTGTCACTTGAGAGAAGTATTTATATATCTCTTTAAATAGATACATATATTGGTTGAGATTTTATGAAATAAGGTTAAGAATGAGAGTTGCTTACGGAAATAAAAACTATTTTATAAAAAATTCATCACAATTTTTATGTAAATAATATTTATGTAATATTCACACTAATTTCATTATGAGCTTAATAAATATTTATATAAATATTTTTCAGACTTTTACAAAAACATTATTATATGTAACCAAAGATGTTTAAAAATCCTCACTATAATTATGTTCTTTATCCTTAATAATTTATAGTTTTCAATCAATATTTAATAGCTAATAATAGAAAATAATAAATTCAAAACTCAAAATAATGTAAAAAGCTCATTGAAACTTTTATCATATATATATAATTTTCATAATAAATAAATATTTTTATTATGGAGACAATGAGAGAAACCCATTGAAACTTTAACCATATATAATTTTCATAATAAATAAATATTTTTACTATGGAGACCATGAGAGAAAAAATAAAATGATGAACACTTAAGAGCTTCACATTTCCCAGTAATGTATAGTGTTTTTAATTTCTATATATTTATGTATTATATTAATAATAATTAAATATTTCAAATTATAAACCATATTTTTATAAATTTTAATTTAAAATACATGTTTTGATATGATGGTCACATTCAAAACTAACAAACCCTAGATGTCATGGACTCCGAGTCTTCAACCACTGCCTATGAACGAAGAAAATCAGGACCCCTCACAGTAAAAGTTTTGGTGTTGGAGTGGAGTATTTCTCGCTTCACGTTTTGGGCTGCCATAAAAATCAAAATTGTGAAAATAAAAGTGGCAGACGGTGCGAAGCGTTTGGTATCCCTCAAGTGCTGGTCGGCAAGAAGATAAAAATTGGCACTGCTTGTGGGGCCATTCTTATTAATGGTCAAGAAAATGGACATCACTGGCACAGTGTGAATAATGTTTAAGAGTGAAATTGGAATTGCATATCAAATCATTCACCAGATGAGTTGGCTAAATATCCCTTTCAACCCATCTTTTAGAAAAGGAAAAAAAAGGAGACTTGACGAGTTTGTTAGTGCGTGGCCGAGAAAGAAAAATATGGTTGCATCGGGGAAATTTCATATGAGTGGTAGGATGCTGTACACGCCTGCATAACTGGTGACGTTTCGTTGGCATCGACTACATCTCAAAAATGTGGTTGCAGTTTCCACCGATAAAATTTGGCTGACATTATTGCAGCGTTTTATTACTATTTTAGCTTTTCAGTCCATACGTTCTCCAGATTCCAGTATCGATGGTAAACCTAACTGCAACCCATCAGAGTGCTGCTGAAGGTGCTGCTTCTTCAGCAGCCTCGACTTATTATTGTGTGTTTATCAACCATTGTGGTCCGGATGTGAAAAACAACGTCGCCAGCAATCTTTACAGGCGCCTTCTTGATCATGGATTGAGAATCTTTTTTGACAAGGAGGAATTGGAGGAGAGACACAACATTTCTTCCCAGATAGTAGAGGCTATCCGCGCCTCTGTCCACATTGCATTTTTTTCTCCAAGATATGCGAAATCTAGTTGGGGATTGAATGAAAAATTATAAGATTTTGAAAAAACCAGTTATCTCCGAGCAGCACGAGAGCGGGCGTGTGGAAGCCAAGGCTGTGTGCATTGTGGATGTAAGTGGAGTTAGGAAAACCACTCTCGCTAAAGAATTCTTCAACCGTACAAGATCAAGTTACGATGCATCCTCCTCCTTATGCGATGCGATGTGAGAGAAGTTGCAGGTAGAATGTCTGTAAATTATTTGCAGAGTAACTTACTTATGGATTTCTTAAAAAACTCTTTTGTTTTGCCATGCTCTGGTAATTTTAGATGATGTACATCATGTCAGTGAATTAGAAGCCTTTTTGCCAATTAAAGATATCGTTAGCCCAGATAGTTTGATTTTAAGTGGATTTTAATTACATAGTGAAGATAATTTAGAAGACATTGTGGAGGGTGCAGCAACCACGTCTTTCATATGGCTCCATGAGAAATTTAAGAGTCTCAGAAGTGGAGGGGAGCAGACTGGACACATTGTGGCCACATCAATCTCAAGTAGGCAAATATGTGTACGTTTATTCTTCTTCATGTAATCTTATGTTGTAGACTTTAATCATTGAATATCTCTTATACTTCAAACGTCACCATTGCAGGGTGCGCTTCCCGATCTGCGAGAGTTTAACATCTGGGCTTCCCCTTCAGAGATTCCAAAGTCTACAGGGCAGCTAAAAGAGCATTGGTATGGGACATCCACCCTCACCCGAAGTACTCACGGTCACAACCGTTCCCCGACCAATTGGGTCATCTGCAATCCAAGAAATACTTTGTTCAGAATGATCAAGTGATTGGTATAATTGGGGCTTTATACCTTTCACTAGATTTCAAATGGACATCTTTAACCTTGTGATAATGATAAGTTCAAGGAGTAAGCTTCCACCCTCCTGGAATTTGGCTTAAAAAATTACCAATTCAGAAAAAAGAAATACTCTCTAATCAACGGATTCTCAAGCACACGGAGAGCTAATGAACCTCCAGCACACGTCGATATGAAAGGTGCTTCCTCTTTGCAGATGCTTTCAAATTCTTTTTGGAATCCAAATAAACTGAAACATATATCTTTGTAAGGTGCTTCCAGTTTGGAGATGCTTCCAAATTCATTTGGGAATTTGTTTGGGAAAGAAAAAAAAAATGTGTTTATCTTCCATGTACAGAACTGAAAACGTGATTTGTTAATTTGTCTATCTATGTACACCGGTGAGAATCTTTGGAAGGTGCTTTCAGTTTGGAGATGCTTCCAAATTCATTTGGGAATTTGTTTGGGAATGAAAAAAAAATGTTTATTTATCTATGTACAGAACTGAAAACGTGGTTGGTTAACTTGTCTATCTATGTACACCAGTGAGAAGGTGAATGAAAAATGGTAAATAGTTATTTAACAAGGTCTGCGAGTCACTTAGTCCTCGTCCTTTGAATTAGGAAACTGAAACAAAATAATGTTTTTAAACAAAGAAAGCAATATGGAACATGTTATCCATAATAGTTTACATTATAATAATTTTAAAAATCTTTAAAAAGTATGCCTCTTAGCATTGAAATATATAATACTCAAAATTAAGATTAAAATTAGAAATCTAAGTCAAGTCTTACTAACACAACCGGTTGAGGATGGACCTAGTCAGCCAGATGACCCATAATCAAATTTCACGGAGGTGGTTGTGCCCTGTGCTAGGGGAGAAGACATACTAAAAAATCCAGTCAGCTAAAAAGCTGGTGTGGCCCAGAATGAGTGCGATCGCCGATTGACTTTGACAGCTTAGATGCCCCTGGGTCGTGGCTCCTCAAGTCACAGATCAAGCCCGACAAACAAAAAAATTAGAAATGTAAAATCTCAGATTTCATCTTAATCCATTGTGAAAATGTCTTTTTGATTCCTCAATATTTAATTGACCCATCTAATTCAGTAGAAATAAGCATTCATCCCTTTTGTATTCTGCAAAAGGTCTTCCTCAAATCCTTCTTCAAATCATAATTGACTAAGTGGTCCAAACAATTACATAAATAGAAAATTCTATTGGAGAAAACTCTGCCAATGAAATTTGAACTGCCATCAGTTGCAACCATCCAGACAATCTTCGGAACAATCATACAAAATGACATCTGACGTCTATAAATGAACCATACATATGTGAAGGTTAAATCATTTATAAGTCTGTGGGTTAAATTTGTGAAAATATTTGAAGGCATGATTGACAAAATCATTTATAGCTTGTATATAGCCTCTTATGAATAAATGTACCCATGATATTTGTTCATGTGTATGGAATATTATAAATGTACCCATGATATTTATTCATGTGTATGGAAGATTCATATCTTTCTTGCAAATATAGTCATTGTTGAAAGGCTGGAAAGTTCTCATTAGCTAAGTATTGAGATCCATTGATGCCAATGTCGTCATTTTATTTTTCGAAACGCCACAAAAATCAACATAATGATATATCAGTCGGTTCTCTGGATCAAAAATGGCAACAACATACAAATCAAAAGCAAGAACAGAACAACAGACCCTTCTCTCGAAAGGTCCATGTTATCCTTCAGCAGTCAAAAGATACCCGGAAGGAAGATATAAAAAGCAAGTGTCTCTTCGAACTTGGATCCAAATTGCAGGGTACAAAGTCAAAAGATGTTCTCCTACAGCTAGACACATTAAATGCGGCTTTGAGCTTGATAGATAAATCAGAGTGGGAAGAGTCAAGTTGGGCCTTGAAGCCATCCATGCTTGCTTTGATACAACCTAGGTTCTTAGAGCATTCTTGTGGAAAGGTTAGACTCACGGTCGCCTCTTGTCTCAGTAAAATCATAGCCTTAACAGCACCGCTATTGCCCTACAATGATGACATCATGAGGAGGACTTTTCAGGTAATGGTAGAAGCACTCCAAGGGTTGGACAACACCACCGTTCTTACTTTTTTCCAGAAGCGCACAATTTTGGAACGCATGGTGAAATTCAGATTTGGTATTCTTATGCTGGATCTAGAGTGTGATGACTTAATCATTCAGATGCTCCAATACTTCTGCACTGGAATTACAACATCTCATCCAAACTTCATCAAAACAGACATGCAAAAGATCATGTCTTCGATCCTAGGAGAAGATAGGGCCATCTGTGATATTTCATCACACTCTAGATCTAGCATAAGCATACCAAATCTGAATTTATTATCTTGGTAAATTATTACGGAAAAAGTAAGGGTGGTGGTCTTATCAGCTACTAGTGCTTTCTACCGATACCGAAAAGTCCTCCTCATGATGTCATCGTTAACTGGGAAATCTTGTTAAGGCTATGATTTTCTTGAGACAGAGAGCGGCCGTGTCTAACCTTTCACAAAATGCTCAAGAGAGTTATCAAGCAAGCATGGATGCTTCAAGACCCAACTGACCCTCCCCATTCACGGTTCTCTATCAAACAGCCATGTGTCTAGGCTGTGGGAGAATTTTGTACCACTGCAATTTGGATCGAAGATCAAAGAGACACTTACTTTTTACATCTTCCTTCCAGGTATCTTTTGACTGCTGAAGGATAACATGGACCTTTCGAGAGAAGAGTCTATTGTTCTTCTCTTGCTTCTTATTTTTATGTTGTTTCCATCTTTGATCCACAGAAGTATTGTAGCCTAGAGAATCGACTGATATATCATTATGTTGATTCTTGTGGCGTTTCCAAAAATAAAATGATGACATTATGACTTGGCATCAATGGATCTCAATACTTAGCTAATGAGAAACCTGGGAATGATCCCTGTCTAGAAATTAACTTTCCAACCATTCAACAATGACCATATTGGCAAGAAAGATATGAATCTTCCATACACATGAATAAATATCATGGGTACATTTATAATATTCCATACACATGAATAAATATTATGGATACATTTATTCATAAGAGGCTAAATACAAGCTATAAATTATTTTGTCAACCATGCCTTCAAATATTTTCACAAATTTAACCCACAGACATATAAATGATTTTCCCTTCACTTATGTCTCCCAGTGAAATAATTTACTGAAAAATAAAAATCCAACTAGGGTGATAAATATCACCGAAGTGAGAAATGTTGGCTAGGGTGAAAAATAAATTTCACCGAAGTTCCTTGCATAAAACTCTTAGGCTGGCAGGATGCACAGCTCTGATACCACTGTAAGATTCCAAATAATAAAATTTTTGATAGATCTAAAACATATTAGTGTTCTCATTTAATATAATCTTTCATCATGAACCAGAACACAAGAAATACAGCGATTTATTTATATTATTATTCACTGAAAGTAAAATACATGCCCAGACCATAAAATCCTACAAATGGCATGCACAGCTGCTTGACAATGAAAAATATAAGAAACTGAAGCCCACTTGTGAATCCTAGATGGATCCACCACATAAAAATCACCGCTGGGTTTTCGTCCCAGGATCAATAATAGGACTGGCGAGGCCAGGTTCTCAACCCAAACATAATAAAATATATAATCCAGAATGCTCTAAATGCCTAGCTTCTCTCCCCTTTTATAGGCTTGATGGGTCAATACCAACAAGAAATACCATAGGTCAATACCAACAAGAAATACCATGGGTCAATACCATGGGAAAATACCACGGTAAGTACCATGGATCTATTCTATCCACTTTGACTGGATCAAGAAAGGGAATATTATAATCAAGTTTATGCAAGGGAGTTTGGGCACTTGACCATTCATGTCCAGATAATAAGGAGGCAACAAGGATAGCAAAATTAGAGACTTCTTCATGATCATGGGGATTCATCCATAGATGGGTTCGCTGGTTTTCAAGAGAGGACCTATGAAGGATCTGAGCAGTCAAGTACAAATGGTGAGCAACAACACCATGCTCTTCAAAGAAACTTGCAGGACAAGCTGAGCAGTCAGCTTGACAAAGTACATGACGAAAGGAAAGATGCAATTCCTCCTGATGATGTGGTAGTTGAATCTATAAATACAAAAAAAAGACATCCATAAAGAGTATGGGCAATTGGGTATAGACAACATTCCACCAGTACATCCATGTTTGACAACCAGAGAGGAAGGACAACTGATCCTCACATGTGAAGAGGTCCAAGATGAATACACCCAAGGAGAATCAAATGAGGAGAGGATCATGCATTTTCAGGAAAGGATCATGCATTTCAAGACAGATCTTATGTTGTTGAAGCAGAAAGTCTGGACAGTTCGAGACACTGCCTTACAGGAGAATAGAAAAATTGAGGAACTGATAGGGGTATGTGCTGAATCAAAGGCCAAGTTGTCTAGTATTGAGGAACAACTCAAGTCCCTCACAAGGTCGCATGAGGAGTACAATTGGGAGTCCCAGAGCAGCCCTCTACAGGAGTACATAGATAAGTCTTGCAACACTACCAACAACCCACCTTTATACATTGGGAAGAGAAGGGAAGAGTTCTCCAACTGCATCATGTTGGGTAACCAAGTAGAGAAGCATGAATTGAGCATCGAACAACATCAACATAGTAGATTTGCAGATATTCATTCTTTCCCAAGTATGGATTGGCGAGAGATTATGAGTTGGTATTCTATTGATGGGTTGATTACTTGGATGATACCCAGAGCCAAGGGAAAATTACAGCTTGGACCATTTGGTGTAGGCAACAATGGAGAGTTGAAATGGTACCATAACCCACAGGTCACAGGATTTAGGTGGCATTGGGATCCGGAAGAATCCATTGGGGAAAGAATTGTTTGGAATCCAGGGAAATCTATTGAGGGGAGGATTGTTTGGGATCCAGGTATTGAAGGATCCATTAAGGGCCATTCAACATGGAGGGCGCATCGGATTGTATGGGATCCTGGTATTAATGTACAAATGCTTCTGTTGTGGATAGAAGTGGATCGCTTGAGGACAAGCAATCTTTGGGCGGGAGGATTTGTAATATTCCCTTTCTTGATCCAGTCAAAATGGATAGAATCGATCCATGGTACTTACCGTGGTATTTTCCCATGGTTTTGACCCATGGTATTTCTTGTATTGACCCATGGTATTTCTTGTTGGTATTGATCCATCAAACCTATAAAGGGGGAGAGAAGCTAGGCATTTAGAGCATTCTGGATTATCTATCTTATTATGTTTGGGTTGAGAACCTGGCCTGGCCAGTTCTATTATTGATCCCAGGACGAAAACCCCGCGGTGATGTTTATGTGGTGAATCCATCCAGGATTCACAAGTGGACTTCAGTTTCTTATATTTGTCATTGTCAAGCAGTTGTGCATGCCATTTGTAGGATTTTATGGTCTGGGCATGTATTTTACTTTCAGTGAATAATATAAATAAAATGGCTGCAATTCTTGTGTTCTGGTTCTTGATGAAATATTGTATTAAATGAGAACACTAATATGTTTTAGATCTATCCAAATTTTTATTGTTTGGAATCTTACAAATAACTTAAGACCCTGCTTATAAGAAATTATTGTTATCCTTGTAACCTTCCCACACACGTTATAGACACCTCTATCTCTAGAGTTTACTGACTGAACTTATGGTCAGCAACATTCTACAACATGAACACTGACACCTAATTCATAGGTCTAACCACTAAATACAAACATGGATTATAGATACATTGTATCTCTCTTAATTAAGAATCGGAGTTCAAGAGGTTAAACAATGTTTGACAATCCAAATGCTGAAGGGCGCATTCCTCAGCACTTCATACAAGAAAGATTTTGACCTTCCACTAAAGGAATATTACAGCCTTAATTTGTCTCAAGTCAGACAGAACAACAACCACACATTTTATTCAACACAAACATTAAGTTAGATCTATTTGCAATCTAATCTTGTCCGAGCATCTGTCTTTCACATGTTTTATGTGGATAAGTCCATCAAGACTACAATCCAAGATGAATGTGCAAACAGTAAGGTCAATAAAAATTTGAAAACCACATGTTCATTCATATCCAACATATGATTATAACATGAAAAAACTCATCAAAAAGTTATACTTCGGCGACAGGCTACTTGAATACTGATCATTTTACCTCTGGGATAGAAACCTGTAACAAGAACTTTGGGCTATCATATAGATGCAATACATGCCTAAAAGCATCCTACTCCAATGGTTTGCACAGCTTTCTGACTCTAATCCGAACCTGAAATTTTAGTTCATATTAGAAAGTAAAATCATAACTATTTTAAATGCATGCCAACACATAGACGAGTGACCATGGAAACCTTTTTCATCCTAAAATTCTGAATCCTAACTTGAACACTCCATTAAGTAAATTAAATATCGCCAATTTTGCATATTCCCTGCCCTATAGTAGATGGTGCCAAGGCAGTTAATTCAACAGTTTTGCAGCCGATTGTACCTACGCAGGAAAGCTTGGTTTTTCTTTACATTTTTTGTGTTCCTATGTTGTTGGAACAATATTAGATCCTCCAAATCTGGAAGCCTATATAAATATAGGTCACTCTGAAGTGTTTTGATAGCCTATATAAAGACTGGTCACACTAGAGTTGGCAAGCAAGATGATCCCTTCTCATAGCACGCAGTAGCCAGAAATTGTGTACACAATTTGAAAATTGTGAACCAACCTCAAAAATGCCATGTAATTGATGAATGGTATAATCGTATGAAAACAGTGGTAGCCCTGGTGTTATTGTCTTCACTGAATCATGGTATCTCTAAGTAAAAACTGCAAGCACACCATATTTCTGCAACTTAGACTTAAATGGTCCATCTAAACCAAAACCAGAAAATTTTCACTAGGTGTGTGCAAATGACCGGTTGAGCCATAGTGTGAACCAACAGAAACACATAAGCCGCTTTTGGTTATAAGAACAGAGATCCCTGTTGTTCGGGACATATGGCCATGACTTTGGCACCTATGTTATGCCTGAAAGTGTGTCATGACTCAAGAAAATGGCCTTACAAAATAGGATTTCCTTTTCAATTGGTTTTTATGACGAACTGCTTCAAGAAACATGCACCAAGGGCTGCATCGCTTAGGATTTGTACTCAGTTTAGGTGTCACGTTCAAGGAATAGCTATTTCACCAAAATTATCTGGTCTCAACCTTCAGAAACTCATGTCATATAGGTGGAACAAGAATAGGACTGTAATATATGGCTTAATACTCAGTTGATCTCACAAGTTAACCATTAGCCCCATTCATGAATCAGACTTCATATTTTAAGGGCACTAAACATTAAAACAACCCATTTTATCCACAGTTCTAAGAGGATTATAAAGAAAATAGTTCCCTACAACCTAGGTTTGTTTGTGTGAAAATTTATTCAGACAATATATATGTAAAATTTATGTTGACCCCTGCCAAGTCTTTGGCCCTCTACCACTAGGTTGTGGGTTCAATTCTCCTTAGGAGATCAGGGTCAAGTTCCATTAGTTTAGTTGACTTGGCACACCCCTTCAGGCTGAGTCTGCCCTGGAAAATTATGAGGAGCTAGAACTCCCACTATGGTGATCCCAAAGCACCAATAACCCTCACTATGGAATGAACTGTAAATTTATGCTGCTGCAACAGTTGATACTATTGACATTAAATGAATTTGGGGAACCAAAATGAAACCACAGGCCCAAGGAATCCACGATAAAAACATGCAACATTCAAACTCTGATCTTATTCTTGGTGGGCTATACATATAGCCCAGTGGAGTTGTCTAAGGATATATCTAATTGATGTCAAGTGGAAAAAGAGCTCCACCGATGGGCATATTAGTCATAAAACTGTCATGAGAGAAAACCTTATCTGCCTCAATATACTTGTAGAGAACTCGCATACCATCTAAGCTACACTGATAACCACTCACAGTGCAAATGGTTTTTATTATGTTAAATTGAAATAAAAAGAAAAAGAACCGAATTTTCCAAATAGTCGCAGCGAGGGTCAATTCTTACCCTAAGCTTGCCGAACTAAATCCCGCCAAGAACATAGACTAGCAACAACATTCAATGTCATGGGGACATCGACTGCTTGTTTGTTTCATGGATTTTTTTGCTGATTCAATCGCCAAGTAACCGATATCAGTGGAAACCCCAAACTAGCAGAAATCCCCATGACTTGACAATGGCACACAGATGCTCATTATTTGGCAATTTCTCGTACGAAGAAAGCACATCTCTGTTGTGGCTTGTTTTCAGATTTACACTCCGTTATTAGCCCTATAATCTTTGCCTTCAAATGGGTTTTCTGTGATTTCGCCTTCTTTGCCTGTACACGGTGAGATCTTACGAAGTGAAGGGGAAGTCAGTCCTCTAGCTTAATTGGAGCCTTCAAGACGCAATGCCTTCAAGTTCACAGGTAAACATATTTTCATGTTGTGCGCGACTTGCAATGTGGTGGCACTCCTTTATTCGAATGCTCACCCCTCAGCCTTCATCCTCGTAGGGCCGAGCATCTCTCTCGCCTCTTCCATATCTTCTATTCATTAGCGCAAACGACATTTTAGTTTTTAATGGAAACTGTTCTTGGCAATCTTTACTATTTCTTTTTCTTTTCTTTCTTTCGAAAAAATACTCCAAATCCCTCCCTCAAAGGTTTAATGCGGACATGGTTGTGGAAGCAGCAGAAATAAACATCAGATTGAGTTAGATATGCAACTCTTAGTTTCCAATTAAATGAAAAGTCAAAGTTGAAAGGAAGAGTCACATAGAATATGGGAAACTGTGTTTTTTAATCAATCACTTAAAATGTATTCAAGCGATGGGGAATTCGTATAAAAATATGACATATGGAAAAAAATATTTTTTTTGTTTTTATGAAAAATGAAGATTTGTAAATTAGATGGAAAAATGATATTTTGAATATTTGTAGATTTAGAATGTTGATTAATGTATTCAAGTGATAAGAAATTGGTATATGAATATTGTCATATTAAAAAAATACCTTTCATGAAAAATGAAGATTTGTAAATTAGTTGAAAGAATGATATTTTGAATATTTGATGATTTAGAATATTGATTAATGCAATGGTAATAATTTTGTTAATAAAAAATAAATATTTTTATTATAAAAAATGTATTGGTTAATTAATTATAACATGATTGATGTCAACCTTCAAGGCTAACACATAGTTTTTATTGAAATTGTCCACTATAAGATTTAGGTCTATTTGCTTGCTTGCTAGCAAGGCTAACACATGGTTTTCAATGAAATTGTTCACCATAAGATTTAGGTTAATTTGATAGGAACCCACTATAATATTATAAATCAAACCTAAACATTATAGATCAAAATTTTTAAACTTCAAGCTATAAATTTAATTTATTCATTATTTAATTTAAATTTGTAACACATTATTCATATTTTATATATATGGGTGATGGCATATACCTATATGTTACTCTATGACAGTGGTGGGACATGGCAATGGGAACTTGATAGTGATTGATTTGTTGCTTTCCTAATATTATTTTCACTTTAACCATACTTTTGTGTAGTATATAATGTTTGAGATAGGACACATACACAGAGACACACACACCATATTCTTATATTGATGGGAACCTCCAGCCCACACGCCAAGTCAATTTAATAGATCAACAACTATTTAACACAGTGAACAATAAATGTGATTACGTGGCTTTGCAACGTGTGTTTATTTGGTTTACACGTCGGATTCGCGCCTTTTGGTCTTCACAACAGGCCTCGAGCCTTTCAATCCTTCGCGGGATTTGCTGTGGTGTCCGGTGATATGCAATTAATTGCACAGTAATGGCATCGATCGGATCGATCGGCCCACTTGCCAATGCATGTGTTCACATGTCCTTCGCCCTTTTGCTCGGGGTCATTTCTTCAGTCGGTCATTTGTGTTTCTGCTCCACGCGGTGTGAGAGGGTTTCAACCCTGCGTCTCTGTTCCAAGGGTTTACTCTTCCCTGCGATTTTCTGGCCACGGTAACTGTGGCTACGTCCGCGAACTGGAACTGTTGCAATGGCGTTTTGGTTATTCAACCTCCTTGTTAGCTCGGCTCCTTCTCACTGTGATTGGTTTGTTTCTCTGTTTCTCTTTCAACACCTACAGGTTCTTCGATATGCCAATTTCTCTGGTTATTTCTCTTTGCGGCTTGCTTCTAGCCTAACTTCTTTTTAACATCTGTGCACAGGTTCTTTGGGCTTACAGTTCTGAGCTTCCTCCGGTTAACTCTGCTCCAGTCGGCGACTGTGTCGGTAAGCCATCTCTCTCTGCTTCAAAACCTTGATTGTTTTGTTCCCATACTGACCATGAGGCTCCTTGCGAGCAGGTTCAATTGGTTCCTTCGTCGGTTACTCGGCTCCACGAAAATGCTCTTTCTCTGCGCAAGGTAAGTGCTCAGGTGTTCTCCTCTTCCTGTTAATCTCGCTCGAAACAACAAATTAGACGCACAGGTTTTCAATTGATTGTTTGCTTTTCTTGTGCAGGTATCTCGAACCCTCCTGGTTTCCCAGTCTTTCGTCCTGGATTTCGTTCGGCTTCTGGTTTCCAAAGGTAAGCCCTCACTGAACTCACACCCTTCACAGTAGAAACCTGTTCAAATGTTTCGTAGATGATTTCGTGCCATCTTTTTCCTTTCAGGTTTTCTTATGGCGTTATCATGCTACTGTGGCTATGTCTGTTTACAAATATTGTCACTCTGACAGGATTCGACTTCCAAGTTTGCTCGGGTTCTAAAACCCCACCTGTAACCTTCGGGTGCTCTTTGGAGTTTCTCGCCTGTGGCTGTAGGGTTTCTGGACGAAACCCTAAGTTATGAATCTTGATTTTCTTACTATTGTTTCAATATGTAATTTAATACATTCCAGTATGGACTTTCGTTCTACTGTTAACCCTGACAGAGGGTTTATACTATTCTCAGTTTTATTATGAATAAAATGGCACAGCTTAATGTAAATACCTGTAGATTTTAATGTTCCACGTAATGGGTTGGCTGTTTGGATCTCGCCGTCGGTGTGTATCTTGTCGTGTTGTATTCCTTTGTACTTCTCTTCAGTTCTTGAGTGCGTTGATCAACGCCTTCGTGTTGTAACACACCTGCACTTTGATAACAATATTTCTCTAATGGAAAAAGAAAATACTTAACTATGTCTACTCCTGAATTTGCATACTAGCAATTTGACAGTGAACTTTTAATCTGTATCACGCTTCAGTATTCTAGATACAATACAGATGGTATGTTTTTTGATCAATGTTAAAGCTCTGTTTTTATTTCTCTATTCAATGTGTAAATTTGCAGAACCCCTATACAATCACCTGTTCGTTCTTTTAGTAGCCTCCCTGGAGGCCAATTCGTTGCCAACTGATAACTGTCTCAAGTTGGTTACACAGTTACATGTTTCACATTATTACTATTTTCACTTTTTCACTCATCGAAATTTTACTCAGCCTAATAATCTACTGTAGTTGCTTAAATGAAATAAAAATAAAAAGTCAGTTACATCAGACAACTCTACTGACCACTAGTCCTCTATCCTAAGAAGAAATAAATTAAAACGGGAACAGGTTCAAAGACCTGTAGAATAACTCATCACTGAAAAACATAAAACACCTGCCTGTCGGTTTGCCACCCTAGTCGGATGCTCCTGCATCATATATGTTACTCTATAATAGTGGTGGGAAATGACACACACACACACCATATTCCTATATGTTACTCTATAATAGTGGTGGGACATGGCAATGGGAACTTAATAGTGATTGATTTGTTGTTTTCTTAATATTATTTTCACTTTAATCATATACTTTTGTGCAGTATATAATGTTTGATATAGGACACACACACACACACACAACCTATTTCTTCCTAGTCTAATTGGAAGATAATTTCAAATTCTTATTGTTGGTTTCACTTTTCCCAATGCATAACCTTAGGTTAACCTATGTTTTCAGTTTTAATACAAATATGCATCCAATTTTAATATGTTTTCATTTGAATGGCCTAAGTAAAATACCAACATGTCAAGTAATAATCATCATAATTTGTCTTTTACCTTCCACCATGCCATTGTCTAACCCCACCTCCACACCACGACCTCTCCCCACTGCTTGTTTCCCCAAAGGCATGTGAAAATGCTTTTGCTAACAATTCCCCCGTACATAGAACTTATAAAAGTTAAGCTAAATTAGCTACAAAATAATTTGCATTTGTCGATTGCTTCTCTACAACTTGATTTGCTACTAATACTTCATTTTTCCTTGGAATTGGGGTTTGAACCTACCTAACTATGAAACTGACTAAGTTGGTGTAAAAGTGTAGATAAACATATTAGGGAGATTATAAAGAAACCATGATCTTCCTAGAAATGAAGAAGGGATATATGATGGAATCTACAGAATTTGGTAACCCTACAAAAATTTGTTGAGGCTTAAAACCATGACCTAGAGGTAGACGGAGAGGACAAAGACATAGTAGTGATGCATCTCCTTCTAGGGAAATATTTATGTCATTATTGGTTTTGGACAACCAATAGTAAGATCTATCAAATTTTTGAAAAATAAATTTTTATATTTTAGATGGTTTTTTTTTTTTTTTAAATATGTTTCTATTGCTATGTCATAAGCATCTATGGTTGAGCATAACAATTATGAAATTTCCTAGTTTGAGAGTTATAACTGCAAATATTGTGAGGAAGTTTAACTACATATAATTGTGTACCACTTTTAAATGTGCTCATAGGTTAGCAATAAAAAAATGTCTTACAATATATTTTGGGCAAAAAATGAATGTAAGTGTCCATCTTTACAACAATTGCAATACTCGTCTTGCCTTAACATGGAAAATGCATGTGTTCCATTGTAATCGGAAACTCACCTCGATGTAGCATGATGCTATTTTGGGTCAATCTTGATAATTTTACTTCCTTTTATTGTTTTGAGCCTATTTCATGGTTAGATGACTTATGGAACTGCAAAATTTCCTACTAAATTTGAGGATGGAAGCATGATTGAGCTATGTGAAAAGCCCTATAATTGTAATCTTGTACAAGTTACTTGAAAAAACGCATGGCTATTCAACTAGTTCAACCAATATTTTTGAGCCTCCCCACTTTGGATGAACTAAGAGCCACATGCCCTATTAAACTAGTTAGGCATCTCAATAAAAGAAACATTAAGTTTGCCTTCGACAACATTGTCCATCGATTTCAAACCTTTCTTCTGGAAAACAAAGCTATTGTATTAAAAAATCTCTTGGTCGTTAACATACTATCTCTCCAGCTCTAGGATCAAATGATGCTAGGGTTTTTACTCATCTACTTTCCATCTATGTATAATTACAAAGATCAAACCATGATGGCTCCATTACCCTGAAGGTCAATATTTTCACATTCAACATCCATCTCAAACTTGCAATATTGACTTTGCAATCCATCACATTGTCCTCTGGAAGACCTAATCTTTCATTTTAGGACCCAACTTGATGCAGTTTTAATCTTTTGTCTTATTCTTGATTGTAGTAGCTTTAGAACATCATATGAAATCTATACTTTGATATTCAACACTCACCATTATAGGATTTAGGCATTCATCGACATAAAAGCATGTTTTCATTTTCTCCTCTTCATTCCTATAGGAAAGCGCTTCATTCTTCTCCATTATTGAATTAAAGCCAACAAACGGAGATTCATGGCTCTTGCAACATGAATTGTTTCAAATATTACAACTATAATCTCATTGGACGACTCTCAAAGAGGGAGATATTTGGACAATACGAAATCGTGTAGCAGTTGTGTATTCATGTGTACTTCTCTCATGAAATGGTGATTATTCAATATACAATACAATGTTACAAAGCTTGGGGAAGGGCTTAGGTCACTGCCCTATTTGACCTCCCAAAATACAACACAAGGACAACATCCAAAAACACACTTGGGTCACCCCTTGGGTGGGTCCACCCTACTCATCCACCCATTGATTGGCAGGATAAACCTGTAGATCTACTCCCTTGAACTTGCACAAATTATTGCTTGTACTTCGAACTTACTACCAATAAAAATTCAACCCTACGACACTCTTATCTAGCATCATCAATGAATCACTCCCTTTTCGTAAGAGTCAAACCCATCCCACCTTTCCCTCATGGGTAGTAAGGGCACATCGATCCATGTAAAGTGTGATATAAGGTTCTTGACCTACGACTATGTAAATTCCTTGTCAAGTTCTTCTTATTCTCCTTTATTTTTATTCACCTTCTCCACTTTCTCCTCCTCTAGGGTATATATACAAGCAATGGGTGTAATGTGAATCGTACAATAACTCTTCAGCTCACTTGGGCTGACCCTTTGGCTACACTATAATTTTTTTACTCTAACATTATGTGAAGTCCTATGCCACCATGCCGCATGTGTTACTCGACTTGGTCAACTCATCTCGTTTGGGTCGTGTGCTCCTCGGTTTTGTGCATCTCCTAGTCATGATTTCCCATTCGTGCCATATGGCTACACTCATATCATGACACACATATCTCAGCTTAGTCATGCTCATCTCATGGGAATCTAATCCCATATCGGTCCATCATGCCAAGTGTGGGTGTGGTTATCTTATCTAGGTCCATTGTTTCCATGTGTGAGTGTGCTCATATCAACAATGGGCAGAAACCCCCAATTCCCCCCTTTACATCACATCAAATGTCACAAATCTTATGATGGGTGAGTCACCTCACTCTCCATATTTGTGATGAATGAGGTGCATGTGTGTGCTTGTGTTGATGGCATGGAAACCCCTAACTCATCTCGTTGGCACCAAACTTGTCTCACACAATGGGTGAGTTATTACAACTCATCTCATGTGGGAGGAGACTATGTGATTGTGGTGCCTGGTTGAGATGATGAAGAGTTGCAAGTGGGAGTGGGTGCACCAAAACACTTAGGGGAGTTACAGACATAGTCTTGGTTGATCAATGATATAATAGTACAAAGCATCATGTTGGATAAAATTTATTGTGGTACATTTAGCTCTAATATTATCAAGATAGGCACAAAAATTTCTAATATGATAGGTTACATCCGATGAAAAAAAATGAAGTGCATTAAAGTGAATTTAAAGTGTAATAAATCCATTTGCATTAATTCTGATATAAGGGACTATAGAGCGTACAATAGTACACCAAAGAGTTTAAAAAATAAGCCACTATGTTAGGTATATCTCACAAGAACCCATATGCACTTCTCAAGTATTTAGAAAGTCCGCACAAGCATTTAAGGGGTTAATTGATATCCATTAAACCTAAAATATTTGATGAGAACGGTGTGCAAGCAGATTAGATAGAGAATATGGACCAAAATAAAACATAGCTAAGTGGTTTTCAATAGAAAGACCACCAAGATCCTTCCAAGGTAGAAAAAAGAAGTGGAAATGGAAGGATAAGGAGATAATAGCCACAAAACATCGGTAAGGTTTTGAAACCCATTGTAATCATTGTAATATTAATGGCCACACAAAATATAAATGTTGGAAGCTACATCTAGAGTTGAATCCAAGGAACCGTAATAAGGATGGTAAGAAGAAGAACACATTAATCTTAGATTTAATAAACCTAATAGAGATCAACTTAGATTTAGATAAAAATATTGTTTTCACCATAATATAGAAGGGTGCAAACCTAAGTAGCCTCTAGCCCAAGGAAGAAATGGAGATGACTAAACTTTTCCATGTCAAGATCTAGGTCAATAACATAAAGGTGGATGGTACTTGACTTTGGTTCACAAACCAACATCATAGTATATTATCTAAGAAATCTTGGATTAGAGGTTCTTGGCCATCCTCACTCATATCATAAGGGTGGGTAAATAAGGATGTATATGTGAGGGTTACTAAGTAGTATAAGTTCAAATATTCTATAAGTGAAAACTATTTTAATGAATTGGAAGTAGATTTAGTACCACATGATGTGTGTTTAATGTTTTGAATCCCATACAAGTACATGAGGAATGCAATCTTCATGAGGAGAGGAAACTAGTGCTATGTAACCAAAAATAGGAAGTCCTTCATCATCAATGCACATAAAGGGAAATCCAATATCTCGTTGTAAGTATTGACTAAGCCAAGAAAATAGTAAGTTCAAGTAGGGAGTTTCAATTGATTTTCTTAAGAGACAATAAGCCAAGAAATGAATTCGTAAAAGTAAAGGCATCTCTAGAGGGATGTACTAGATATCACAAGCATCAATTGTATGAGATTTTGTCAACATATAGAGAAGTGTTCTATGAAACTAAAGGGTTACCACCTAATAGGTAAGTGGAGAACAAGATACAATTGTTGCTTGAATCCCCATTGCAAAATATTGGTCCATATAGATAGTGCATCCTAGAAGTAGATGAAGCGAACAAATAATTGAAATAACTATTGGACTAGGGAGTAATTCAACTAAGAACCTACCTTGTGAGTCAATTATCATCATAGTGCCCAAGAAGGATGGGACTTGGAGAATGTGCATTGACTACATATATTTGAGTAAGATCACCCTTAAGAGTAGATGCCCTCTACTTTAGATCGACGACTTGTTGGATCAATTATAACATGTGAAGTACAACACCAAGTTAGATCTCAAAATAGGATAACAATGGGTATGAGTAAAAGAATAAGACGCCTAAAAGACCACCATCAAGACAAGTCAAGGTCTATATGAATGGTTAATAATGCATCATGTACATTTATGCATATAATGAAATATGTATTGCATACCTTTCTGAATTAATTTATAATAGTGTACTTAGGTGATATGATGGTTTATATCTATACCCAACAAGAGCATACCTCACATCTCATGCAGGTTTTAGAGACCATGAAAAAGCATAAATTACAAGCAAATCTCAAGAACTGTGAATTCGATCAATATTCATTGGTGTACTTGGGGTATGTGATTGGTGGAAGGAAAATCAATATATATCTAACAAATATGGATGTCATCATCAACTGTCCAACTCCTATTAATGTCATTTAATTTAAGAGCTTTGTCAAGCCAACACAATACCTACATAAGTATATAAAAAAAATCAGCTATGACTACACTATTTAATGCAATAATAGCTAGTATTAAGACTTTATGGTGGAGAAAGTATTTTGAAGATATTAACTAACAACATTAGTCAATCATTTGTTCTCACATTTCCCATTTTGTAGAATGCTTTATAACTAGAGAAGGACACAAGTGGATATTCTATGGGATCAGTTTTCATGCAGAGGGATAATATGATATGTTATCGTTATGAAATGTTCCATAGTAGAGTCTTGAATAACCCTAATATGGCAAGGAACTCTATGATATGATTCAAGCTATTAAGAAATGGAAGTCGTTATTTGATGGACAAGGAAACTATCATCCATGTAGCATTACTTTCATGTCCCATGATTTTTTTATGGGTTATGGGATGTATTAATGAAATTTTAGTTCCAATTTTATTGAATGTCCAAACTGTCAAGTTACCGAAGACTATTGATTTAAAAAGAAAATTATGAAACTAGCTATTAATATGTTCATCAATGACGTAATTAATTCAAAAAGTAACATAAAATATTGCATTAAAGAAAAAGTGATTTAATTAAGATATAAAATACCGCTTAATTAAATACCTTCTATAAAAGTGAACACATATATATATATATATATATATATATATATATATATATATATATATATATATATATATATAACTAACAATTCAAACTATTGCATAAGTTAAACAAGAGTGATAATTGCATAGTAGCATAGTCCCTGCCTCTTTTGATAGTTATCGATATGTTGGAGCGTTTAAGGAAGTGTGGGGTCAAAATCTTGTTCTTAGGAAAACAACATTTTATACACGGTGGCACCTTCATTTTTGCAATCGTTGTTCGAAAATGCTTTCTTTTCCACAATATTTTTTGTAATCTATCATCATTCGTGTCTCTGCACACTTCTTCCATACATTTTAGCCCTCCAGATGTCTTCTTTCACAAAATTACTTTCCCGCACTTGTTTTTTCTCACACTTGTGACCAATCATTTTAATTACACGACAATTTCAAATTTCACTGAATAGCAAAATATGTTGACATTGTGCCAAGTAAAACCATTTTTCAAAATTTTCAAGTGTTCTTAAATATTTTTTAAATGAGACATAGAAACGTCATTGACATTAAAATGGTCATGACAATGGATTCCAGACTTGGGAAAAATTGTTGAAGTTGAGGCAATTCGTGAGAACTAGAAAGAGGTAAATCATAACGGTGAACATTATGCATTCCTGTGTTAATTTCTTACCATTAACTCTGCTTTTGTGGGTTAATAAGGATAGAAAATTATCTTGAAGTTTAAAACATTGGCGAATCTCACTAGTCCCTAATATGAAAAATATAAAATGTTTATTGATGTATTTGTAAAATCATTCAAATTTATGGTTTTATATATACTCTCTATATAATATTGGCTATTTTTAACGTAAAATAATTTTATATTGTAAAATTTGGGCGAATCATTTTTATAAGAAATGGAAATTGGCAAATATTTTTTTTGGAAAAATCATCGAAAATTAGCTCACTTACGAATATTAGCCCCTAAAATTTTCCATGTTAATAACTACCATAAACATGATCGATCAAGTGAAAATTGAGGCGTTGTATGAGTTGCGCTCTCTATCCACATCAGATCACCTTCCTTATCATATCAACATGATGTGATTTATTTCTTGAAAGGCCCTTAAGTAAGCAATAATCTAAATAAGGGGATAATTAAGTGTGGGGGATGATGCCCCAATAATCCTCTCTGTGCTAGCGCACCTCACGAACCAAGGAGATAAGAACCTGAAGCGTTATGTATATATAGATTCTAATAGTAAGTGAAAAAGAAATAAATATCTTCGTCGCCATCACTTTTATCTTCCCTACCTTAAACCATATAATTCAACAAAGTAACTTATCAAACGAGAACCGTATCGAGTTCTCACTTTTTAGAGATAGCAAAAAATCATCTGATTTTGAAAAGTCTTGATCCACAGTACAACTTTCAATTTTCTTAATTAACAATTTTTTAAAATGTTTTTGTTTTTCATGCTGATTTTGAAAAGCATTGATGTGGCATCAACCTCTTTTTTTTGGGTTTATTTTTGACATTTTAAATTTTTTGATATATTAAGTATGGATAATTTTTTTTAAATGTTGGTGATTTTCATGCGGATTTTGAAAAGTCTTGATGCAACTAAAACCCTTTTTTTCAAGGGTAGATTTTTGACACTTTAATTTTTTTTATGTTTTAAGTATGCACATTTTTTTTAAAATATTGGTTATTTAACCAATTTTCAAGTTGTCTTCTTCTTTTTCTTTTTGCTTCTCAAGATGCATGTTTTTGAAGGGTTTTCAAGTTTGTGTTTTTTATTTTTGCAAAGTTAAATAATATTAATAATAATATTTTGAAATTATGTTATATATATATATATACTTCAATGCACATAAAATATTTCTCACCAAAAAGATAATAATTTTAAACAATTTACAAAAAAATATACATTTTGCATATAGATATAATTTAAAAAATATGCATTTCAAGACTTCTTTTGACTGAAAACGAGATGTGTAAAAAGAAAAAAAAAATAGTTGAAAAATAGCAATTTTAATGAAATTTGTATGAGTTTTTTTTTATGAAATTTGTATGAAATTTATGTATAGAAATCATAACATTTGATTTTTTTTAAAAATAATAATTCACATAGAGTTTTTAAGTAAAAATAAGAAAAAAATCCAATTTAAAAAATAAATTAAAGTATCAAATTAAACTAAATTGTTAAAGTCATGTCTCACTAGCACAACCGATTGAGGATGGGTCTCGACAGAAGGGAAACCCAAGATCAAACCTCACGGAGGTTGGTGCGCCTATGCTAGGGAGATGAGACAAATTAAATCCAGTTAGCTGAGTGCTCGTGTGGCCGAGGCTGGTTGCGATCCCCGAGTAATTTTGATGGCTTAGATACCTTGAGTCACGATTTTTCAAGCCACGGATCAAACATGATGTAATCTATAATGAACTCAGACCACTTGACAAACAAAACAAAATTATTTAAAATATATATATATATATATATATATATATATTTATTTATTTAAGAAAAAAGAAACAAAAATGTGAAAAAAAAATTAAAACACTATAAATCAATAAAATAAAAAATTATTTAAAAAATATCAAGATAACAGAATTAAAACACTATATATATATTTAAAAATATATTAAAAAATTAAATTTAAAAATAAAAATAAAAATTAAAAAATAAAAAAACTAAAAGGCGTGGGCCATGCCAAACCAAGAGGGGAGGACCAAGTGCACACTTCTACACCTCTCCACACATTTCCCTCTAGGGGAGAGGCTTCTATTGTTGTGCAAGGACCAGTAGTAGTTATAGTACTGGTCCCACACATCCATCAAACAAGAATGACAAACTCACTAAAAATATGCACATAAATATTTGATAATAAGTTATATAAGTTATATAAATATGTCCAAAATGGGCCCAGTTTTTTACTAGACCAACAACTGTCATACACCAAGTCTAACATCACACGTTGACAAGACCTATTGTCTCAAGTACCTCCAGTTCTGAATTACCAACTAAGGCAAAATGCACTACAAAACATTACAATGCTACCCATCCAAAAGTACAGTTATCCCATCAAACAGTCACCCACTGATTTTGCATTGGGGCAATAGATCTCACTGCTGAGTAACACCTGGACAAAGACTGGGTAACACCTGCACAAGGACTGAGTACCACCTGCACAAAAATAGGTGAAATGTCTGTCAGCCATATGTACATGTTCATTTAACCATTCAGCCTATTGAAGACATTAAATGACACCATTCAATTCAGGAAATAGTTCACCCAACCTTTCATTTCAAGAATTAAACACAACAGCCCTGGAATTACAGGAATTAAATTCAGGAAAGCATTTCAATTTAGGAATTAAATTCAGGAAAGCACAAGGATCAACCATGAAAGCTTTTCAGCCATTGGATCATGTACAAATCAATCCACAACACATAGTTAAATTTGGGAGATGGCAATCCATGCCAATCTTCCCTACGAATTAAATTCTAGATCATAAAACTATAAAACATCAACTCTTACTACATTTGAGGCATTCATTATACTCTTAAACTACTGTTGACATACATTCAGAGTTTTCAGACAGTGTTCCATTCATTTTGCAGACATACAGTTTTTAGAAAATGAGTTTTCGGACAGTGAGTTTCCATTTTGTAGACATACAATCCTTTTCAGATAGTGTTCCAGACATAGAGACAGAGTGTGCTTAGTGTTACATTCCAGACAGAGTGTGTGCACAGTGTTACATTCCAGACAGAGTGTGTGCATAGTGTTACATTCACTCTCTTCATCAGTTGCTGGAGCATTGCTGGAGACATACAGGTATTTCGTTGTTCTTCAATAATGTTATTCAAGATATTGAGTACTTTATCATTATTTTAGTTGAGAAACTATGTTAAGTTTGTAAGTAATGAGAGTTATGTTTATAAGAAAATCACATAGATTAAAGAAGCTATGAGTGTTCAAACTAGCTTACTAATTAACTAATCCAAATTTCAAGTTGGAATTTTTCTAAACCTTTAAGTCCAGTATTGAGTAAAATCTTTCAAGAAATTGTTCCAACACACAGTCCCCTAAGAACAGTACATCAATTTCTGTGGAGCAAATGTAGTTGTTAGCGTTCAGGCTATTACAAGTCCATGTAGCTAACAGCGTTCAGGCTATTACAAGTCCATGTAGCTAACAGCGTTCAGGCCATTACAAGTCCATGTAGTTATTTCTAGTTTCCTACAATATAAATGTAGTTGCCTCCTCCTTTTGTTGTGCTTATTAACTAGATTTGGATATTGACTTTATATTGAGTAAAATCTTTCAAAATTTATAAGAACAACGACCTACTAACTACATAGGAATAGTGCCTGCTAACTACATAAGAACAACAACCTACTAACTACATAGGAACAGTGCCTGCTAACTACATAGGAACAGCAACCTACTAACTACATAGGAATAGTGCCCTTCAAAATTTATAAGAACAACAACCTACTAACTACATAGGAACAGTGCCTATCGGGCAGAGGATTTTCCTAAGAAAAACAAAGGATTCATAAACCTTGAACGCCTACACACAGTCCATGTCCAAAGATAAGTCCATTTTAAAACAGGCACTTACTGATTTTAGACAAGTCCATGTAGCTAATAGCCATGTAGGTATCACATATCTTTCTCCTGTTGATATTACAAGTAATACATAATTGACAAGTAATACTTCAATGTCAATTAATTCACAACAAACATACATTTCTAGTTGCCTACAATATAAATGTAGTTTCCTCCTCCTTTTGTTGTGCTTATTAAGCAGATTTGGATATTGATTTTATATTGAATAAAATATTTCAATAAAAATAGTTCTAACACACAGTCCATGTCCAAAGATAAGTCCATTTTAAAATAGGCACTTACTGATTTTAGACAAGTCCATGTAGCTAACAGCCATGTAGGTATCACATATCTTTCTCATGTTGATATCACAAGTAATACATAATTGACAAGTAATACTTCAATGCCAATTAATTCATAACAAACAACTAAAGATTTCATGTTATTAGCAGAAATTTTGGAATTCATACATAATTATAGTTTACTCTATACAGTTGTGCTGTAATACTTATCAAATTTCTTAACGATGTTGGAAATTGCAGGTTGTAGCCATGCCAAGAGTTTCTGTTGCAGATCGGATAAAGAACAGGAGGCGAGGGAGAAGGGGGGCCCAACTGCAGAGCATTTCATCAGATGAGGATGTCAATGCTCCCATTGCTCCCAGTAATGTAGTTGAAAAGGACCCTATGGTTGCAGATCATCCCAGCCCACCATTAGCCACAGAGCCACCTTCAACCACAATACAAGGTGCAATTTCAACAAAGAAAATCAGTGCAATCAGAGGTTGGACGAAGCAAGACATGCTTGCTGCAATTGATGACATCGAGTTTAAGGGATCCGTGCATTTGCAAAAAAACATGGTATTGCTGCCTCTAACATACATTATTGGATAAATGGGTTGACTAATACAAAGCGTAGAGGGCATGTTACAGTCATGAATGAAGAGGAGGAGGATGAGGTGGTGGAGTGGTGTAAAGAGATGGCCCAATTGGGACATGGGTTAGAGCTTATACAACTTAAATCCACTGTAGCTCAAATATGTCAAGGGAGGCCAAACCCCTTTAAAGATGGTTTTCCTGGTAAGTCATGGTGGAGTGGGTTTAAAAAGAGGCATCCAGACCTTGTGTTACGTACAACGGAGGGCCTTGACAGAGACTGGGCTTTAAATCTATGCCCTGCAATTGTTTCCAAGTTCTATAACACTCTTTCTGCTGCATATGACCAACACTCATATGCCCCAGACCATATATGGAACTGTGATGAAACAGGCTTACAGGCAGGAAGAAATTGTGGTATGCGGGTAATTGCCAAGAGAGGGAGTAGAAATGTGCCTAAGATATTGCCTAAGAGTAGGGAGTGGATCACAATTCTTGCCTGTGTCAATGAAATTGGTTCATCAATACCAATATTTTATCTATTTAAAGGTAAAACTCAACTAAAAAATTATATACAAAATTGTGAACCAGGGGCATGCATGGTTTCACATCCACATGCATGGATGACAAAGGAACTGTTCCTAAATTGGCTTTGCCACTTTGCTACTTCTGTACCTGGTGGTGTCTCGCTTGAAAACATGCACTTGATGATTTTAGATGGCCATGGAAGCCACATGGCTGTGCAGACAATCGAGGAGGCCAATAAGTTGGGAATTGACCTGTTAACATTGCCGGCTCATACTACTCATAGATTGCAGCCCCTTGATGTGAGCGTGTTTGGGCCTTTCAAGAACTATTTTAGGGTCGAGCGAGCTTCATGGATGGCAAAGAATCCAGGGGTGGAAGTAAAGAGGTTTGAGCTAGCTGAGCTTGCAAGTAAAGCATTTAAAAGGGCTCTCACACCTTCTAATATCAAGGCTGGATTTAGGAGGACTGGTATATGGCCACTCAATTTTGATGCTCTTATGCATGATACCACATGTAGCCAAGCATTTGAAGTAGAAGGTCAGGAAGCAGAGAACTTAGAAGAGCATGTTGGTGCCCAAGAAGATGTAGCTGCTGCTGAAGGTATAATTTCCCTTTCTGAAGGGTTGTTCTGTGGTGGTGATGATGCTGAGCATGTCAGTGAGACACAGTTCAGTGATGAACCAACTAACAATATCAATGAGGCTGTGACACCCACTGATGCAGCTGACAATGAGCAATTGACCATGCCAACCCAAGTAAGTGCACCATCATGGTTGGCAGAGGCTGTGATGAATATCACTGGAAATAATGTATCTACCACCAATGAGGATGAAATCATGGACATGCCTTCACAACCATCAGGGTTGAACACCGAACTTGTTCATTGTTTTGTGGAAAATGGATCACTAGAAGAGGAGCCTATTCAGCATGAAGTACCTGAAGAAGAAAACAATGGGGGCCAATCAGTTGTCCCAGAAGATGAAATCCAGCAGGCAGGTCCAGAAAAGCAGAGATTACTTGGTGCATTCCTAAAGCTACCAGTAGAGAGAGTGAAGGCCTCATCAAGGAACTCAACCTCAGATTATCTTCGTTTAGGGAGGAGTTCACAATTTCTCACATCTGAAGATTATATGAATTTAATGTTCGAGTCTGAACGTAAAAAGAATGAAATTTAGGAAGCTAAAAAGAGAAAGAAGGAGTTAGCCAATGAAAATATGGTTGCAAGGATTGCAACAACAGAAGCTCGAGCAAAGGAAAGGTTGGAAAGAAAAAAATAAAGGGAAGATAAGGAACATCAAAAGCAATTGTCAAGGCAATAGAGAGAGGCAAGAAAGGTTCAGCAAGAGTTGGAAAAAGGACAAGGGGTGACAAGTAGAGAAGACCATGGTTCAAGCCAGTTTGAGGCAAATAGGTTGATGTCTAACACGCTGGACCACATTGCAGAGCAGACACCATCATTCCAAGACCTTATTAACATCCAAGTCCCTAGCTATCAGGCAGGGGTTAGGCCCACCTCTTATACCCCTACCAGTGCAGGTTTGAATCCTAATTGTGTTTATATGACACCTGTAGTCAGTGCTGGGGTTAGTAACACAAGTGGACACTTGGGCTACTCAGTCCCACCATGGCTACATGGAGCAAATTGGAGTCAACCATATGCCAACATTCAGGCACATCCTAATCATCCAATGTTGGGTAGTCCACCATACTTGGGCAATGCAGGAAATGGAAGCCATCAAGCATAGAGGTGCCATGACTTAATTTTTGTAACTACAAGACACTGTGATTTTGGTAAGGATCAAATAGGTTTGCTAATGATAGCATCCATGGATGTTTGGGAAGCTACAAACATTTTCAAATTAGTATGTATAAAACAGTGTCTAAATCCTACAAGTTTGTTAATCTGTTGAAGTTATAGCCTTAGCCTATATCAGGTTTTTTATGAAGTTATATATAAAATAGTTTATAATTCCTACATATCAAACAGTTTCTAAATCCTACAAGTTTGTTAATCTATTGACGTTATAGCCTTATCCTATATCAGTTTTTTGAATTCATAATTGAACAAAGAAATTGAATTCATAATTGAATTTAACATCATTAACAAAGCAATTTGATTGCATCTAAACAAATCATCCCTTGATTGCATCTAATCCTGTTAAATAACAAGTATCATCAAAATTCATTGCAAACTTCATCAATCAAAATCACTCAATAAAAAGGAGGTTAACATACTCATCTCTGTGGTGGTTATACCTCGGCTCTGTGGTGGTTATACAAAGAAATTGAATTCATAATTGAATTGAACATCATTAACAAAACAACCTGATTGCATCAAAACAAACTATCCCTGGAACATTACATGCTCTTTGATGAACAGAAACAGATACCAATAATCATGTTAAATAACAAGTATATCAACATGGGGAGCAATTGATTCTTGATCAAGACATTATAGCCTTAAGCTTATATCAGTTAGATCAACATAGGGAGCAATTGAAGTTATATCCTTAGCCTATATCAGATTTTTGAATTCATAATTGAACAAAGAAATTGAATTCATAATTGAATTGAACATCATTAACAAAACAACCTGATTGCATCTAAACAAACTATCCCTTGAACATTACATGCTCTTTGATGAACAATAACAGATACCAATAATCATGTTAAATAACAAGTATATAAACACGGGGAGAAATTGATTCCTGATCGAGACATTATAGCCTTAGCCTATATCAGTCAGATCAACACAGGTTGCAATTGAAGTTATAGCCTTAGCCTATATCAGATTTTTGAATTCATAATTGAACAAAGAAATTGAATTCATAATTGAATTGAACATCATTAACAAAACAACCTGATTGCATCTAAATGAGAAATTCAAAATAAATGCAGTCAAAAATCCAAAAATCATTTGGCACATTTTAGTCATTACATTATGTGAAAAACCATTCTTATGACATCTTTACACTGTACAGAGGTGATTCAATTAAGATGAGAGATGAAGTGGCCTTGCATTGCATCCTGTTAAGTAGATGTAATAAATTAAATTAAATTATGCAGTACCCAGAATACCCACATCCTAATTCAAAATCTTTAAAATGTTTTTATCAAGCTCAACATACCATACTTAATATGCAATAATGCATAAAAAGATTGATTTAATGTTTCTTATGACTGTCAGTAAAAACTATAATTAAAGGATTGTGAGATTATATAGGGGAGAGGGGTCAGTGCCCGAACACCTCAGCAATGACTGGACCAGGTGCCACGTAGGACATCGCCACATCATGTACGTCAGCTATTCGTTTGCATGCCTTTCATGTGGCAGGCAAGTATATCAACACGGGGAGCAATTGATTCCTGATCGAGACATTATAGCCTTAGCCTATATCAATTAGATCAACACAGGGAGCAATTGAAGTTATAGCCTTAGCCTATATCATATTTTTGAATTCATAATTGAATTGAAGTGATTCAATTAAGATGAGAGATGAATTGTAATATATCTAAATGTCAAGTGATTCAAAAAATATCTAAATACAATAAACCAGTCCAAAAGAGCGATCGTGTAAAATAGAATTGCAACAATGACAAGAGTAAAGACTAATAGTATTATACAACTCTTGAAATCCTACGTTATAATGTTCAAGTGCAATCTAAACAAAAGCAAATAAATCGTTGCCCATATTTTATTGAATTGAAGTGATTAAATTAAGATGAGAGATGAAGTGGCCTTGCATTGCATCTTGTTAAGTAGATGTAATAAAATAAATTAAATTATGCAGTACCCAGAATACCCACATCCTAATTTAAAATCTTTAAAATGTTTTTATCAAGCTCAACATACCATACTTAATATGCAATACTGCATAAAAAGATTGATTTAATGTTTCTTATGACTGTCAGTATTTGGACTGTGATAAAAATAGGAAAAGCAACATCTTTAAAACAAGACGTTGGAAAGGTCACAAGAGTGGAGTTCCGTAGTGGTTATGTTAATGTATATTGTATTGGTTGCAATTCCTCTCATTAAAATTAATTAAATATTGAGTGATGAGGAGACATGCTACACTGTCAATATTAAAGTTATGAGCACACATTCTATACTCTCACACTTAGAATTTGATGATTGACATTACCTACCATCTTAAGTTTTTATCATAACCTTCAGTTTTGATCTCAGCCCATGACACCTTCAAGCTTCAATTACCATTTGAAAGAAGTACAAAGGGAAAATTGACATGTAAGTTCACTCCTTTATGCAGAGATTATATCCATTGACATTAGTAGCCAACAAATATCTTGTAAGTTGTCTCCTCTATAAACATTCTAGATTCTTAATCGTTAGTTGCTTGTGTTACTTGACCGAGATTGTAGAATTTTGTCTCGGGTTTTATTTCATGACGTAATATTTCCAATTTATGTTTGAAAAAGAGCAATGAGACCATACTGACCTTACTCTCTACAAGGGACATCCTCAGACCGACAAACAAGTTTTACTCTAAACAGCAGTCCTAAATTTTGTGTGAATAATGACATTTCACTGTCAAAATCCATAGACAATTCTTTAACTAACTGAACTCCTTCAGAAACTTAGAAAGAATCAATATTCTTCCTCTAATACAAGCAGCTGGTAGAGGATTGCAACAATACCTGGCCTGCTTTGAGGAGGTTTCATTTCTAGATAAGGTGTTTGGTTGTTTCTTTCCAAGCCAATGTTGTTCTTTCCAGCACAATAGAATCGTTAACCATAAAAAACTGTGGAATAAAAGAAAAACTCTGAAACAAAACTACATGCCAACAGTTATTTCCATTCACCATATTTGTTGCTTCTTAATCAAGATGTTCAAGTTCCTTTGAAAGTACAAAATGTCACCTAATTAAAGCATGCCAAATCAATGGAAGATGCTGAAATATCAATCAATCATCTCATGGATGATGTGTCCGAGAGAAAAACTAAGTTTTTACATCTATAGATGTTAAGGCACATATCAAACTCATTATAACTCAGGTGGCATGTAACAAACTAAAATATATGTCTTTCATTGAGCGAGCCAATCGCTTAATTATTATGTGATATTGACATTACAGCAACTGGAAAAATTCCTCTCAAACCTCAGTAAACCTCTCGATTTTCCAATTACAACCCTAAACCCTAAACACAGTAAAACCCTAAACCACAGTAAAATACAGTAAAATTGTGTGATATTGACATTACATCAACTGGAAAAATTCCTCTCAAACCTCAGTAAACCTCTCGATTTTCCAATTACAACCCTAAACCCTAAACACAGTAAAACCCTAAACCACAGTAAAACCATAGTAAAACACAGTAAAACCACAGTAAAATAGTAAATAAGCTCAACATAGAACATCTCCTTAAGGTTAAATGTGTTTACAAACACATACATATCACTGGTAGGACAGAGTCCTACCTTAAGACTCCTCTCATCCAATTCCTCTCCCTCTTGGCCTTCCTCCTTGCCTTGCCAGCCAACTGCATTGTCCTTGGCTTCTGCACTGACCTGCAAAGAAATAAAAAACACAATCATTCAAAGAGCACCAACATTAAAAAAAATTGCAAAAACACTTAAAACTAACAGGGAAACGCACCTGAAAGCACAATTCACAGCATCCAGAGCTGAAAAATGCACCTGAAAACAAAATTCGGAGCATATAGATCTGTAAGCCATGCAGCACCGAACTGCAGAGCTGAGGTATGTCCACCATGGAGCCGAGGTATGACCACCACCACCACACAGGCGAGGTAAGCTCACCACAGAGCCGAGAAAAGCCACCACAGAGCCGAGAAAAACCACCACAAAGCCGAGTTAAAACCACCACAGTGCCGAGCCTAGTAAAACCACTACAGAGCCGAATAAAACCACAAAAGGGCGAAGGTAAAACCACCACAGGGCCGAGGTATGACAAAACAGAGCTGAGCATAGCCACCAAAGAGTCGAGGTATAACCACACAGCGCCGAGGTATAACCACCACAGTGTCGAGGTTAAACCACCATAGATCCGAGGTTTAACGAACACAAAACCTAGTGTGAACAGCCACAAAGCATAAACCAGTACCAATTTGAATGCCGCCGTGGCCGAACTAGAACCAGGGGAGCTCGAGCCAGGAGAGCACGGGTGCCATAATGACGGATGGAGTGCGCGGACGGTGGTGGCGAAGGCGTCAGACATCGGAGAAACGTCGTGCAAGGAACGGAGACCAAAACGCATAGCAACCAGACCCGGAGCAGGAAATGAGGCTTCGTCGAGAAGCCTCCACAATATGGCGGGAGATGACCTGCTGAGCAGGTTACAGACCGGAAGGACTGGCTGCACGTTCCTGCCACGTGAAAGGCATGCGAACGGACAGCTGACGTACATGACGTGGCGATGTCTACGTGGCACCTGGTCCAGTCATCGCTGAGGTGTTCGGGCACTAACCCCTCTCCCCTATACAAATTGATACCTTCGTCTTCGATCTCGCTTTTTTTTTGTGTGTCTACACCATCCAACTTTGGAACCATGAGGATGGAGTGAATGTAAAAAAATGAAGGTGTGGAGATGATACACATTTTCATTTCGAATCTTTACTAATAGAGATAATCAAATGAGTTGTTTTTAGTATAATTTTTTGAAAGTTGTTTTTGGATTTTTTTGTCTAATTTCTCTAAAATTTAGTAGGAATTTATTGGAAACATAGGTTTGATAGGTAACCTCGCACAATCGGAAAACAATTTAAATAACATAAATCAAGATACAACCTCAACATTTTTAGCCAGATTCCAACACCAGACACTTCAAAAAAATCGCAAAAAATACAACTCCATAATCAAATGGAGCTAACAAAAACTGGTCATATATCGTAACGGCCAGGTGGGCGAATTTAAGGTTGTGAAGTATTTAGTGCAGAGGTGTGAAGGTCCGCGAGTGTGGAGAAGGGCCTGTGCACCTCCACACTAGATTATTTGAAACATGGTGCAAATGAGTTCTTTTTTTGTTAAGCACTTTTTATTGTTTGTTGATCTTTCATCGTATTTATGTTACTTTATCCTTGCACATAGATTGGGAGTGCACAATTGTTTGTTCATGTTTGCGACAAGGAGTTAACAACTCATGTTTGCACAAATTGGTCAGTTCCTCTCATAAAGATTCAATTCATGTTGTTCTAAAACTTACGAAAAAAACATGACAGAGAAACTAGTCTTAGTCTAATAAGATCATCATTATCAAATTTAATGATTCGTTCACTACTTCCAATTCACATGCACATAATTTCTAAGAATGAAGTAACTCCCACCAAGTGCTTGAGATGGGTTGGGAGAGCATCGTCCAATATTGACATTTAGTTTTTGAACTTGCTTACACAACAATAGTAGAAATAAGTTATCCAATAAACAAATAGGGAAAGCACGCCTCTTGCTTAGGTGGTATAGTAATAACATTGCTAACAAGATACATAAACAAGATAAATTCTAAGTAACCTAGCAGGAATTTGGCTAGTGAAACAGGGTAATCACATAGTATGCATGCGGGCCTCTCTCAATTATTTTGAATTTCAATCTTGCGTATTAATTAGAGTATTGTCCAGCTATTTATCTCCCACCCACCTAATATTATATTAATATGTGTTCCGGTGGTAGTATGCACTATATGACCACTCATAACCATGGTTGGTGCACTTGAACAACGTAGTGCAATTATAGAGCCCCTGTAATAGATATAACAACAAAGGAAAACACTTTACTGTGGAAGTAGTGAAGTAGTTGTGCAGAAGAGAAGAGAGGTGTGTGAGGGAGAACCTTTACTCCACACATCTCCACTTTCGTTCCGTACAACTATTTTCTCAATTGGTTAATGTTTTACGTATCATGCATTTTGTTTAGGGCTCAATATTTGTTCAACCCACCACCTCATCTCCCTCATTTATGTAAGGGACCTATCATCTCTTTAGTTTTGGGATTATTAGGGAAAGCAGTAGCAATGTTACCCCTTTAGTTTTGAGATCATTAGGGAAAGCATTAGCAATGTCAATGTTAGTGTTAGATCACTCACGAATAGAATAGAAACTTACATAATTATCTTTTTTTTTTCATTTTAAAATTATTTGTTAGGCATTAAAAAATAGGGGAAAAAAACACTCCGCTAGGGTTTTACTTCCCATCAAAGTGCTCTAGGCCAATCAGAAAATGAGAAATACATTTTCCAAAAAATTATAAAATTGTGTTGGTTGTCTCATTATCGTCCTCATTCATTGGTCTTGTCTCAAGAGCATTTGCTTCCTAATCCTTGATTCGGGGGTGTTGCTTGACTTTCCCCCACTACTTCTTCCATGAGTCAATCTAGGTGGTTCATTAAGCTGAAGATTTGACATTACAAGTTATGTTAATTTAGGGTTTTTGCCTTAGAAGGCAACCCTCAATCAACCCTTAGTTTATGTGGGGGAATTGTGTTACAGTTGTGTATTATTCTATGAGAGAAAAACAGAGGACATTGTGTGAGTTAACATTTTTAATCTAATGTTAACCCTATCTAAAAATCAATCTAATTATTATTATGTATAAACACAATATAAATTTAAAATATAAAGAGGTTTACGAACACTAAAAAAAGAGGTATGGTAAATAAATAAAAATATAAATAAACTAAAAGTGTGGTAAATAAATAAAACCTTTTTTTTATATTTACTCCATAAACCTCTTTATATTTACGAAAACTCAAAAAACACGTTTTAATACCATGGGCTAAATACCATGGGCCAAATACCATATTTATAAAAGAGGTATGGTAAATAAATAAATATAAAAGATGTATAAAGAAGTATGGTAAATAAATAAAATTATATCAAATAGGATTAGAAATCAACATCTAATTATATGCCAAGCCTATGGGCCAAATACCATGGTAAATAAAAGAGGTATGGTAAATAAATAACGTATAAATAAACCAGAGGTATGGTAAATAAATAAAACCTACTTTTATATTTACTCCATAATCCTCTTTATATTTACTAACACTAAAAAAATAGATTTTATTTAGGTGAAGCCTATGAGTCAAATACGATTGGCCAAATTATTATTAATACCATGCCAAAAAGTATTAAAATATTAATATTATTATTAATGTTAAATATAATATTCATATTAATATTATTAAATTTAATAAATTTGGATTAATGCAAAATTAAATTTGTTATATTATAATATATATTAATATATCATGATATATATTAATCTTAGATATATATGACCATGATGTGTAAGTATGTTGGAAGCCCAAAAAAAACTAAAGAAAATTAACAATCACTTACATAACCATATAAATAAGCATTTAAAAATTCAATAAAAATAAATTTAAATAATATAAATTTAAAATATAAAGAGATTTACGAACACTCAAAAAAATATATGGTAAATAAATAAAAATATAAATAAACTAGAGATATGGTAAATAAATAAAACCTTTGTTCATACTTACTCTAGAAGAGATATGGTAAATAAATAAAAATATCAATAAATGACAGGTTTGGTAAATAAATAAAACCTCTTTTTATACTTACTCCGAAGGTATGGTAAATAAATAAAAATATAAATAAACTACAGATATGGTAAATAAATAAAACATATTTTTATATTTACTCCATAAACCTCTATATTTACAAAAACTTAAAAAAATGTTCTATCTAGATGAAGCCTATGAGCCAAATACCATGGGGCAAATTATTATTAATACCATGGGCCAAATACCATATTTATACAAGAGGTATGGTATGTGGCCCAAAAACCATGGACCAAATTATTATTAATACCATGCAAAAAAAAACATTATTAACTCTAACATTAATATTAAAATATTAATATTATTAAATTTAATAACTTTATATTAATACAATATTAAATTTGTTATATATATATATATATATATATATATATATATATATATATATATATATGGGAGGGAAGAACAATGACATATGATAGAGGTGGAGAAATAGGGGGAGTGACAAGGGAGAGATAGAGATAAATTAAAGGAGAAGGGAGAGGAGGAATTAAGAGAGAGAGAGGGAGAGGAGTGAGAGAGGTAGAGAAGGGTAACAGAGGGAGAGGGAGACATAAAGATGGAGGTGGAAGAGAGAGAAGGAGAGAGGATTGGAGGGTAGAGAGAGAGAGAAGGGGGAAGGGAGAGGAAGGTAGGAGAAGAAGGATGAGAGGAGGTTGAGAGAGGGAGGGATAGAGAGATGGAGTTGGAGGGGGAGAGAGGGAGGGAAGAATAAAGGCATAGAGAGTGAGAAGCGGAGAGAGAGGGAGTGACAAGGGAGAGATGGAGAGAGAGTGTGTATATGTTTAGGGGTGAGATAAAGAGACATAGGAGTGATGGAGACAATGGGGGAGTGGGCGGGGGAAGGAGAGAGAAGGAGAAAGGTAGAGATATAGTAACATAGTTGGAGAGAGAGAGAGAGTTTTGGGGGAAGAGAGAGGATTGGAGGGAATAGAGAGAGAGAGAGGGTGGGGGAGCAGATAGAGGGAGGAAAAAGAGAAAGGGAGAGAGAGAACTTGAGAGAGGGGAAGACATAGGATTGTATGAGAGAGAGAGAGCGCAATGGGGAAGAGAGAGAGGTAGAAGAGAAAGGGAGAGAGAGGAAGAAAAAGAGAGGGGACTTGACAGAGAGGAGGAGAGAGGGAGGGATAAAGATACAGAGTTTGAGGGGGAGAGAGTGGGGGATAGAGAGATGGAGCTAGATGGGGAGAGAGGGAGGGAAGAAGAAAGACATAGAGAGTGAGTAGTTGAGAGACAGAGGGAGTGACAAGGGAGAGATGGAGAGAGTGTGTGCATGTTTGGGGGTGAGATAAAGAGACAAACAATGAGAGATGGAGAGAAGGGGGGAGAGAAGGAGAGAGATAGGCATATATTAACAAAGTTGGAAGGTGAAGATAGAGAGAGAGAGAGGCGGGAGAGAAAAGAAGAGAGAGAGTGAAGAGGGGTAGGGAAAGAGATATGGAGATGGATGGGGAGAGAGAGGTAGGTAAGAATAAAGACAGAGAGAGAGAGAGTGTGTGATAAGGAAGATGGAGAGAGAGGGAGAGAGGATAACATGAGGGATAGGGAGAGGAGGAGGGACTGATAGATAGATATATTGGAGAAAGAGAGTGTATGTTTCGGGGTTGATATAAAGAGACAAAGGGAGATAGAGATATAAATGGAAGGTGAAGAGAAAGAAGAGATAGATGGAGACAAGGAGGGAGGGACAAAGAGATTGATATATATGGAGTGAGAGAGTGTGTGTTTGGCAGGGTGAGATAAAGAGATAAAGAAGGAGAGATGGAGGGAGATATAGATATAGATGGAGGGGGGAGAAAGGGAAGAAGGTTTATTGCACTAGATGCATTGATTTAAGTGTAGATGGTGATTTCTAATCCTATTTGATTGCTTGCACTAGATGCATTGATTTTAGTGTAGATGTTGATTTCTAATGATATTTGAATACTTGCACTAGATCCATTGATTTCAATTTAAATGATTGCTAATCCTATTTGATTGCTTGCACTAAATGCATTGATTTCTATGTATATGGTGATTTCCAATCCTATTTGATTGATTGCACTAGAGACATTAATTTCAATGTAGATGTTGATTTCTAATTATATTTGATTGTTGCACTAGATGCATTGATTTTAATGTAGATGATTTCTAATCCTATTTGATTGCTTGCACTAAATTCATTGATTTCAGTGTAGATGGTGATTTCTAATCATATTTGATTGTTTCCACTAGATGCATTGATTTCAGTGTAAATGTTGGTTTTTAATCATATTTTCCTACTTGCACTGATGCATTGATTTGAGTGTAGATGCTGATTTCTAACCCTATTTGATTACTTGCATTAGATTCATTGATTTCAATGTAGATGTTCTTTTCTAATAGTATTTGATTTCTTGCGTTAGATGCATTGATTTCAGTGTATATGTTGATTTATGATTTGATGTAATTGGATGTATGATGGTACATTAATTTTAAAGTCATTGGATTAATAGTGTGCATTGAAATCGGTGTAAGCACAAAACATTATTGACAATGTACAATGATTTTTATGTTATAGTAATTAAACCTATTAATATTGGAGATCAAAAGAGAGAATGTATGGTGTTTGCTACAACAATTCGAGCTAAATATTTAAATGGTTTACGATTCCAGTTGTCTTTTTCATATGATCGATATGAAAAGATGACAAAGCTAACAAGAGTGACAATAAGAATAGTAGAAAAAAATAGTTTGAGATTGATCACAATGAATAATATTTGTAATTGAATACATTCTTATTATTCACATTTTCTATCATTCAATATTATTACATTGTCACATTGCATTAAAAAATTTTATAGTTATTTTACAATTTTTATCATCTCAACAAACTAAGCAAATTTAAAATTAAAATGACTCATAAATCTCAGACATATTTAGCATATTTAAAATGATTATATTAATATTAGATGTATTTACATATTATTGATAAAATTAATCATATGTTCCTCATATTATCGATAGATTTTCCTTGGCCGCACACCATTGAAACCAGCCTAGATCTATCTTAAGTCTCGATATATCAAGTGCGGAGAGAGATCAAATCTCCCTAGGTGAAAACCTTTCCTCAAGTTTCGCCTTCAAAAATGATTTGCACCTCTAGACATTTGACCCCTCTTTGAGCTTGATAGATCCAGAATTAAGATGGATCTAAACTACTTATATAAATATTATATTATATATTAAAATAAAATTATGTTATTATATAATATTATATTAAAAGTGATTATAAATGAGATATAGAAAATTAATACAAGTAGTCTTTAGTGCGACTTTTTGAAGGCTTTTGCAATGGATTTTTCCGGTCTAATTTCTCTAAAGTCAGACGGGAATTCATTGAAAATAGAAGTCTGATTGGTAACCTTGCACAATTGAAGTGCCCTAGGGGTTTTTTAGGGTGTTGAATCCATATATACAGTCAAAAACCAGTTTAAATAACATAAATCAAGATTTTACCTCAATTTTTTTCACCCAATTAATCACACTAAAAATAACTACTATATATTGTATATATTTTGGTTGCATTTTGGATTGATATATATATAGTATTAAAAACTATATTTGAAAACTTAAATATTAAATTTATTACTAAAATCTAGATAACCTTCAGTAATGCAAGGCAGTCCCAAAAATACCATGTAAAATGTATAATTAGCAAGGCAATCCCAGAAATACTATATAAAATGTATAAATAGCAAGGCAGTCCCAGAAATACTATGTAAAATGTATAAATAGCAAGGCAGTCCCAAAAATACTATGTAAAATGAATAAAGATGGTATATGGCCGTAGTTGCTTATTTATTATACATTTTGGAACATTCCATATATGTTGGTATAAAATTTAGCCAGATGTGTTATAATCACAAATTTGAATTGTGACCTTTGACAATCATAATGGTAAAAATATTTAAGTACTTCAAAGCATATAATTGTAACCACTGGTTTAATCATTAACTGTTGGTTAAGTTATTTGTTAAGACTTTTAAATATTTACTGTTATTATTTTGGAAAACAAAATATTATGAACAGAAATTATTTTTTATTAATGAAAATTGATTATGGAATTGATTCCATAAAGTAAAAGACAGATGGTAAAAGTAATTTCAAGATCTAAGAGTTAGTTGAACAGAATTCAGTTCAAACAGTTGCCCAACCTCTGAGGATAAAGGCTTAATCCCAGTGAGTTTTGGGGGTTCTGGTAACTGTGAGAGGGGAAATTCTAGAGAAAATATTCCTAGACTGGTGTTAACCAGTGGAACATTCCAAATTTTTGTTATGGCTGAAATTGGAGATTGGACCGGATTGTCCCGAAGTCTCTTCCATGTGATTGGTTAACTACGAAGCTCAAACTTGGAGCACAGGGGAGAGTTGGAGAACGCAATAGCCTCACTCAAGGAAGGGAGGCATAATATCAGTCAAAGAAACAAGGAAACAGATAAATATTTTTGTATGTATGTTTTAGAACCCTAGATTATACACAAAAATCATTTGTACTTTTAACAAGGTAGAAAATTGTATATGTCATTTTTTCTCTTTCTGATAATTACAAAATAGGTAAGAAGTAACACTATTTTCTAATAGTTATTTTGAGAGTTGTTAACTCCAAAACCCTCAAAAGAAGGTTTTCGGTTGGTTGCCTTGCTGTCTATGATAATACATGGACACATATGGTCGGGACATATGTTCTATTTAACTTTTGTATAAAGAAATGTTAGAACTGTAAAGAAGCATAGAACTGCAAAAGTAGAAAGAAGCTTACTATGGAAGTATGAAAGGACAAGAATAGTATGGTACTTAAATAAGTTTGCATTCATTAATATACTAAAGAAAAGAATCTGAAAATGAATCTGAAAGTAACAGTAGCCTAGAGAAAATATTCAGAAGTTAATGACTAGTAAAGACATGATTCTAACCCATCTACAGAAATTGTAACTCAAAGACTGTAAATTCCTAGCTTGGAAATTTAGAATGAAATCATAGATAAAGAACATGGTTACTAGAACATGCAATTGCTTAGTAGTAACTGGAATGATATTTCTTTTTAACAGAGAATTTTCTTTAAGAGCTAAGTATAGGATATAGAAAAAAAAAAAAAAAAAAAAAAAAAAATATATATATATATATATATATATATATATAGAATTTAATTCAATAACTCAATGGTGAAGAGGGACTTTATAAATAAATATGAGAAAAAGCCATAGAAAAATAGGTGAATATAGCAAGTATTGAATCCTATGTAAACTCAACCAGAAAGCAAGCTCCAAACAAAGGAAAGGAGAATCTGTTTTCGTTTTCTTTTTACGAAATACATTTACAGATATGATTTTAACAGTGTAATTGTTCAAAAAGCTCCATACTTGGAATAATCTACAGTTAAGATGAAAATGAACATGTGATAAAATATAAAAAAGAATAAACTACAAAATAATTCATGAATGTGTTGACAGAATTTTGGTTACAGATTTAATAAAAACCTCAACGCAATAAGACCCTTAGCATTACAAAAGAGCTGAATGGGAAAAGATTGAGAAATGGAATTAATTAAGTAAATGTAAACATTAAACTCCGAATCGTATTTTAATTCAAGGAAAAACCATTATCCATTGTTTCCTTCAACGTATAATTCCAAAAAGTTCAAGCAAAGGCTCTTGCATTACTGGAATGAAATTATTACAATCCAAAAACTGATAAAAGTGTTACACACAATTCCCTACAAGGCATGGAATCTGAAGTCTTTCTTATGACAGAAAGCAGAGAAAACCATTAGGAAATTTGGCAACGCAAGTCGTGGGCTTGAGACTCAAACCCAAATAACAAATAGGGTACCTGTTTGGAGGAGAAAAAAGACTAGTCAAGGTTTAGTTGGAGTCTGGAGGAATGAATGCTTCGCAAAATGACCTCATATGTTTCTGAGTACGTACAAAGAATTCCTGTAAAAAGGAAAATCGATAAGGATTAAAAGCAAGATATCGTAAGTAAATAAATGAAGACATAAAAAAATGTTGCAAGGAGCATGAAGAGAGAATACTCAAATGGAGATATACCTATAAAGGTATCCTTCCAAGATTTGATGCCATAACCCGTGTATGCAAGGGTGGATTTGAAATATTAGGAATGATGAGAGCAAAAACTTTAAAACCCCTATTTGATTCAAATTGTTATGAAGGATAACCATTACCTTTCCTATCACTGGAGCGGATTGGACCTAGGAGATTTGCTCCAAGAAAAGAAACCTGGAAAGATGTCGTTGGAAGTGTTGCTAGCACCAGACAAAAACGATTCTGGTGTTAGTAGCGATGGATTTAAAAAAAAAAAAACTAACAGGAAAGATAAACTGCCAGAGAAAGCAAGAAGAGAAAGGATAGATAACTCACCAAGGGAAAAAGAAAACCCAGTCGACCATGAATTTCTGGAATACTCTGAAGAATTGTCTGTGGTGTATTTCGATCACAATATGTGTCGAGAAAGAAGACTGTAAAGGAAGGGCACATCTATAGAGCGCAGCATGGAACACCATCAGAATGGAGAATAAGTGGTTAACGGGATAGTCAATAACCCCAAGAAACCCTAAGCCATGATCACCATAGGATGAGAGTGAGTCAGATCTATGTTGGAGAGTTGGAATAGTTGTCACCGCAAATGTAAGCCATCCAGTGGGAATGGAGATTTGTCAATGGAGAATTTAATACCATTACTTCCAAGTATGAGTATTGTGCTGCGATTTGACAGGCTCTAAAACCAACCATTGAGGTTTCATTAAAACTAGTACGAAGGACTTGAATAAACTCTGTTGCAAATGGGTAATGCCTCATGAAAAGAGGAATCCAGTTGGACAAGCATCAATTATAATCCAGCCAAATTAAATTTAACCCTTCCATTGTAAATAAAGGTTCATAACTTAATTGAAGAATGGGTAGTTAAGCCAACGAATGATTACCCGTCTAGGTTTAAAGCATTTGTTTAAAAATTATAAGTTGTGAATAATGTATTTATATTAATGTATTATTTGCTAAAGGAAGAAAGTACGTGTCATAAAGTAGATTGGTAAAAAAAAAATTATGCTTTATGTTTATGTATGTTACAAGTGGTATCAGAGCAGTGTTAGTATGCTAGGACCCTATGGGTCAACTAACGTTTAAGTTGTGTACTATTGATGCAGACAGAGAAAAGAAGTTAACATGATACAATGAGGAGGGTGCTGACACAGCAGCCACCTCCGAATGCCAGGGAAACACAGCCCCAACCGGAAATGAACCCATAAATGTGAGTGCAGCTGAGCGTAGATCAACACCAGCAAACTAGTAGGTTGTTGGAGGAACAACAATACCAAACCAGCATCCTCTTAAACACAGTACATAAGTTACAAGAGGAAATGGAGAGAGTGTGAAACGATAACGCATGGTTGATGCAAGAACATGAGAGGATACTAAAAAGCCTCTCCGACAAATAGAATCACGAGAATGAGAAGCCAAGTACTGATAGAGATTTTCAGGAAGGAAATGAACAGTGGACAAGAGATAATGACACTGACAGAATGGAAAGAAGTCAATCTCAACGGAGTAACAGAAATAAAAACTATAATGAAGCTGAATCAGATAATGTATCAGATCAAAAAGAAGTGAAAAGACAGAAGATAGAGCTACAAGGAGAATTTCAGAAAATAAAGCCTCCTACATTTGAAGGAGTAGAGGAGGAAGTGGCTGAGGCATGGCTGATAAACATGAATAAGTATTTTCAAGTGTATGAATACAACAGTAATCTCAAAGCTAGATTGGCTATTTATCAGTTGAGGGAGAAAACCACCTTATGGTGGGAGGAAGTGAAAAATGTCCACAGTATCGAAGACTAGAATGTAACTTGAGATGCATTCCAACAGTATTTTAAGGATAAAAACTTAACAAAACACTTTTATGATGAAAAGTCTAGGGAGTTTCATGACTTGAAACTGGGGCAAATGACGATGGATGAGTTCATCACTAAGTTTACTTCCTTCATTATGTTCCCTATTAAGAGATGAAAATGCTAAAGTACATCAATTTTTGGGTAGTTTGCCGACTTACATCAAAGAGCGTATTGAGTTTGTGAATCCTAAGACTATGGATGAGGCAATCAGAAAGGCCAGGATGTGTTACCAGCAAGCTAAAGCAAAGGGTGAACAAGGTAAATGCTGGCGGGCAAAGAAAGAGCATAAGGGCGGTTCTGGTTTTAAGAGAAACAAAACCAGCAATTTCAAAAGTGTTGCCAGAAGCTCAGTTAGAAAACAATTTGGAAGGAATCATCAAATAATAAGATGACCTGCAGAAGAGAAACCCACAGAAGCCTCTAACAAACTAGAACCAACCCAGAACCAGAAGCCACCTTTACAATGTTGGGGGTGTCGTGAAGCACACTACTACAGAAATTATCCACAGCGAGGTAGGAGTGAGGCAGTTACCAATTTACAGGAGGCCTCAACCATGGGTGATTTCGCTAGAAACATACCCAGAATTAATGCAGCGCTGGAAGATCGGCAAACGGACTACCAATCGAAAATGATTGAACTGGAAGGTAAATAGCTATCTCAACCTGTTTCTATTTTGGTAGACCTAGGTGCAAGTTTAAGCAGAAATTTGTAAGTTGCAGAGTCAGTAATTCAGAAACCCATGGCTGGTACAGTTAGCCACTAGAGAAAAGAGGAAAGTTAGTGCTAAAATACCGAACGGTGCACTAAAAATTAGTGAACAATAGTTAACTGTGGATCTGAATATATTACCTTTGGGTTCTTATGATGTGCTACTTGGCATGGACAGGTTGGAGAAGCACTGGACGTTAGTAGACTGTAAAGAAAAGATCATCTACTACAGAATGCAAGATGGAACCCGCCAATAAATACAAGGCATAAAGAAACCTTTAACGCTGCGTCCAATCACAACATCCCAAATGGGCAAGTGCATGAGGAAGGGATGCCAGCTATATGCCATACAGGTGGGCTTTACCAATTCTAAAGAAAAAGCTCCCATGCTAGAAAATATACCAATAGTACAAGAATTGAAGGACGTATTTTCAGAGGAAATACCAGGCTTACCACCAAGAAGGGACATAGATTTTACCATTGAATTGGTACCTGGAGCATCACCAATTTCAAGGGCACCCTATCGAATGAGTATACCTGAATTGACTGAATTAAAAATGCAGTTACAGGAGTTATTAGATAAAGGGTACATCCAACCAAGTGTATCTCCTTGAGAAGCACCTGTGCTATTTGTGAAGAAGAAAGACGGAACCATGTGAATGTGCATGGATTACCGCCAGCTTAATAAACTGACTGTTAAAAACAGATATCCTCTACCGCGAATCAATGACCTGTTTGACCAAATGAATGGAGCAACAATATTTTCAAAGATAGATCTAAGGTCGAGATACCATCAGATCTGGATTAAGGATGGAGATATACATAAAATTTCTTTTCGTACAAGGTACGAACACTACGAATTTATGATGCTACTTTTCGGGTTGACCAATGCACCCATTAGGGGAATTTTGAGGTCTAAAATGGGCCTCCTAAGAAAAATGTACAACAAAAATAAACTTTATAACAACCAATAGAATTCAAGATGATGATTTCAACCATGGGGGATGATTTACCATTTTTTAAATAAAAGGGTAAAAATATTAAAAAATAATAAAATAATAAAACTACTTTTTCAACTCGTATTTTCAACTTATCTCCTACAATTTTTACTCAAATTTCGAGTGGGAGTACTCGTTGGATGCAAAATTTAATTCCTCATTCAAGGAGTACCCATGTTGCATACATTCAATGAACCCTGCTACATGAAAAATGGGAAATACATAAAAAAACGTGATTACAATCATGTTTTTTATGTATTTCTCAATTTTTCGTGTAGTAGGACCATCAAAAGTATGCAACATGGGTACTCCTTAGATGAGGAATTAAATTTTACATCCAATAAGTACTCCCGCTCGAAATTTGAGTAAAAACTTTGGGAGATAAGTTGAAAAAATAGTTTTTTTTTCATTTTTCCCTTTAAAATTTGATGATGTCATTAAATCTTATTTGATTTTTTCCACTATTATTTTATAATTTCCTTAGGAGGCCCATTTTAGACTTCAAAATTCCCCTAATGAACAACCTTTATGAGGTTAATGCATGGTATATTTCACCCCTATCTGGATAATTTTGTGTTAATATTTATTGATGACATATTGTTTTATTCTAAGAATGCGGAAGAATACAAAGAACACTTGCGAATAGTACTAGAAATGTTAACGAAGCATCAACTGTATGCTAAATTCAGCAAGTGTGATTTCTTCAAAGAAGAAATACAGTACCTTGGTCACGTTATTTCTGCTGAAGGTATTGCAGTTGACCCTGAGAAAATCAGGATGATTATGGAATGGAAAGTACCTCAAAATGTTGCTGACATCCGATCCTTTATGGGATTGGTTGGCTATTATCAGCGGTTTATTGAAGGTTTCTCAAAAATTGCTTTTCCAATCACTTCATTTCAAAGGAAAGGAAAGATATTTAAATGGACAAAGGACTGTCAAGACAGTTTTGAGAAACTGAAGCAGTTATTGACTACCGCTCAGGTATTAAGGGTAGTTGATCCTAATAAAGAGTTTGAGGTTTGCACAGATCCGTACAAAGAAGGAGTTGGGGCGATTTTTTCACAAGAGGGTAAAGTGGTTGCCTATGAGTCACGAAAATTAAAAAAGCATGAGCAGCGGTACTCAGCTTATGATTTGGAGCTGACAATGGTAGTGCATGCGCTCCAGATATGGAGGCATTACTTACTTGGAAAAAGATTTGTGCTCAAAACTGATCACATCAGCTTAACCAACTATTTTAAGCAAGATGATCTCAATTCTCGCCAGACAAGGTGGAATGCCTCCCTGAGCGAATTTGATATTGATATGCAACATGTAAAATGTAAGGAGAATAGAGTAGTTAATGCATTAAGCAGAAAATTGCATGGTGTTTATGCGCTGTATTATAATAAGGTTGAGTGCAGATTTCTGGAAAAAATAAAAACTGAAGCGGATAAAGATCCTGAATATAAGTTTATGTGGTAGTGAGTAAAATAGTTCAAAGACCAAGGAAAATCTGCTGATTATGAAATTGATAAGGATGGGTTGCTAATTTTCAAAAAGAGAATTTTTGTTCCAAACTAAATGGAGTTGAAGGAGCTGATTTTGAATGAATATCATCGAAGTAATTAATATGGACATCCTGGTTATCAGAGGATGTTAACAGCAATACGGAGGAATTACTTCTGGCCAAGTATGATAAGAGACATTGCAGAATATCTAAACAAGTGTTTAAAATGCTAGCAAGTAAAATTGGAGCACCGGCACCCAGCCGGGCTAATGCAACCTATACCAGTGCCTGAATGGAAATAGAAAGTGATATCGTTGGACTTTATCACTGGAATACCAAGGTCAAAGAAGAATAATGACTCTATAATGGTAGTGGTGGATATATTAAGAAAATCAACACACTTTATACTTGTGCAGTCCACTTATAAGACAGTGCAGATAGCAAACATATTCATGTGAGAGATATTTAGATTGCATGGCATTCCAAAGACTGTCATATCTGACAGGGATGTAAAGTTTACGTCTACATTCTGGAAAATGTTGTTCACAGGTTTGGGGACTCAAATTAACTTCAGCACTGCTTACCATCCGTAGACGGACGGATAAACAGAGCGAGTAAACTAAATTTTGGAGGACATGTTACGTATGTATGTAATGCAACAACCAACTAGGTGGGAAGAGTACTTACACCTAGTGGAGTTTGCATACAATAACGACTATCAGGAGTCACTCAAGATGAGTCCGTTTGAAGCCTTATATGGGCGACAATGCAAAACTCCTATTAACTGGAGTAGCCCAGAAACCAAGTTGATGCTTGGACCGGACATGCTAGCTGAAATGGAGACAGAAGTAAGGAAGATCCAACAAAACTTGAAAGCAGCTCAAAATAGGCAAAAAGCGTATGCAGATAAAAAAAGGACTTATCGTGAATTTGAAGTGGGGGACCATGTGTACATAAGAATCAAGCCGAAGAAAAGCACTTTAAGATGGGCATCTTGTGCCAAGTTAACTTCCAGGTTTTGTAGCCCTTTCCAAATATTAGAAAGGGTAGGACCTGTGGCTTACCGATTGGCTTTGCCCAATCATATACGAGTACATAATGTCTTTCACATATCATTATTGAAACAATACATTCATGATCCAAAGCGCATAATCCACCGACAGAATATTTAGGTAGAGTATGAGTACCAGATTTATTAAAGGTGTTAAACTTTATGAGTAAAACTAATTCAAGCTCATTGTATGCAGGTCGAGCCGGATAGAGAATTTCTGGTAGAGCCTCACAATATAATCGATCGGAGGGAAATCATGCTCCGGAAATGAGCCATCGCCCAGGTTAAAGTGAAATGGAAGCACTTTGGCTCGGAAGAAGATACTTGGGAGGATAAAGGTTTTGTTCGTGAAGCCTACCCTGAACTTTTTGCGAGAGCAAAATGAGAACACCAGGGACGGTGTTCACTTCCAGGAGGGAAGTTGTAACCACTGGTTGAATCATTAACTGTTGGTTAAGTTATTTGTTAAGACTTTTAAATATTTACTGTTATTATTTTGGAAAACAAAATATCATGAACATAAATTTAATTTTTATTAATGAAAATTGATTATGGAATTGGTTCCATAAAGTAAAAGACTGATGGTAAAAGTAATTTCAAGATTTGAGAGTTAGTTGAACAGAATTCAGTTCAAACAGTTGCCCAACCTCTGAGGATAAAGGCTTAATCCCAGTGCAGTTTGGGGGTTCTGTTCGGTAACTGAGAGGGGAAATTCTGGAGAAAATATTCTTGCACTGGTTTTAACCAGTGGAACAATCCAAATTTCTGCTATGGCTGGAATTGGAGACTGGACCAGATTGCCCCAAAGTCTCTTCCAGGTGATTTGTTAACTACGAAGCTCAGACTTGGAGCACGGGGGAGAGTTGGAGGACGTAATAGCCTCACTTAAGGAAGGGAAGCATAATATCAGTCAAAGAAACAAGGAAACAAATAAATATTTCTGTATCTCTGTTTTAGAACCATGGATTATACACAAAAATCATTCATACTTTTAACAAGGTAGAAAATTGTATATGCCATTTTTTTTTTCTCTTTTTGATAATTACAAAACAGGTAAGAAGTAACATTATTTTCTAATAGTTATTCTGAGAGCTGTTAACTCCAAAACCCTCGAAAAAGTGTTTTGGGTTGGTTGCCTATACACAGACATATATGGTCTGGACATATGTTCTATTTAACTTCTGTATGAAGAAATGTTAGAACTGTAAAGAAGCATTGAACTGAAAAAGTAGAAAGAAGCTTACTGTGGAAGTATGAAAAGACAAGAATAGTCTGGTACTTAAATAAATTTACTTTGGTTAATGTACTAAAGAAAAGAATCTAAAGATGAATCTCAAAGTAACAGTAGCCTAGAGAAAATATTCAGAAGTTAATAACTAGTAAAGACATGATTCTAACCCATCTGCAGAAATTGTAACTCAAAGACTGTAAATTCTTAGCTTGGAAATTTAGAATGAAATCATAGATAAAGAATAGGGTTACTAGAACATGCAATTGCTTCGTAGTAATTGAACTGATATTTCTTTTTAACAGAGAATTTTCTTTAAGAGCTCAGTATAGGCTCTGAAAGAAAAAAAGAAAATATACAGAATTTAATTCAATAACTATATGGTGAAGAGGGACTTTCTAAATAAATATGAGAAAAAGCTACAGTAAAATAGGTGAATATAGCAAGTATTGAATCCTATGTAAACTCAACCAGAAAGCTCCAAAAAGAGGAAAGGAGAATCTGTTTTCGTTTTCTTTTTACTAAATACATTTATATATATATGATATTAACAGTGTAATTGTTCAAGAAACTCTGTACTTGGAATAATCTACAGTTAAGACGAAAATGAACATGTGATAAAATATAAAAAAAGAATAAACTACAAAATAATTTGTGAATGTGTTGACAGAATTTCGGTTACAGATTTAATAAAAACCTCAACGCAATAAGACCCTTAGCATTACAAAAGCGCTGAATGGGAAAAAATTGAGAAATGGACTTAATTAAGTAAATGTAAACATTAAACTCCGAATCATATTTTGATTCAAGGAAAAACCATTATCCATTATTTCCTTCAACGTATAATTCCAAAAAGTTCAAACAAAAGCTCTTGCATTACTGGAATGAAATTATTACAATCCAAAAACTGATAAAACCGTTACACGCAATTCCCTACAAGGCATGCAATCCAAAGAGACAGAAAGTAGAGAAAACAATTTGGCAACGCAAGCCATGGGCTTCAGACTCAAACCCAGATAACAAATAGGGTACCTATTTGGAGGGGAAAAACGACTAGTCAGCGTTTAGCCGGAGTTTGGAGAAATGAAAGCTTCGCAAAATGATGTCATCTGTTTCCGAGTATGTCCAAAGAATTACCTGTAAAACGGAAAATCGATAATGATTAAAAGCAAGATATCGTAAGTAAGTAAATGAAGATATAAACGAATTCTGCAAGGAGCACAAAGAGAGAATACTCAAATGGAGATATACCTGTAAAGGTATCCTCTCAATATTTGATGCCATAACCTGTGTATGTAAGGGTGGATTTGAAATATTAGGAATGATGAGAGAAAAAACTTTAAACCCCTATTTGATTCAAATTGTTATGAAGTATAACCATTAACTTTCCTATCGCTGGAGCGGCGTAGACCTAGGAGATTTGCTCCAAGAAAAGAAACCTGGAAAGATGTCGTTGGAAGTGTTGCTAGCACCATACAAAAACGATACCGGTGTTAGTAGCGATGGATTTTAAAAAAAAAAAAAAAAAAACTAACAGGAAAGATAAACTGCCAGAGAAAGCAAGAAGAGAAAGGATAGATAACTCACCAAGGGAAAAAGAAAACCCAGTCGACCATGAATTTCTGGAATAAACTGAAGAATTGTCTGTGGTGTATTCTAGTCACAATATGCGCCGAGAAAGAAGACTGTAAAGGAAAGGCACATCCGCAAAGCGCAACATGGAACGCCATCATAATGGAGAATAAGCGGTTATCGGGATAGTCAATAACCCCAAAAAAACCCTAAGCCATGATCACTGTAGAATGAGAGTGAGTTAGATCTACAGTTGAGAGTTGGAATAGCTGTCACCGGAGATGTAAGCCATCTAGCGGGAATGGAGGTTTGACAATGGAGAATTTAATACCATTACTTCCAAATATGAGTACTTTGCTGCGTGTTGACAGGCTCTAAAACCAATCATTGAGGTGTCATTAAAACCAGTGCAAAGGACTTGAATGAACTCGTAATGCCTCGTTAAAAGAGGAATCCAGCTGGATAAGCATCAATTATAATCCGGCCAAATTCAATTTAACCCTTGCATTGTAAATAAAGGTTCATAACTTAATTGAAGAATGGGTAGTTAAGGCAACGAATGATTACTCATCTGGGTTTAAAGCGTTTGGTTAAAAATTATAAGTTGTGAATAATGTATTATTTGCTGAAGGAAGAAAGTACGTGTCATAAAGTAGATTGGTAATTTTTTCTTTTATGTTTATGTATGCTACAATAACAGCCAATGCATTCCAGATATGTTGGTATAGAATTTAGCCAGATGTGTTATAATCACAAATTTGAATTGTGACCTTTGACAATCAGAATCTTAAAAATATTTAAGAACTCCAAAGCATATAACAGCCGACGCCAGGAATATATAAATGGCACAAAAGAATCATGTACAAAATACAATACATTATATTACATTATATATAAATGTAGAATTGAAAATTTAATATATAAAATTCATAAAACATAGGCACAACTTCACTAATAAAAAACCCTCGTTTGATTGTTCTGGTTATCGTGCTCTCCGTTCGCAGTCTCGCAAGAGACACCACTGATCTATACAATAACCCAAAGATTCTTGTTCTACCATTTCATGACATTTATTGACATATATCATTGCATTTCTATATCCCCCCATCTGTACGAGGAAACTTCGCCACCCCCTTTCAATTAGTAGATGAGGATACCTTTGAGTATCATGCACCTCCTGGGATGATATTAAATGGTGTTCAACGCCGGGCAGTGCCTCTACATTTGGACACGCGCTGACGTGGAGATATTGAAGCTTGACCAGATGAGAAAGCCCTTCTATTCCTGTCAACACGAAACACTCCACCAAGAACATATGTTGAAGGTTTGGGCAAACACCTTCGTGAAAGAATACATTTGATATTTGTGTGCGTGCCAGCACTAGCGTCTTGAGGTTAAGCATGCATTTGTCATTGAGGGAGTCACATTCTCCTTCAGCCTTTCTAAATGGAAGTTCCCGCAGCGGACAATCATCGATTATTAAAATTTCCAGATTCTTCATCCCCAGAATATCTCGTGGTAGATATTCTATTCCACATCTGCAAATTTTCAACTCTATCAATTGACTAACCAGCCCAAACGAATCCGGCAAGCATTTCAATTTGGAGCAGTTTAAGAGAAACAATTCCTTCAAGCTCTTGAGGCAACCGAGCAATGTTGGCAGCATTTCCAACAAAGGCTCCCCTCCTAATTCCAGGGCTTCCAATTTGCATATGTCTCCAATACCGCTTGGCAATTTTGATAACTTCGTTTTACACACATCTAATGTTTTCAAGGACCGTTGATATGCGATTTGGGAAGGAAATTCTTTCACATTGGTACAACCTGAAAGATCTATGTGTTCCAGGGTGGTAATATTTCCAAATGCTCCATTGGAGATTATCAAACTGCAGCAACCTCTCAACACTAGATTTTTCAAGGACCGTTGATATGCGATTTGGGAAGGCAATTCTTTCACATTGGTACAACCTGAAAGATGTATGTGTTCCAGGGTGGTAATATTTCCAAATGCTTCATTGGAGATGATCAAACTGCAGCAACCTCTCAACACTAGATGTTTGAGTCGAGTTAAATTCCCAAACGAGTTTGGAAGCATCTGCAAACTCAAAGCACCGGACAAATCGATGTGCTGGAGGTTTTTTAGGGTACCAAAGGAATCGGGAAGCAACACCATTTCTGAGCAGTATCTTAACTCAAGGTATTTCAACGATGGCAGATCGCAAAATTCTTCTGGCATGGTTTTGAATAGTGCACGAAATATGGCTATCTTTTCTAGGTGCTTCAGCTGTCCTATGGATTTAGGAAAGCTTAAAAGCGGAGCACAGATATTTAGCTCTCGCAGTTGGAGAGGGGCCTGCAATTTACACGTTTCAACTATCATAAATAAGTATATAGGCTGTTGACTTTACAAAATGAAATGGAATTAGTTAAAAAAAACATACCTGAGATCCACGTTGCCACAATAATTTTAATTTTGCCCCTGCAACTTCTAAAACTCTCAAACTCTCCATCGGAATCCAGGGAGGTAAGCAAGAGTATCCACAATTATACCAGCAGAGCCACAGGAGTTGTGGTGACCGCGCCCTCCTCAATATGCGTTTTAAATAAGGCCCTGTAGTTGCAACAAGTTGCAAATTCGAAATACCACCAAGATCGAAATTATTGAACAGATACCTGACACAGTTCCCCAATACCTCTTCAGTCCATCTTTTGTACCATGACATTTCTGAACTCTCCATTATAATTTGCGAACGCTCAATAAGATCTGCCCGATTGAACATCTTAATTCCGCAAACTTTAGCTATTACCTGTTCCTTCGAAAAATGTATCCACGCCACAGATCTATCATAATCTTGAATAAAGAAACCTTAAAATTTTTATTTAAACTAAAACAAAGGAAACGACCCTAAAAATTCATCTTCAAACCAAAAACAGAGCTTTGAAGGATTGAAATACTTACACGGGATGATCGTTCCAACAAATCATCAATGCTGTTGATCGTGTGATGCCCAAGACCACGGGGCATGATTTCTTCCTCCTCAGCAATGCTTCTTCCCAAATCCCTAACATGATCATGCATTTTTATCTTATATTCACTGTCCGTTTTAAAGAGACACTTGTTCTCTATATTTCGAAGCCCCACGGAACCCCAAATTCTTGCGGCAGTATCTCTGTCTTCTCCTATAAAATAACAGGAAATGTTCAAGAAAATATGCCGTTCCTCTAAATTCAGTGAGTCGTAGCTGATTCTAAGCCTTTCTTGTATCTCAGGAGGTAGTTGGTGAAGCCGATTCAATGTCTCTTCCCAGTAAGGTCTTTCATTTTCTCCAAAGAGAAGCGCACCAAATACTTTTAATGACAGTGGTAATCCATCGCAGACCGTTATAAACTGATATGCCAAATCTGCAAATTCTGGTTTTGGATGCGATTGACCAAAGGCGTGAAAGCAGAAAAGCTCTTCGGAGTGCTGTCTGTTTAGCCCCTCTAGCTCATAAATTGATGCCTCTGCGATTTTTGCTTTTTTGAGGACTTCCTTGTCACGAGAGGTAATCAGAATTAAGCTATTGGGGTTCACGATATCTTTAATTGGCAAAAAGGCTTCCAGTTGGAAGGCTTCATCTATGTCATCTAAGATTATGAGAATGTGAGAAGAAGAAAGATGCCTTACGAGCATCCCTGTGCCTTCGCGAATGTTGTCTATTGGCAGATCCAATTCAGTCAACTCCTTAAGGAGTTTCCTTTGCAAAGAAGGTAGACAACCCTTAGCTGCGTTTTCTCGGACATCGTATAGAAAGCACGATCTATTGTAATTTGATCTCCTCTTGCTGAAGAATTCTGTGGCCAGGGTTGTCTTGCCAATACCACCTGCACCCACAATCCCGACAACCTTGGTTTTCTCTGGCCATAACACCTTGCTTTCAAATTCTTCTAATTTTTCTTTCAGCCCAGTTGGGTGTTCGGCAACATACTTCAGTGGGGTTTTGTCACATACTTTGGATACGCATCGTAACAAATCATCCAAGAGTTGCTCTACGTTGCTGAATATCAGAGTGCAAAAGAACAAAGTGAGAAGGGTCTACAGAAATCTATCACTCCAATAAATTAAAAAAGTAAATCGGAAAGGGAGAGAGGCAGAGGTCAGTTGGAGGTCCTCACCCATTAAACGCCTCCAAATCGAGACCACTTATTTCTGCAGCCTCAGAAAGAGCTCGTCTCCAATTCTGAATGGTATTGAAGTCGAATCGCTGCTTCTTTTCGTGATTGCTTAGGGCTTCAGCATACTGTCCTTTAGTGTTCCACCGGAGCTCCAAAGGCTTGACACCATAAAAAACAGGAATAATAGTAACCTCATTCGGCCTAGACTGAAATTCCTTGAACATGTGCAACAGTTCGTCTAGGCACCATTTTGATTCCGCATAAGTCGATGAGAAAATGGCGATGTGGATGAAGGAGGTTTCGATGGCGTGTAGTATTTGAGGAGTAATATTTTGCCCAACTTCTAGTTCCGGTTTGTCCAGAAAAACTCGCAGTCCACAGGAATTAAGACTACGGTATAGATCGGTGGCGAAGGTGGTCTTTACGTCAGGGCCACGATGATTGATAAAAACATCGTAGCTGTTATAAGAAATCAGGGAAGAACACGAGGCCACGCAGGAGGAGGAAGAAGCAACAGAAGCATTGCCACTGTTGCTGGTTGTTTGTTCTGCCATTGGAATATGGATTTGGATGAATTGTATAGACAGAAAGATAAGATCAGTCTAATAATAACAAAAAGATGAAGGGCAAGCAAGTAGACCAGAGTGGAAACTGCAGGCAGCGTGAAGCAAGAGAAATTCTTTTAAAGATTCATCAAAGCGGAAAGCACTACTCGGTGATCAGCAATGATATATTGTGGTTGTCACAGCTACACTCGGCACCATCCGCTACTTGATATTCAAGATTCCCTTCCCACACAAAAAGACTCAAAGACAACATTTGGCATGTGGTTCACCTCGCATCAATTATAACATTTATATTTTATTAAATATTTTGTAAATATTAGTCACTCGATACTGATATTTTACTAAACAATTTAGTAAATATTGGAAATTTTTTTTTCCAATTAAATTATAATTTAAAATTGTTAGTAATACGGGAAATAACTGTTTTTAATATAATTGTTGATAATACATGAAAAACTTGTTTTTACAAGATAAAAATTTAGGTGAATGATTCAAAATTACAAGTATTTGGAAAAATTGATGGTGTAGTAATATGAAAAGAGATGTTTATAATTTAACAATAAAGAGTGTAGTTGGGTTATTTTTTAATTATAATATTTTATTATTTAAATTTATTTTTAAATATAAAAATATGTATATTATTATATAGATTTAATAATTTCAAATTATAATTTTTCCTCACATAAAAATGAAAATGAAAAAAAGAAATATATATATATATATACCATCTGCTGAATCAACTATGGCCAACATATTCCCGAATTAAGGTTTATATCAAAATCAAATTTTCATGGACCAAGTAAAAAGATTTCCAAAACCAATAATACAGTCCAGTCGACATATGATATTTAAAGATATAATGGAATGATATTGACCAGCGCCAATAATGCAGGTTCATTTGAATAACATATGCATCGTCTGGCAGGTTCATTTGACTGACAAATTCACGAATTGACTCTGATTACTCATAATTTATGATAAAATTCATTCTCCATCGAACACGTATAAAGGAGTTCCCAAGCACACGATCATCGTGCGGCGGGCATCAGCTGCCTGGGCCGCATTAATGGGCCTATGGCAGCTGAAATAAGGCTCGCCGAACGATTCAGCCTCTGGTCCGATCGGTGATGCATGCTACAGTAAAAAGTGGAGCGTCTACAATTCCAGGTTTTGTCTTTGGAAGACCCGAAGAAAGAGATGGTATTGGGATACGATTTTCCTCCTGTTGACCAGATATTTCGATGTTGGGGTAGGGAAGGAAGGCCTGCTGGTTCACTCACCGTATATGCATGCGTTCACTGGAACTATAAGACATTATAAGACCTTGTGGATTTCTAATAGAAATTTTAAATATATTGATTAACTTTCTTATGTTGATTTCACCTCATAGAGACTAACCAAATCCTTGAAGTCTATATAAGAAAACATATTGCTTATGTAATCTTGTTCACTAGCTAATTTGCGATAAAGTACAAACTGAAGTTCACAGTTCTCTCATTCACTCGTTCTTCACTCTAATAACTATCTGTGGAATTTGCATTTATACTCTATCTACAACAAAGTTCATAGGAACTTCGTCCCTCACTCAATCAGTATATTCATTAAAATAAAGTACATGCATATATAAAACACACAATTTCATTAATACACAGATACTCGATTACAGGCTAAGGCCTCACAACCTGAATCACACTAAAGCCCCTATGGCTATATTGCGTACTCTCCCCTATTTCACACAACACACTTGCTTAAAAGAAATTACAAAGGGCGTGGATCATTTAAGATCCATGAGTTTCTCCCACAATCGCTCAAATAACCCTAAATCTCTCTATACACATATATGGTAGATAATTACATTTAATTAAGTCTTCTAGAGACTTATCAATTCCATCAATTTAGCTCCGTTTGAACATAATTTGCCCCAATTTACAATGATTGTCCACGTTTCACCCTTCATAACATTGAGTTTGAAATATGGCCCAATGCTCGTGCATTAGACACCTAAGGTACAAAAACTTTCTATGACCTCCTGGTCATACACCTCCTTCATCCCTTAGCAATTCTACCCACATCCTCTGTGGAATTTCCTTTATGATCTTTCCATGAGCTGCAACAAAACCTCTGTAGTAACAGGTCCTCCCTGTGACACGATACCTCACCAAGCTTCTCTCATCTGAGCTCAGTCTTTCGGCATCTCTCCGGTTCTCTCTTCTCTAGAACCATTTGAGCACTCCTTTCTCTAGGCTGCTGCAATATTCTCACCTACACAACAATATAAAGACCACAAACTCACCAATCTTTAACATAATTGTACCTCCTTCTTTTGCACACAAACTCTTTTTCTGGTTCCCTGCTCTAATACCACTTTGATGTAGTAAAAAACTACATTTAACATTTAACCGCGTGGACCTGTGGGTTATGGGCCCACATAAACATCGGAAGCTTTTTAACCGCGATCTTCACAATAAAAAAAAACTCAACCGCAACTGCTATATAACATATATCACACTACCACCGAAAACCCTTAGCACAGATCGGCTCTATTACAATTTGCAACTTCACAAACTTAACTCCTTTTCGTAAATCACAACATATACAGTTCACATTTCGCGACGATTAACATTTCGCAATTCACCACAACACTTATTTCCTGCGAAGTGCGAAATAGCGTTGAGCCAACACGTGGCCTCCCTCTTCGCATCACAAACTAAATGATTTATCTTACGAATTCTTCGCTTATAAACACAATAATCGCCGGTGCGATGTTGCTCAGTATCTTCTGCTGTGATTTAAACTCTCCATTGTTGATCTGTTTTTAGATCCAACGGTTCTCCCGTTCACTCATCCTTCACTCTGATAACTATCTATGGAATTCGCATTTAAATAAGTCTATCTTTGCCATACTCTGTCTACAGCGAAGTTCATAGGAACTTCGTCCCTCTCTCAATAAATCTATTCATTAAAAGAAAGCACACACATATATAAAACACAAAATTTCATTAATACACAGATACTCGATTACAGGCTAAGGCCTCACGGCTTGAATCACACTAAAGCCCCTACGGCTACATTGCATACTCTCCCCTATTTCACACAACACACTCACTTATAAGGAAATTACAAATGGTGTGGATCGTTTGAGATCCACGAGTTTCTCCCACAATCGCTCAAATAACCCTAAATATCTCTATACGCATACATGTCAAATAATTACATTTAATTAAGTCTTCTAGAGACTTATCAATTACATCAATTTAGCTCTGTTTGAACAGAATTTGCCCCAGTTTACAATGATTGTCCACGTTTCACCCTTCATAACATTGAGTTTGAAATATGGCTCGATGCTCCTGCATCAATTTTCTTTTAAAACTTATTTTATAGTTAAAAAATTCAAATTTTTTTTAGTTTAAAGGATCCAATTTTATTATCCAATCTTTCATTGTTATCAATTTTTCCAATAATTAATCCTAGATATATGTTTTCTTGTATGGTTTACACATAGTTCAAAATTGGCTTATAGCTAGCATAAAATCATTTTAACTCCGGATCTATCGAGTACCGAGATGGTTCAAATCTCTTAAAATGCAAGTGCAAAACTTGAGAAAAGTTTTGCACTTTAAAGAGATTTGGTTCCTCTCGTTTCTTGGTAGATCTTGAATAAAAATGGATCTATCTATCACACCATTAATTCAAAATTACTAACATCACACCAAAACTAAATGTAGATTACCAAAATAGAAGTTAGGAGAAAATTAGCAATACGACATGGATATTAATATATGAAAAGTGAAATTTCTTCATTTCTTTTGAATTTTTCGACTAATTTGTCTCCCTGCGACCCACCAAAACCAAGTTGAGCCAGAGAAAAACTCATTGGTGCACAACAGACTAAGATATGAGGCTTAAGGCAGAAGGAGAATGTAAACCCATGCACACCATGGCTACCGAAAGTGAAGATCCTACAGTTTTTGAATGTGAAGGTACAAAATGTTGATGAAGATGCTTTCCAAGAGGTGAAATATAAGCCCATGGAAATTTTCGTAAACCTTACGTTGTGGAACACCACATTTGCTATGTGGGGATGGGAGCATGGTGATGCTAACTCATTTCCTCTAGGAGATCGAGGACGGGATGGTAGTTCTCTAATTGTCATTATATTTCCAAACCTGGTGGTCCCAACCTTGAAGTGAAATAGGCCATCAATATTTTGCAAGACCGGTTGAATAGACATTGCACAGGAGTCCTCAACACCTTAACTAATAGAAGTTGTGTGCACAGTGCAAGGAAAATTTGAACCCTTCACATCGAAAAGGCATTGGGTAATTTGACCTTTTAATCTTCTAAACATCATGGGTGCCACCAAATTTGAAATGGGCTCGACAAACTCTGAACATGTTCAGGGGAGAAGCATAGAAGAGAAGCCAGAGGCACTATCATGACCTTCTTATCTATAGAAGACAACGACATGCGCTTATCAAAAAAACATTAGAGAATAAGCGTGGTGTTAGCGGGAGCAGGAGGATTTAGTGGCTCAGTCTCTCAAGTGATGGGGGACACAAGATGGTAGTTATTGAGAAGAGGATCTATATTTAATTTTTGTAAATATTCTTTATTCATCATAGGTATATATAATTATTACCTTTTTTCATTATATGTAATGTTTAAATCTATTCCAAAATATTCACATTTTCTTATCTCCTTCCATTTTGTATACCACTAATAACTTTTCCATTCAAACTTAGTAGAGCATAAAGGAACGTTACTACGGAGTGAGACATAAAGGGTCGTCAACAATTGAGTTGAGCTCAACTCCATTGTACACTATAGATTTGTCTTTTCTTTTCTTATTATGCTTCTTTCTTCTCTTGATGTTTTTGTTATGTCAATGGTTATTTCTTTGTTCTTGTTCTTGCTTGTATGTTTTTGTGGAATTTGGGTTTTCATATTTGGCTTTGATATTGGTGTTTTAAAAAAAAATATTATTTACATTTGGTATCCTATTGGAAAGAATGTGATAATTTCACTGATTAAACCCTATAGTGATGGTTGATGTACATTCCACATTATGTGCAATGGGTAAAATATGTATGCATTGTTGCTTTTGGGTTTTATTTTAATAAACAATTATGTTTATGTGCTTATTTTAGTTCATTCGTTTAAATATATTTTATGCATATGTAGGTGTAGAAAGATTGTGTAACATTGGATTTTGTTAAGGCAAAAAAATATATTGAGACTTTAAAGGTACTTTTCATTCACATTAGCCTAATGTAGAGTCCTCAAGTTCAAGTGGTGAAAGAAGTTGCATTATGTTCTATTAAAAGGTAGCATACCTATTGTGGAAACCTATTTGAAGAAAATGAAATCCAACCACCTTACTTTATCTTCCTTGAAAGACCTTTCCATTAGATAGCTATATCATTCTTAACCATATCTTAGATCACCTCCCCTCATTATTAACCACGTTTTAAATCACCTTTCCTGAGGCCTTGACTATTCATTGTAGAAGCCACTACTTACATGAACCTCTCTCTCTTTATTTTCCACCAAGGCTTTACATTCCATGGATATGATGAGGATATTCATGTGATGGATTGATATTTCCCAATAGTGATGCCTAAAGTTGGTTTGAAAATAAAATATGCTTAGGAGGTCTACTCATTTTGGTCAAATTCTAGGTAAGCAACCATTGAAAACAAAAAATGTGTATGAGAAGATAAATATATGGATTGAAGTAATACTAATATTGTTGTGGTACTAACAAACACACAAATTATTTTATTTTGGGATTATGAAGATTTTATTGTGAGTGTTTCATGTAATTTCAAACCAATATTCACGATTCAATAAGTCATATGTGTGTTATGGTCATTTTTTTATTATGATAAATATGTAAAAAAATTAACATTACTATGTTATTAAAAGAGAATTTTTTATCAAACTTGAAAGATTAATTTATTATCAAAATATCATTCTCCAACAAAATTTTAAACATAGCATTTCTTAATGAAAGTATAAAGACCCAAAACATCAAAAAAAAATTGTGTAACAAATAAAAAAATCCAAATTCTAACCTTACTTATAATTTAATTTTTTTCTAGAAGTTAAGTGTCGAAATAATCTATATCTATGTTAGAATGTTTTATGCCATCAAATTTTATTTAAAACTCTGATTTTTACGTTAAAATCTTGAAATTACATAAACATAGATTACTTTAACACTTAATTAAACTAAATTAAATTATCTATATATAAAGTCCATGTTAATCCATGACACTCCAAGAAACATACAACCTGTAAAGTTTGAAAAAGGCAGTGCAAGAAATACAATGTATAACGACGATATAAACCTTTGGAAGAAGAAACACAAATGAAAAAGCCCAAGTTAATCCATGACACTACAAGAAATACAATCCAACCTGCGACCTCTGCAGTTCAAAAAGGCGGTGCAAAAAATACCATAAAGAATGATGATATTAATCTTTTGAAAAAAAAATATATGCCCCACGTGACATAAAAAGTCTGGATATACTAAACCCTCGTCCCTTCTGTTCCTCGTCATCTCTCTCTGCAGCCATTAGCAAGAGCAACCACTGCTCTATCAGATAATCCAAATCTTGGGCGTCTTCAATCTCATGACATTTATTTAAATATATCATTGCATTTGTATGTCTCCCAAAATTTAGGAGCTCACTTACCCACCCAGACAGAGTAACATCCGCCTCCTTGATTGGGATCAAATGATGCAGTGCCTCTACATTTAGACACGGGCTGACGTAGATAAATTGAAGGTTGGCCAGATGACAAAGCCCTCTTATTCCTCTCAATTCGAAAGAGTACTCCACAAAGAACATATATTGAAGATTCAGGCAAACACCTTCGTGAAAGAATACATCTGATATTTGTGTGTGTGCCAGCACTAATTGCTTGAGTTTAAGCATGCATTTGTCATGGAGGAAGTCATATTCTCCTTCAACATTTTTAAATGGAAGTTCCCGCAGTGGACAATCTTCGATTATTAAAATTTCCAGATTATTCATCCCTAGAATATCTCGTGGTAGATATTCTATCTCACATTTGCAAATTTTCAACTCTATCAATTGACTAACCAGCCCAAACGAATCCGGAAAGCATTTCAATTTCGAGCAGTTTAAGAGAAACAATTCCTTCAAGCTCTTGAGGCAACTGAGCAATGTTGCAGCATTTCCAACAAAGGTTCCCCTCCTAATTCCAGAGCTTCCAATTTTCATATGTCTCTAATACCGCTTGGCAATTTTGATAACTTCGTTTTACACACATCTAATGTTTTCAAGTACCATTGATATGCGACTTAGGAAGGCAATTCTTTCACATTGGTACAACCTGAAAGATCTATGTCTTCCAGGGTGGAAATATTTCCAAATGCTCCATTGGAGATGAACAAACTGCAGCAACCTCTTGTTGAAATGTTACTTTCAACTGTCCTTGTGCAGAGCCGCTTTCCAATTTTTTCTCCAGGATTATGTACTCAGAGCCGCTTGCTGAAATTGTCTAAAAGCCTGCACAACAGGACCACCTTCTACTTTTTTGTGAACAGACCATTCGTTTTTTTTGCAGTACTCTGTATTTCAAAACAGAGTGTTAAAATAGAAACAGAGCGTTTGTTTTTTGTTTTAAAACAACGCGAGCGTTTTTTTATTAAACAATGGTCCCCATAGTGTCTTGTTGATGTTGGAGGATGCGATGCATTCATCGCAATCGCATGTTATATTATATAACAATCGCCCTCCGCCTTATGGCAAGGACTGCGGGTGGTGTGGTTCCACAAGACAACGCGGCATTACAATAGTCAATCGCAAGTTTGAATCGCATCGGGAGCGTTTTTTTTTATGGCCTGATTGTTATATTGCCGATGGAGCATTGTATTATGGCCCAATTGCAAAGTGTGAACCGTGTTGTGCATGTCAACCCCTCCATTCAAATTTTTGGCCTACTGCCCCATATAAACCTTTCAAACCTACTACCGTGGCCAAAAACCTCCATATTCTGCTTGTTGTTACCCTTTCCGCCTAAAAAATACACTGTACAAAGGCTAAAAATCGCAGTATAAGATTTATCAGGCCTAGCCCCTGCAGTTCCAGCCCCTTCATTTTGTTCCCCATACGACTCAGGTGCTAGACCAAGCGCCAGATGGAAAGGAGCCTATCGTTAAAGTTTTCGGGCGCGTCTGGAGCCGTCCGATCAAATCCAATCGACGAAGCGGAGTTGGTTTTCCGTGGTGGTCCCCGCACCCGCGTGCATTGCAAAAACCGGTTGTTTATTCCGCACCACCATTTCCTGGTGAGCGGTATTTCCCTTGGAGCCAACGATTCCATAGATCGCATGATAAGTGTCCAAGTGTACGATGACTAAAACCGCCCATTTCGCGCATTAAAGGTCATAACAAAGACGGGTAGCGGAATTCATCAATGTCGTCGGATCTGTCAGCCCTCATCTAACGGTGGTTGTCCTCCAAAGTTGCACGAGATTTAGCACAAGTTATATAACGCCCGGGTCCACCATTCCGCCGCTGTACAATACCTTTCAACCGTCAATTCCATTTTTGATCGCGTGGTCCAGAATGATTGACGCACCCCTTTGACCAACCAAGCCTGTCTCCACGTAACCCCCTCCACTTGACCTTTCGTACGCCCACGTGGCATTGTCATTGCCCTCCACCATTCATGTTCTCCGTTTAGGTGTCATATTTCAATGTTTAAGTTATGGGTTTTCTCCAAGACCATTTATCGTGTCCCTCTGCATCCTCCTTCGCCACCCAGCATCATCCCACCATTTTGCTCAGTCGGTGTCATCATTGCCATGGCCGCCATAGCATTCGCCACCCCTGTGTCCCGTTTTTCTTTAATACGTTTGTGTGTTTTTGCAGGTTGCAACAATAAGAATCTTCCATCAATCTCCGCCTTCACCACAGAGGTCGAGGACGCATCGAGAAGTCTGCTTGCAAAGGAAACGTTTATGACCAAAAGCTCAGGGTAGTTGTTGTGACATGACCTCATTAATGGAAATAGAAAGAAAATCCATCGAACCCCTCAGAGCAATACAAGGGGTAGGTTCTGGTAGCTGAAGATGTTAATTTCGCAGCATAAAATATTAGTGAAAGGCCGAGAAACACAGTGCCCCGTATTAAAGATTTGGGATTTAAATTCAAATGTTGGAAGGTACAGTGCTCAGCAAGCAACATTCTCAAGGTGATAGTTCAGTCGAATTCCCTTCAAGAACGTACAGAATGTTCACAAAGAATTACCTTCATACCCTGTTCCTGAAGAGATTTTCTTCCAGTTCATTTATTTCTAGAGGTAGATTGCAAAGTACAAACAATTATATTCAGTCATTCACAAGTATGGGCGCGAATGTTTTCCGCCACTTGGTTTCAAATGAGATTATTAAATGTGTATTACCTACCTCACTATCTAGAGCTTTCTATCTCCTCTCTAAAAACCAAAAATGAAGACATTGTAAGGGTTCCAGATTTCTATCAGCAAACTGTGCAGTGAAAGGCTTTGTATACATCTTGTAAAGTTTCTGTATGAAGGCTCAGAGCCCGTAGGGTCTCAGTGAGGAGGAGTTATAACTGTAATGAGGATTCTGGTCTTTGGTATCCCACAGTATGTAATCTTTTCTTATGTGTTAATATAATATCTCATTTCATTGCATTTATCTTCTTGTATCATGTTCTAGAATGCGAGTGGCTCACTAATCTTAATTAAGGATTCATCCTAGTTGGTGCCCATACTTGGATTAGTCAAGCGCTTTAAATAGGCCTAGTCATGATATACTGTTCCATGTTCGTGTCATTCATATTTTCTGCTATATTAGTTACTTGAGGAGGGTGCTTTTAAAACGCCATTGTCATGTATGGATTATTAGTTGGATAAGCCCATATGTGGTTCTGTTGTGTATCTGGGTATCAGCCTCATGTTAACTAGTATCTCCTTCATGTTTTACTCACTGCATCCAATTTCTGATATTTGATTTTTGTGGCACACTATTTGAACTGGCCCTCTTTGTAGTAAGCTGTCTCTTAACTGTCTGATGCTTTTGTATTGGAGTTTTGCATGCTGTTCCTACATTATTCTTATCTTTGTATCAGCTTCTGAGAGAGTTTGGTTCCATTTAAACTAATTTCCTTGTTTTACAAGAGATAGTAAGAGAGCTTTTGGATTGACAACCCAAGACATATTATGAGCTCCTTGCTATGCTAAGATGTCCTAGGCACTGGTCTATAGCAACTCTAGGCTGTCTCTAGGGTAGACAATAATTGTCGACAACATCTTTCTGGCGCCGTTGCCGGGGAGCGAATTCAAGAATATCAGTTTCCCTGGGCCTCGACAAATCATATTCACTCTCTAATCAGGTGAGCACAGAGAGTTGAAGAGTTGTATATCTCTCACCTTGGTGACTCCACTATTGTTTATTTGATAAATCTATTGGTAGTCCTGGCTCCTCGAAAGCCACATTTGAGGTCAGATTTCTCTAAGTTAAAGACATCCTCTGTATCTGACCCAGAGAATATTATTCATAGAAGAAGTTGGAAAGAAAGACAATCAGCCCGTGCTGAGGTCCCTGAATATTCTGTAGAAGATCATCCATCCTCTTCTTCTCAGGAAATCCCAGTAGAAAATCCCGACTCCACTGAGGAAAATCCCGAATATTACTCAGATAGCCCACCCAGGGGAAGTGCTAGAACCAAAGATAACCCTCATCCTACCCCTGAGGCTAAAGAAGTTAAAGAAGTCACAGAAGTAGCTACTGTTAACCGTGAACTATTCCCATCTACACCTCAGGCTTCTGTGCAATTTATTCCCATTGTTATACATACTCCTCTCCCACCTCCTCCACTTCCTCCATTTGTAAATCAAACTGTTGCACAGCTCCCACCTCCTCCAATGGCTAATGTTCCTGCTTTCCTATTGAACAAATACGCTCCACTGGCCTTACCCCAAGTGATAAATGATATGCCACAGGATTATTTGAAGATTTTGCCTAGATTTAATGGAGAAAATGATATTGACGCTCAGAAACATCTTGAGACTTTCTGCTCTTTTGTAGAAAACTTAAATGTAGAACATTTGGATGTGGTCTTGAGATTGTTTCTACAATCTTTGGATGGTGAGGCAAGAAAATGGTTCAAGACATTGGGAAACCGTTCAGTAACCACCTGGGATGACATGGAGAATACTTTTCTCAGGAAATGGGGGGAAAAGAAAGATCATGGAATGTGTCTCACTGAATTCAATACTCTAAAGAAGAAACACAATGAGGGTGTAGCAGAGTTTATTAAGAGATTTAATAAATTGTATTTGAGCCTGCCTCCTGAGATGAAGCCTCACCAAACTGTTGCTAAGGTGGTTTTCATAGCAGCCTTCGATTCAGATTTTGGTTTCTCCTTGAGGGAAAGAAAACCTGCTACTTTAGATGATGCTCAGTCAGATGCTCTTGAGCTGGAAGAAAACTTTGCCTCCACTGGAAAATTAAAAGGAAAAATTGAGCAGGATACTAGAAGGAAAGGAAAGGAAAGGAAGAGGTTTCCACCTCTAATCAGAACAAAGATGCAGATAAAATTGAAGAAATGAGTAAAATTATCAAGAATCTCACTAATAAATTGGGTAAACTTGAACTGGAGACCAAGAATACAGCTCCCAAGAATTTTTATAATGCTCCAAACAGAGGTTATAATCCTCAGTATAAGAGACCACCATTGCAAATATTGCCAAGGGAAGCAAAGGAGCAGCAAGATCAGGTACCACATCCCTTGTACCTGGAAGGTCCAGCAAATGACTCCACTGAAGATGCTGCTTATGAACTAGAAGATTCAAATCTTGCTTTCTCAAACAATGATGAAATGGAATACCCATTGCAAGAAGAAGAAGAAGAATAAGAGATTGATCATTATTGTAAGCAATTTGCTGATTTCATGCAAGCATAATTCAATGTAAAATATGATCTCAGATCTTCAAGGAAGAGGACCCGAATTCAAGACCAAGAAGAAGAGCCACCGCAGAATAATGCACCTGCTCAGAAGGAGTCAGCAACAAGGAGAAACACAGATAAAGGTAAGAGTCCTCTAATTACCCCCTTGCAGTCTAATGACCAGATTCGTTCTTCTTCAAAAGTAGTCAGTCCTCCTAATGTCCAGTCTGTGTCAAAAGAAATTAAATTTTCAGCTGAAAATAAAGAGTCAAAAGAAGTTGTGATAGAAAAGCCCCCTCCTGCTTTTAGTTTGCAAAAAGAAATTGAGAAAATTAAAATTCCAGTCCCCTTGACCGAGCTGCTAAAACAACCTGCATATCAGTCTCAAGTTACTTCTTTTATGCTCCCTCCTGAAATATCAATTGTGCCTGATAGTTTAAACCTTCAAGAATAAAGACCCATGGTAGTCTTTGGCCCACATGTTGAGGAAGTAGATCCTTTTACTCCTCCTTTTTATGTGTCTCTAGTTATTCATGACCTGCTGTTACACAATTGTATGTTAGATTCTAGGGCTTCTCATAATCTTATGCCTCTATCCGTCATGGAACAACTAGGACTGCAAATCACACGCCCATATAAAGACCTTTATTCATTTGATTCCAAAAGAGTCAAATGCTTGGGGATGATTAAAGATTTAGTGGTCAATTTGGCCCAAATTCCGGTAAAGAGTGTGGTCATGGACATTGTGGTGGCTGATATCCCAGCCCGCTTTGGCATGTTGCTGTCAAGGTCCTGGGGTACAAAAATTGGTGGGTCAATTAAACTGGATTTAACATATGCTACCATCCCAGTCTTTGGAGGCCAGGAGAGGAGATTATATAGAGAGACTAAATTTTTCAAGGTAGTTACTAAGGCTGATAACTCTGAAAATTCACCAGTCTATAGTAAAGAAGGAGATTTTTCATGCTTTATGCTAGAAGAAGATCAAAATTATGTGTATGAATCCTCCTTCAAAATTAAGGATGAGCAGCCTTCAGAAAATTATGAAGCTGGAATCTGGACTTTACATTTTGATGGAGAAAATTCAAGAGAAGGCAATGGAGCTGGGGTATTATTGATCTCTCCTACAGGAAAATGGGTGCCACTGTCCTTTAAATTGGAATATGAGGCTACCAATAATGTAGCTGAATATGAAGCACTTTTGTTGGGATTACAGACAGCCAAGAATATGGGCATACAAAGTTTAAAAGTCATGGGAGACTCTGAGCTGGTGGTAAGGCAGGTCAGAAATCAATGTCAAACTAAGCATCCACGACTGAGAGCCTACAGAAATGAAGTATGGGACATGGTGGATAATTTCTTCTTGGCATTTAACATACAGTTCACGCCCCGGGAGCAGAACAAAATGGCAGACTCTCTTGCTGTGGCTGCAAGTACATTTCGTCCTCCACAGAATCCTCTTTTGAGGTATGAAATTGAAGTACGATACAGACCATCAATCCCAGATAATGTTAAACATTGGCAGGTATTTGAAGATGATGAACAAATTAAGAGATTCTTGGAGACAGTGGGAGAATTCTCCAATATGGAGATTGATGATAATGAAGAAGAGGAAGCTGAAAATGTTGTAGAAAACAAATGGGAAGAAAAAATAGCAGACAATAAAGTGCTGCAGCTAAAAGGAAATATCATACCTAGAGGACTGGTGCTTCTAGAAAGATTGTTTGATAAAGATGATGTTCCATTACAGCACAGTAAAACAGTAGAAGAAGAACAAGTGGAAGATTTAAATATGGGTACTTATGCTGATCCCAAAATTGTCAAATTATCCAAAAAGGTCCCAAAAGAATATAAAGAGAAATATCTGAAATTATTTCAGTTATATAAGGATGTATTTGCATGGTCTTATCAAGACCTTAAAACTTTTGATGTTGATATAATGCAACATAAAATTCCTTTGAGAGAAGATGCAAAGCCTTATAAGAAGAAGCTCAGGCAGATAAATCCTCTGCTACTTCCCTCTATTGAAAAAGAAATCAAGAAGCTGCTGAAGGCCAAAATAATTGTGCCATTGAGATACTCAGAATGGGTGGAAAATCTTGTTCCTGTTCGGAAGAAGAATGGAGAAATAAGGTTGTGTGTAGATTTCAGAAACTTAAATAGAGCATCTTTAAAAGATAATTATCCATTGCCTAAGATGGATCACATTCTACAGAAAGTGGTCGGAGCCTCCATAATGTCAATGATGGATGGGTTTTCTGGTTATAATCAGGTAGCTGTGTTCCTAGAGGATAAGAAGAAAACTGCATTTACAACACCATGGGGAACATTTATGTATGCTAGGATGCCATTTGGATTAATTAATGCAGGAGCTACTTTTCAGAGGGCAATGGACATAGCCTTTGTTGGAGAGCAGGACAAGTTTCTGGTGGCATATCTAGATGATATCACAGTATTTTCAAAGGATGATACTGAACACATTCAGCACTTGCAGAGAACCTTTGAAAAATGCAGAAGGTATGGTCTTTCCCTCAATCCTCAAAAATCTTTATTTGCATTAGATGAGGGAAAACTCTTAGGGAACATTGAAACTAAAGACGGTGTGAAAATAGACCCTAAGAGAGTTGAAGTTATAAACAATATTCCTTTACCCAGGAATAAGAAGGAAGTGCAGGTGTTTCTAGGCCGAATCAATTTTCTGAGAAGGTTTATTCCTAACTATGCTGAGATATTTAGGCATATAACTGATATGTTGAAAAAGAATAACGAAGTAAAATGGTCTCAGGAATCTAGAGATGCATTTACAAGGATAAAACAGGCATTTGCTGAAGCTCCTGTGCTAGCTGGGCCAGATTATACAAAGCCATTTATAATATTTTCATTTGCTTCACCCCATACAGTAGCAGGAGTCTTATTACAGAAAAATGAAGATGGATATGAGCAGCCCATAGCCTTTTTCAGTCAGGTATTACATGATGCAGAATTGAAATAAAATATATTGGAGAAGCAGGCATATGCCCTAGTGAAATCCCTCTAGGCTTTTAGAATGTATGTTTTGTAGTCTCACATCACTGCCTATGTCCCTACAGCAGCTGTCAAAGATATCCTCGTTCAAGGAGATAGTGAAGGCAAAAGAGGAAGATGGATTGCAAAAATACAGGAATATGATTTAGACATAAGGCCCACTAAGCTAGTTAAAGGCCAGGGGCTAGCCAAAATTTTGTCTGAATCAAATCATCAGGCTTTAGGTATAAACTTGTCCATGATAGAAAATGAAGAGCCTGAGAAAGGAGAAGAGCAGCATGGAATAGAGATGGCCACTCAAAAGATACACATAAAATATCTCACTAGTCCTTGGTACAAAGAAATAGTTGAATATCTTTTAACACTCAGTTGTCCTCCGAGTTGTGATAAGGTAAAATACAGAGCTGTGAGAATGAAATCGCAGAAATACATAGTTGCTAACGGACAGCTATACTGGAGAGATCCTTCAGGTATATTACTATTATGCCTTACAGAAAATGAAGTGGAGAATATAATGACAGAATTTCATGAAGGAATCTGTGGAGGACATTACAGCTGGAGGGCTACAGCTCATAAAGTCCTGAAGGCTGGTTTCTATTGGCCAAAATTATTTACAGATGTTTTTGTTTGGGTCAGAGCATGTGATAAGTGCCAAAGATTTGCAGAAAGACAGAAATTAGCAGCTCTGCCCTTGATCCCTGTTCATATAGATGAACCATTTCAGCAATGGGGATTAGATTTTATTGGAGAAATACATCCTCCTTCAAGTGGCCAGCATAAATGGATATTGACTACAACAGATTACTTTACAAAATGGGTGGAAGCCATACCTGCAAGGAATGCTACAGATGCTGTAATAATCAAGTTCATGGAGGAAAACATCATATCCAGGTTTGGTTGTCCAGCTAGAATTGTAACTAATAATGCACAGGCCTTCAAGTCCAATAAATTTGTAAATTTCTGCCAGCGGTATAATATTGCATTAAATCACTCCACAGCTTACTATCCACAGGGGAATGGCTTGGCAGAATCTTCCAACAAAACTTTGGTGAGGGCCTTGAAGAAGACAATTAATGAGAATAAGAAAAATTGGGATTCCCAATTAAAGTTTGCTCTGTGGGCAAACAGAATAACTAGCAAGAGAGCAACAAGGAAATCTCCCTATGAATTGGTGTATGGGCGAGTAGTTGTGTTTCCTGTGCAATTGGATTTGCCAGTGGCACGTTTCATGCAGGAAAGTCAAGAAGAACCAGATGATATGGTTTGAAGAATTAATCAACCGGTAGAATTGGAGGAAACACGGAGCCAAGTGAATAAGAGATTAGCGGAGTATCAGGAGAAAATGAAAAACATCTTTGATCAGCATGCAAAAGACAAGAAATTTCAAATTGGTGATCTGGTTCTCAGATGGGATATCCGGAGGGCTGAAAAGGGCAAACATGCTAAATTTGATCCACTTTGGTTTGGCCCATTTAAGATTATGGAGCTAAAAGGTAATAATACATTTATTATAGAAAATTTGTAGGGTGACTTGTTAGATGCCCCTGTGAATGGCCAATTCCTAAAGCCCTACTTTCAATTTTGATTCGGGCAGAGTATGCCTGTTGTATTATATTGTATATAGACTTTGTTTCAGTTTTTATTTTAATAAGGGATGTGTGCTAATGAGTTTTGAAGAAAAAGCAAAAGCGCTGAAGAGTGGAATCTACATACAAGATGATCAAGGGTTTGCAAGTTCTCAACATGTCCAAGAATGAACATGCCGTCCCCAGATGAAGCCGATGTTGTGCATGTCAACCCCTCCATTCAAATTTTTGGCCTACCGCCCCATATAAACCTTTCAAACCTACTACCGTGGCCAAAAACCTCCATATTCTGCTTGTCGTTACCCTTTCCGCCCAAAAAATACACTGTACAAAGGCTAAAAATCGCAGTATAAGATTTATCAGGCCTAGCCCCTGCAGTTCCAGCCCCTTCGTTTTGTTCCCCATACGACTCAGGTGCTAGACCAAGCACCAGATGGAAAGGAGCCTATCGTTAAAGTTTTCAGGCGCGTCTGGAGCCGTCCGATCAAATCCAATCGACGGAGCGGAGTTGGTTTTCCGTGGTGGTCCCCGCACCCGCGCGCATTGCAAAAAACCGATTGTTTATTCCGCACCACCATTGCCTGGCGAGCGGTATTTCCCTTGGAGCTAGCGATTCCATAGATCACATGACAAGTGTCCAAGTGTACGATGACTAAAACCGCCCATTTCGTGCATTAAAGGTCAGAACAAAGACGGGTAGCGGAATTCATCAACGCCGTCGAATCTGTCAGCCCTCATCTAACGGTGGTTGTCCTCCAAAGTTGCACGAGATTTAGCACAAGTTATATAACGCCCGGGTCCACCATTCCGCCGCTGTACAATACCTTTCAACCGTCAATTCCATTTTTGATCGCGTGGTCCAGAATGATTGACGCACCCCTTTGACCAACCAAGCCTGTCTCCACGTAACCCCCTCCACTTGACTTTTCGTACGCCCACGTGGCACTGTCATTGCCCTCCACCATTCATGTTCTCCGTTTAGGTGTCATATTTCAGTGTTTAAGTTACGGGTTTTCTCCAAGACCATTTATCGTGTCCCTCTGCATCCTCCTTCGCCACCCAGCATCATCCTACCATTTTGCTCAGTCGGTGTCATCATAGCCATGGCCGCCATAGCATTCGCCACCCCTGTGTCCCGTTTTTCTTTAATACGTTTGTGTGTTTTTGTAGGTTGCAACAACATGAATCTTCCATCAATCTCTGCCTTCACCACAGAGGTCGAGGACGCATCGAGAAGTCTGCTTGCAAAGGAAAAGTTTATGACCGAAAGCTCGGGGCAGTTGTTGTGACATGACCTCATTAATGGAAATAGAAAGAAAATCCATCGAACCCCTTAGAGCAATACAAGGGGTAGGTTATGGTAGCTGAAGATGTTAATTTCGTAGCATAAAATATCAGTGAAAGGCCGAGAAACACAGCGCCCCGTATTAAAGATTTTGGGATTTAAATTCAAATGTTGGAAGGTACAGTGCTCAACAAGCAACATTCTCAAGGTGATAGTTCAGTCGAATTCCTTCAGGAACGTACAGAATGTTCACAAAGAATTACCTTCATACCCTGTTCCTGAAGAGATTTTCTTCCAGTTCATTTATTTCTAGAGGTAGATTGCGAAGTACAAACAATTATATTCAGTCATTGACAAGTATGGGCACGAATGTTTTTCGCCACTTGGTTTCAAATTAGATTATTAAATGTGTATTATCTACCTCACTATCTAGAGCTTTCTATCTCCTCTATAAAAACCAAAAAGGAAGACATTGTAAGGGTTCCAGATTTCTATCAGCAAACTGTGCAGTGAAAGGCTTTGTATACATCTTGTAAAGTTTATGTATGAAGGCTCAGAGCCCGTAGGGTCTCAGTGAGGAGGAGTTATAACTGTAATGAGGATTCTGGTCTTTGGTATCCCACACCATGTAATATTTTCTTATGTGTTAATATAATATCTCATTTCATTGCATTAATCTTCTTGTATCATGTTCTAGAATGCGAGTGGCTCACTGATCTTAAGTAAGGATTCATCCTAGTTGGTGCCCATACTTGGATTATTCAAGCGCTTTAAATAGGCCTAGTCATGATATACTGTTCCATGTTCATGTCATTCATATTTTCTGCTATATTAGTTACTTGAGGAGGGTGTTTTTAAAACGCCATTGTCATGTATGGATTCTTAGTTGGATAAGCCCATATGTGGTTCTGTTGTGTATCTGGGTATCAGCCTCATGTTAACTAGTATCTCCTTCATGTTTTCCTCACTGCATTCACTTTCTGATATTTGATTTCTATGGCATACTATTTGAACTGGCCCTCTTTGCAGTAAGCTGTCTCTTAACTATCTGATGCTTTTGTATTGGAGTTTTGCATGCTGTTCCTACATTATTCTTATCTTTGTATCAGCTTCTAAGAGAGTTTGGTTCCATTTAAACTAATTTCCTTGTTTTACAAGAGATAGTAAGAGAGATTTTGGATTGACAACCCAAGATATATTATGAGCTCCTTGCTATGATAAGATGTCCTAGGCACTGGTCTATATCAAATGTAGGCTGTCTCTAGGGTAGACAATAATTTTCGACAACAAACCGGACCCGATATAGTTTATAAAATCCCTTTTATATTTCATCGCGGGTCTGCGTTTTAATCAGAATTGGAACTTTTATGTTTGGCCCATTTCTTTTATTATGAACCGGACTCGATGCACATTATAAAGCGGAGTTCATATTTGGTTTTCGCGTTACAAACGCTACTCATGTCAGCAACCTTCTGGCGGACGTGATATGGAAATATGGACTCAATTCTATATTTCATTGCACGTCCAAAACCTTGGGTGACGTCATATCATTTTGTGACGCGAAATCGCCCATTGTGTTTTGATTGAATCGACTTTGAAGTCTGGAGGTCATCGCGCAATGGAGGTTGAAGTTTTACAAAGGTTTGTAATGTTTTGTTTTAATATGTTTTATATGTGCGACGGGTATATGTTTTATATATGTTTCAAACATATATTAAAACATTTGTGTAATGTAAATCGTGGGCCCCCGACATTTGTTTTTAAATAGATGTTGTTTTAAGTTTTTAATATAGTTTGTTTTGTTTTAATATATGCGCGGCATATAAAAGTGCGAAAAGCCCGTGAGGCATTGAATGTTATGTTTTTATTTTGAAAGCACATCAGAGTGCATTTTGTACACACAACAGTGTATTTTCAAAGAGACAGAGAGTATTTTAAACAGCACAGCAGTGCATTGTTTGTGTGAGACAGAGTGTGTCTTTTTGAGAGACAGTGAACTTGTTTTTTCTGCACTGTGTTATGCAACCGTCAGAATTTGTAAATCCTCAACAGAGGAACTTTTGTAATAGTTTTTGGTTTTGAAATAGAAAGCTTTTCAAGTGCAAAACTCTGTCTCCAGTGAAGCAAAATTTTTATTTCTCTGTGTTGAAAGAGGAGAGCATTATTCTCTCTGTGATTTGTTCTGAAATTCTCATAAATTCCAACATGGTATCGGAGCTAGTTCAGGCTCTTTGAAGGTGTCAAAGAAGCTGAAGGAAGGAGTTCTTGTTGCAGCAGCTTCTCTAGCAGAGTGAAGACTCAGTCAAGAAGAATCCAAGGTATTTCTCAAGTCATTTTTTTGTGTTACTGTTGAAGAGAGTCAGTTGTTTTAAAAACATAGTCAAGTATTTTGAAGCATAGTTAAAAGTGCAAGAATGGCTGGAGCCAACACTAGCATGGGTATTGGTAATACTCAGCTCCCACAATTTAATGGGAAAAAATATGACTACTGGGCAATAACTATGAGAGCCCTGTTTGCTTCCCAAGACTTATGGGAACTTGTTGAGGATGGCTTTGAAGAGCCAGTAGATAAAAATGAGTTTGATGATTTAACTCAGGCAAAGAAGGAACTGCTGAAGAGCAATACGAAGAAGGATTCTAGAGCCCTCTACTTTTTGTATCAAGCAGTGCATGAGAGTGTGTTTCCAAGGATAGCAGTAGCCAAGAGATCCAAAGAAGCATGGAAAAATCTCAAGACAGCCTATCAAGGCATGGAGAAAGTGAAGACAACAAAACTACAGTTGTTGAGGAGAGACTTTGAGACTCTCTGCATGAAGGAGTCAGATAACATTGACTCATTCTTCACACATGTGATTGGAATGGTCACATAGATAAGTTCTCATGGAGAGACTCTTGAAGAAAGGAGGATTGTGGAAAAACTATTGAGGAGTCTACCCTCAAGGTTTGATGTGATTGTCACCACCATAGAAGAGACCAAGGATCTCACAAAATTTTCAGTTGATGAGCTACATGCATCACTGATGACACATGAGTAGAGATTGGGTAGAAATGAAAACTCATATCTAGAGAATGCCTCTAAGACCCAAATGTCCTTTGCAAGAGGAAGAGGGCAAGGTAGAGGAAACAAGAGAGGAAGAGGCAGAAGCCAAAACATAGGTGGCAGAAACAGTCCAGCAAATGCTCAAGGAAGGGGCAGTAATCCAAATCAGCATCAAGGCCAAGGCAACAGCCAACAAAGTGGTCAGCAACATGCTCAAGGACAAACGTATGATACATCCAATGTCTAATGTCACTATTGTAAAAAATATGGAAATTATGCAAATGAATGTAGGAAGACGCAACATGATATGGGTAATAGAACAAATGAAAATTTTAGTAGAGAAAATATCAGCCAAGATAAATTGTTTTTAGCTTGTAATATGGTTGAGGAAAAGAGTGAAGATTTATGGTTTCTAGACTCCGGTTGTTGTAACCATATGACAGGAAACATAGCCATGTTTTCTATGTTAGATGAAAGTGTGAAGTCACAAGTCACACTAAGGACTGATAGTAGAGTTTCTGTTATGGGAAAAGGAGATGTAAATGTTTTAACAAGGAAAGGTGAAAATAAATCCATAGCATATGTTTATTATGTTCCAGGAATGAAATGTAACCTCTTAAGTATTGGACAACTTGTTCAAAAGGGGTACAATGTTTTCTTTGAGGATGATGTTTGCACCATCATGGATAAACCACCCAGCAAACAATGTATTGCTGAAGTGAAGATGACAAGGAATAGGATGTTCCCTCTTAGAATGAGAGTATATTTGAAAAAAAACTGTTACCGATGAAATAGGTAACTTGACCTCAAAACGGGAACTCTAGCCCAAAAAGTCTCAAAAAACATGAAAAAACACCCCAAAAACAAAAAGTGTGTCTTCCAGAACGCACTTGGTTTTTTTTGAAGGTCAAATTTCAACATTTTATAAAATTATGCTAAAAACAAAATTTTTTGTTGAAAAAAGGATAGAAAAAACACCCTCAAAACAAAACTAGTTGATGCTGGAATAACAAAAAAAAAAAATTGTGTCATAATTTTGACACTTGTAACAATGGAATTAAAGACAACATATTAGGAAATTTTTTAAAATCGTAAATTTCTAACATTTTTGATAGATAATGTTAAAGATAAACAAATACATGTCTAAAGGGCTTATCATTTCGAACAATTTTCATCTATGTTGTTAAACATAAAATATCTTGACTCTAAACAACCCAAAAATTGTAATTATTGTCAACCATAACCTTAAAGATAAAATTTGGTAGCACATAAAAACCTTAATGAAAAGTTGTAAATCTAAAGTTTTTCAATTTTAAGTGTTCAACATACTTGAACAATGAAATTATGGAGAAATTATAAGACTTAACAATTTAAAAAAATGAACAAGTAAATAAAAAAATTATTATTGAACAGAAACAAGTAAGAGTAATTTTAATTTTAAAGGATAATTACTTATCTTTTTTCAAATCTTAGCATAAGACAAATTTAAATATAATTTCAACCAAAACCTAAAAATCAAGCATCAAAACAAAGTGTTCCCTTTCAATGACGCATATAATTATTAAAACTTTTAAAAGTATCTTATACCAAATGGTAACAATACATAATATCATGGTAATATCACTGCATAATCTAAAAATTCAACATTAGTTTCTATTTTATATTTTACTTATAATTAAAATATCAACATTGGTACATTGAATATAGCATAAATTATTTTTGTAATTCATTGTTGCATTGTCGATATTCTAAAGAGATGAATTCTTCATAATTAAAACATATAATCCAACAAACATAGAAATGTCTCATAACTTCATGGAAAATGAGATGGAAGTCAAAATTTTTATTTCAAGTTACCATGCAAACATCAATTACATAAAACTGTCTTAGATATTTATTCAAAATCAATCATAGGTTCTAGAACACCATCATAACCTACATCTTCAGATGAATGGCTCGATGCAGATGAAGATGATCCATATTCTTCTCTTTCATCAACTAGTGCTCCATCTGAGTCAACATGCATGCCCACCATTTCAGAGTTCAAAATTCTTGTAGATCTACGTCTACATTCTGCAGAGTCCCATCTCAATAGTAATTGTTCTAGTAGCAATTTCTTCAAAATATTTATGGTCTGCAACCGAAGAGTTCCTCTCTTTGTCAAATTGAAGTCATACACAAGTATGTCAACATCCTCCAATTTTAAGACATCTGTGCGGCGACGATTTATATTTGTGCCCTTTCTTTTTCTCTTTCCGCCAATTCTTTTTTCTGCTACCATCTCTGGCTTGTACATACCATTGAAAGGGTGGATACTTGTGGCATACCAATGTACATCAACAACTGTAATCTCTTCATTTTCATTAATGACCTTTATAACCTTGGCAATTAGATAGCCAAGTGGATCTTCATCTGCTAACACTGCTATCATGCAACCCTCCTTAAGATCCTGCACAAAACCCCTGTAAAGGTCTTCCATGGCTTCACGTTGTGCACATGATCTTCTAGAACCAATATAGATTTCTCTTTCCTCTACCTGTGGGGAATTAATAATAGCTTGAGGCTTTTGTTGTTCAACATTGTGTGTTTCCTGATGTTCATGTTCATTTGGCATATTTTGTGGAAAAAAAAAGGAGTCTTCAAAAGCATATCCCCATTTATTGATCTTGAAATCATATCACTTTGATTACTGAAAAAAGACTCCCACCAAACTGAATCAGCAACATCGAAGTACTCATATGTATCTCTAATACATCTTTTAATTTCCTCTAGACATTCAGAAAAATTTATGTCTCTCTTCTGCCTTCATGCATTATGGAGTTCAGCAACTAACTGTAATAACAATATCTTTGATGAAAACATTGGACGCTCTGGAATGAACTTCAAAAATGCTAAACCCGATGATGGTCCCCATTCTTCAACAGTTGAATACTTCTTGCCCCATATAAGTGTTATCCCATCAATTTTTTTGATACGAAATTGATGTTGGAAGCTAATATTGTTAAGTTGTTCAATGCATTTCTCCTCACCATGAGATCCAAAAATAAACCTTCGCATGTCAATAGTTTCTTCCAACACATGAAAAACAGGCTCTGGAATGTACGATTTCTTAATACATTCAATTAATGATGGCAGGCTCCCAACACCTTTCCTCCTCAATGTTACTGAAAAACGACTGAACATTTGATCAATATGGTCATGAGTATGCCCAACAAGAAGGAAACCAACCTTTATCTTTTTAAAAATCCCCAATTCAACGAGCATGTTTAGATACCCAAAAAGAACTTGATTTTTGTTCTCCCGACTTGTGTTGTCTAATTGTAAATACAAAACTTCAGGAAGAATCCCAGACCAATGAGTAACCACATCATGGATTATAGTTATGGTCAGATTTGCATCATTGTGAATATTTGGAGTTGTGAAGAAAACTCTTGTAAACATCTTCTCATTAAATACCATACAACCAACCAAGTGAAATTGAATGAAATTTTCCTCCTGTAATTTTTTTGGCGTGTGGATAAAATGTGGAAGAAGTGTTTTCTTTTGGTCCATACCATCAATTATCAATCCCAGATATTTATTTGGATGATCATAACACTTCTTTCGATGTTTATACAACTTTTTCCTTTCACTTGTTTGTTGATTGTGATGGTCTTGAAGTTCTTTGACAACGGAGTCTGTACATAAAATAAAAGAAACATATGAATAAATATATTTTCATAGTTGATAAGTATCAAATTTTAAAAAACAATGTTTTGAACACATACCTCTTTCCGCCCCTTGACATTTATTTCTTTTTGCTTTAAGAGAAGCACATGTGCTGCAAATCCCCATCCTTGTCTTCTTAGGAATACGAACATTGTTGAATTCAATTTTCCATATCCTTGTAAAATAAGAATATGTAATAAATTACCAATTCCTTCAACAACTTCTGCATAATATTTGTATAACATGAATATTTCTCGTCTCGAGAAATTATCTGGAATATGTATTGTGTCTTTATTTGGCATACACTCTCCATGATTTGAAAAGAAGTCTTTCATCCATGTCTTAGCAGTATTTGCAAATGGCCCCACCTCCCGTTTATAATGTGCTTCTGAATAATATGTGGGATCCCTTTCCAATCTATCCTAGATTCTTGACAAATGACAATTACCAATTGAATACAACATTTTGAACGCCTTTCTGCAAAGCAATACATTCCCAATATGATAATTATAATTTGTTAGTGTAGATTGCATGCAACCCACTAAATATGAATTTTGCATGCTTTTATTCATTGACATATATGTTTTCCTTTTCTCCAAAGCAAAGTTGAAATCCCTATTTTTCAAGCAATCCCTTCGACAACATTCACTTGAAATCAAATGAACGATAGAAATTCTTGTCGTGAGATATTTTGTCTTCGCCCTTGTATAACTGGAATGCTTTGGATTGATATGAAAAGGTCTACTCCTACTCCTAGTTGCAATATTTTCTTGCAACGGCTTCATCATTCCATCATCCTTTGTAAAAGTAGTTTCATCACCATTAGGAGGAATATTATCCTCACTATCATCATCCTAAACATAGTTAAGAAATTCATCAACATCATTGCCTGAAAAATTTTCTTTACCATCATCAGTTGAAGAAAACATTTCACAAGAATCATCGGCACTTTTGTAACCCTGACTCAAAATAAATTCTTCACCATCTTGACCCATGCTTTCAAATTCTTCCATGGGAGGATTCAATTCTTCATCACCATGAGTGTCTTTGAAATGGTCACTTGGAGAAAATGCAATATTCAGATCTGTGCCTCTAAAATTATCATTTGCAAGAAACTCTTCATCCTCCCCTTCCTCAGTGGTGCTCTCATAATCCTCGGGATTAGGCATAAGTGGAAGCTTTGAATTTGTATTCACTAGAATTTCTTCATCTTGCCCCTCCCCTTCCTCACTGAAGCTCTCATAATCCTTAGGATTAGGAATAAGTGAATGCCTTGAATCTATATTTATTGGAAATTCTTCATCCCCCCCTTCATCGGTGGTTAAATTATAATCGTTATGATTAGGATGAAGTGAAAATTTTAGCTTTGGAAATTCATCCCCGTCTTCATCAGTGGTGCTGGCATAATCCTTAGGATTAGGACGAAGTGGATATTTTGACGCTGCAAATTCTTCATTCCCCTCTTCCTCGGTGGTGCTGACATAATCCTTAGGATTAGGACGAAGTGCATATTTTGACTTTGCAAATTCTTCATTCCCCTCTTCATCTGTGGTGCTGACATAATCCTTAGGATTAAGACGAAGTGGAAATTTTGACTCTGGAATTTTTTCGTCCCCCTCTTCATCGGTGGTGCTTGCATAATCCTTAGGATTAGGACGGAGTGGAAATTTTGACGCTGTAAATTTTTCATTTCCCTCTTCATCAGTGGTGCTGGCATAATCCTTAGGATTGGGACGAAGTGGATGTTTTGACTCTGAAACATTATCATTCCCCTCTTCATCAGTGGTGCTCGCATAATCCTTACGATTAGGACGAATTTGATATTTTCACTCTGGAAATTTTACATCCCCCTTTTTATCAGTGGTGTTGGCATACTCCTTAGGATTAGGACACAATGGATATTTTGACTCTGCAGATTCTTCATTCCCCTCTTCATTTGTTGTTCTCGCATAATCCTTAGGATTAAGCTGAAGTGGATATTCTTCATCTCCCTCTTCATCAATGGTGTCCTCATAATCCTTGGGATTAGGACAAAGTGAAACTTTTGACTCTAGAAATTCTTCATCATGCCCTTCATCACTGTTGCTTTCATAATCTTTAGGATTAAGAGTAAGTGGTATAACTGGCGCTCGATTTATAGAAATTTCATTTTGCTGCGCCTCATCATTTTTGTTCTCATCATCTTTAGGATTATGACCAAGTCGATTTTTTGACTCTCTATTCATGGTGAACGAACTCCCATTATATTCATCACTCTGAATAGAGTTGTTGCGTGACGAAGATGTTGATGTTGTACAAAGAAAAACTTCGCTATCAGAGGAAACCATGGCTTTCAACAAGAATAGGTTGAATGACACAAATTCCTCTCCCACTTACAATATATAGCTTAAAGACTGAAAATTTCCCTCCAAAAAAATTCACGAAAAAATATCCCTCCAAAATTTCCCCCCAAAAATTTTCGCGAAAAAACTTTCCCTCCAAAATTTTCATTTCAAATATTTGATACAAATATTAGTCAAAAAATGTATTTAACATTTTTTTAATAAACTGTTTGTGTTGAAATATTTAACTGATATTTATATTCAAAATATCCACAAAATATTTCTATCATGGATGCCTTCCAAACTAAAATAATGTTTTTATTTCAATGATTTAACATTGACTAGATGTAAGTATTAACTATAATATTACTATAATATCTACATGAAAATATTAACTATAATGACTACATGTAAATATTTTAAATTTTAAATTTTAAACTTACGTTATATTCATTTAAAATATATTTCAAAATTTATTAATAAACTGTTGGTTTTCAAATATTTCACCATACTTTCTACTCAAAATATCCACAAAATATTCCTTTCATGCATGCCTTCGAAACTAAAATAATTTTCTTATTTGAATGGTTTAAGATTGACTACATGTAAATATTTACAAAAATAACATGTAAATATTAACTATTTAAACTATAATATTAACTATAATTAACTACATGTAAATATTTTAGATTTTAAAATTTAATCCCATGATTTTAAACATTAAGTACATGTAAATATTAACTATGATAACTAAATGCAAATATTAACTATTTTATCTATAATATTAATTATAATTAACTACATGTAAGTATTTCATATTTTAATTTTTAATCTGAGATTATATTTGAATTATTCAACATTTAGTACATGTAAATATTAAATAAAATATTAACTATGATAACTACATGCAAATATTAAGTATTTTAACTATAGTATGAACTATAATAAACTAAATGTAAATATTTTAAATTTGAAATTTTAATCCCACATTTGTTAAACAGTAAACCAATCAGACAATATTCGCTATATAATAAAAATGATTGTTTTTATTCATCACATCACATCAAGTTTTCTGGTATTTGTTAGAGCAAATTTTTGGAGGTGTTGCGTTGGCATTGGTAACTTTGTGGAGGCATTGCATTGGCATTGGAGGTGTTGTGTTGCTATTGGTAATTTTGTGGAGGTGTTGCATTGGCATTGGTAACTTCATGAAGGCATTGCATTGGCATTGGAGGCGTTGTGTTGCTATTGGTAATTTTGTGGAGGCGTTGTGTTGGCATTGGTGACAGCAGTTTTTTGCATTTCAAAGGTTAGTTTTTCTTCTATTCTGTCAATTTAAAGACGATTTTGGGGAAAATATGTTTTTCTATAGTTTTTTGTGTCCAAAAACTAATTTTTTAAGGTTTTTAGGTTCAAAAACCATAATTTTTTAATATTTTTTTAGTGAAGAAAATGCAAAAATAACTAAATTTTTTAGGGTTTTAAGGACAAAAATTTAGAATTTTTTTTCTTTTTTAAGACTTATAGGTTCATCTTGATAGAAAAATCTATAAAACAACCATGCACATAAAATAAAAATAGTAATATTATAACATTTTTTATTTGTTTTTTTTTTATCATAAATATATCAGTGGTTTCATTATTTAAAATGTTTTTGTTTTTGTTTTTATTTGAGAATTTTTTGATTTTATATTCTATTTTTTTTTAATAAATTTTAAATCTTAGTTTTATTCTTTTTAATTTTAAATCTTCAATTTTTTTTTTCTTTATTGTTTTTGTTATATATCATATATTTTTTTAATTTTTTTAATTGTATTGTTATATAGTTTTTTAAAAAAAAATTATTGTATTGTTATATTAAAACAAATGTTTTTTTTTAATTTATTATATTGGATTTTTTTCCTTTTAATTATATAATATTTAAAAACAAAACATAATTGTTATTTAATAAAAAAATTTTTAATATATTTGTTATATTTTGATATTTTTAACAATTATTATTTTTAATTAAATAATGTTTTAATAATTATTTATTAATTATGTTATATAAAAAAAATTAAAAAAAAAAAAAAGAAATTAAAAAACAAAATTTGAAAAAAAAAATAAAAAATAAAAAATAAAAAATAAAAAATAAAATAAAAAATAAAAAAAACAAATTAAAATAAATATGCATTGGGCCCGGGGGCCCTGGGGCCGGCTGGGCAGCCCTCGTGGCTTCGCCCGCCAGCCTCTGGCACCCTGCGGGCGCTGTCTGGCGGTAGACAGCGCCCGCGGGGCACCGGAGGTCGGCGGGGGCGCCACGGGCATTGCCCAGCCGACCCTAGGGCCCCCGCTAGGTGAGGGGGCCAATTTCGGGAATCGGCCCCCCCGCCCAGCGGGGGCCTTGGGGCTGACTGGGTAGTGCCCCTGGAGTCGCCTGTCGGCCTCCAGCGCCCCGTAGGAGCGACCTTGGGCAAGGCTGCGCCCGCGGGGCGCCGGAGGCCGGCGGGCGGCGCCATCGCCGCTGCCCAGCCGGCCCCAGGGCCCCCGCCGGGCGGGGGGGATGATTGGGCAAGGCCACGCCTGCGGGGTGCCGGAGGCCGACGGGCAGTGCTACGGGCGCTGCCCAGCCGGCCCCAGGGCCCTCGCTGGGCGGGGGGGCCGATTCTCGGATAGTGCTCGTGGGGCACTGGAGGCCGGCGGCGGGGGCCTTGGGGTCGGTTGGGCAGCGCCCGTGGCGCCGCTCGCCGGCCTCCAGCGCCCGCAGCGGGGGCCTTGGGGCCGGCTGGGCAGCGTTCGCGGGCACTAGCCACGACGTTTTAATTTTTTTTTTTTTTAATTTTGTTTTTTAAATTAGTTTTTTTTTTTAAATTTTTTTATTTTTAATTTGTTTTAATAAAACAATAAAAAATTAATAAAAACATTGTTATATATAAAAATAATAAAAAAATTGTTATATAATATAATAAAAACATTGTTATATAATAATTGTTAAAAATATCAAAATATAACAAATATAATTAAAAAAAAATTATTAAATAACAATTATGTTTTGTTTTAAACATTATATAATTAAAGAAAAAAACAATACAATATAATAAATTAAAAAAAAAAACATTTGTTTTAATATAACAATACAATAAATTAAAAAAAAACTATATAACAATACAATTAAAAAAATAAAAAAATATAATATTATAACATTTGTTTTTAACATTTAAATATTTAAATTTCTTTATATATATATATTTTAAATTTAAGTATAAATACAACATTATAAAAAATTTAATTTTTTCTTTTATTTTGTTTAGTTGCTTTTATTTTATTTTGTTTATTTTTATTTAATTACTATGTAATGTGAAATAGAAATTTGTAATTTTCAAATATATTAAAAGATTATATAAATTTATAAACTTTTATATTAATTTTTTATAATTTTAAGTTTATAATTTTTTATTTAATTGCTATATAAAGTAAAATAAATTTTTATTTTATTTTATTTTGTTTATTTTTATTCAATTGCTATGTAATGTAAAATTAAATTTTAAAATTTTAAAATATATTAAAAGATTATAAGTTTTTTTAATAAAATCATTGCCTTAAAAAAAATAAAATTTAATTTTAACATTTGTTATAAATAGTTAGTAATTTTTTTGTTTTTTTTTAAATATTAAACAAAAACTGAAGTTTGAAAATAATAGTTTATTTTTTAAAAATTGTTTTATACAATTTAAACACATTTTTAATTTTTTTATAAAATGTATTCAAAACATATTATATAGATATATATACATATGACTTATAATATTTTGTTTTTAAATGAAAATTTTTATAGTTAATTTTACTGCTTTAATTTCAAGCTATTTAGTTTTAGAAATAAATTTTGTTTATTAAATTTATTTTATTCGCATTATTTTTCCATTAACTAATATATATATATATATATATATATATATATATATATATATATATATCAGAAAAATGACATCGAAAAAGATTTCTGTGAATGTTTCTGCACCTTGGGCAGTAGCTCCCAAATCTACAGCTGTAGCTCGACGCACTATGGATACAACTCCCAAATCTAAAGTTGCAGTTGGACGCACTATGGACACTGTTGGACGCAATAAGGACATTGTTGCACACACTAATAAAAGTCAAGCAAGTGGGGCACTAGGTTCATTAAAGCTTATTTCTGATTGGAAGAACGCCGAGGAAATAGATAAACCAATTTCTCATGGTATCTTGAAGACAGTGAAATGGAGGCCGATATACACATCTATCTGATTTGTGGTATGATTGACTTAAATGAGCCATATGATGTGATGGGCAGAGTACGAGACATATGTGTGGTCCCGAATACAAACACTATTTATGTTCTTGCAAGGAAGGTTCAGAAACGTGAGAAGGTTAGATATCGTTTATCAATCGTCAAGTATGACACAGATGAAATATCTTCAATTTTTTTTGAAGAAATATCAAGCAACATTGCAAATAACATTGTAAGTATGCTTATTTTTATTTCCTCTATGCATTATTGTAAGGATGACTCAATTTTTTATAAATTATTGATCATTGACATGTTTTATTTTGTTTCATAGGATTTTGTTCCGAGTCTTTCAAACATGTTTGAAGGTATTTATATGTTGGTGCCAAATGTTATGGATGCGATCAACACTTTCCACAAAGACAAAGCAGAGGAAAGGAGATTGAAGCAAAGAGCAATAGCTCGTGACACTGCAATAGTACAAAGAGGGGATCAACCAAGAGTCACTAAGGTGGGTCAATCTAGTAAACTTAAACATGTTTCTTTTGAAGGTGTCGAACATGAAACATAAAATTATGATAGAATTAGTGAGGATGAGATTAGAACTGTTGTGCAAAAGGAGTAAACATATCATACACCAAAAAGAAAAATTGCCAAAGATGTCTCTCTTTTACCTCACGAAGGAGAGCTTGTTTATAAAAAAACTGATATGTTATCCAATAAGATTAGGAAATAAAATATTGGTGAACCTGTAAAGGTCGTGAGCAGTAGTGAAGAACAAATTGAAAGCTCTCACAGAAGCAGAGAAATCATAACACCAGGTGCTGAGTTAGAGGATGGCATTGTTAAAACAAAACAAAATGCTATTCGACAAGAGTTGAGGAAGAATAAATTAATTCTCGGTGGCTAAACATTTGAGCTTAATGTTAACCAATTTTATGGCCCAGATGAAGGACAATCTCAATATCAAATTAGAAAGGCCCATCACCTACATGTACATAATCTGAAAACATTGTTCAGGTTCAATCCATATGCGCGTGTGGTGGATTATGTCGTTCTTGTCGATCCATGTCAGGTTCCCAAAAAACAAGCATTTGAAAAGACAAAATGTTTTGATTATAAATATTATGTAATTGGAGGGAACCATTCGATAGAGGCTAAGAGACAATTGATTGCAGAATATCCCAATAACTATCTTTTTCAAACAGTGAAATGCATCATTTACGCTGGCTTAACAGAAATAGAATCAAAGTTATTGGCATGGGATCATAATGCAGAAAATGAATACAGAATGAAAATGAATTTCATCCAAAGGGTCAGATTTATTCATAATGAATTCATAGAAAAATGTGGTGGGGATAATACACAAGTTAGTGTAGCATTTCAAAAGGAATGTTTAATGGAAACATGTTATCAAATTGATGAAAAAAAAGAAAAAGATGGAAAATTGAATACAAATCTCTTCAGAGGCAAAGATAACATTTTTCAGTTGGCATTTAGAACTGGTAAGTTTAGGATTTGATTGATGAAATTTTTGATCGGTGGGAGAATATTTCTATAAAAAATCAGAAGGTTAGAAAGAGTAAACCCATAATATGTACCAACAGTAAGGGGGGTCCTGAAATGAAGCAGCTTCCAGAGGATATGACTATTACACCTTGGAGAACAATGCAAGGTGTGAAGGATGATAAATTAGTCAAATTAGTATTAGCCCGTGTGAAGTCGGGTGAATTATCAATGGAAGAAATGTGTGCAGAATTTCAAAAGTAAGTTTTTTGAATTATTTCTTATTTTTCTTTCATTATAATTTTCTTTTAAATAAAACATAATAATGTTGGTAGAATTTTTTATACATGTCAGTATATTAACGCTTTTAACTTGATTTATTCAATCAGAATTTTTTTATGAAAATACAAGAACACATGGTTAAATTGTTGAATGAAGACAGTTAGGATGATGTTGTACGCAACTACCTAGAAGCAAGTTCTACATCAACACTAAGAGAGTTTTATATTGCATTCAATAAGGTATGTTGATTTATAAATTCATTTTATTCATATTTAAACTATATATATATATATATATATATATATATATATATATAGATGTCATTAAAGATGTCGAAGAAGGATGGAAATGGAGTACCAGATACTTTCAAAAGCTTTATTGAAAAAATTAAGATGGAGAACATGAGAAGGAAGCGTCTTATGAATGTTGAACTTGATCCTACTCTTAATCATTACATTTGGAATGGGCTCGACGGTGTCCAATATCAAATAATACAAGGTGACTGTGAATACATTGCATCACTAATACCTAAAAGGGAATATGGCCTAGTTATTGCAGATATTCCTCATGGTTTCAATTTCCAAGACATTGAATATGATAGAGAACCATATACTTATCAAGCTTTTAGTAAAGTGGTTACGGGTTTTCAAGAAGTGACAACATCACCACTTTGGCGATTTGTGACATTTCATTCAGACACACAATTTCCAATGTTATTAACAAGCTTCAAGGGTAAAGCAAACTCAAGGATGCAACTTACATGGTAAGATTTTGAAGTTGTATGTTTGATTCCTCCTAAATTTTTTTATTCATGTAAAATTTAATTGAACTTTTAGTATGTTATGTTACAGGTAAAAGTCAAATATTGTTTCTTCCGAAGATCAGCCTATTATAAATGATTGTGAGTTCATCCATGTTGAATGCTGGACAAAAGACGATAGCTATAAACATATTATTATGAATCGAGTAGATGGGAAGAGTCATAGTCAAGTATTGATTTATGATGCAGTTGTAAGAAAACTAACATATGAGGATAAAGATGCAAAAGGAGAAAACTAATATTGTCTTTTTTACTTTTTATGTCTCCATACTAATTTTTTTACTTATTTTTTTTGTGCTTGATGATTAGGTACAACACTAGCATGTTGCCTACTAAAAGGAAGAAATTGCATTGCCATTGAGAAAGACCCAATTCAATGCAAATTTATTCAACAAATAATTAATACTCTTAAATTCCTTCCAGATGCGAAGCAAGAAGTTGGTTTGAGGAAATGAGATTTTAATGAATCGCATGTGGCAAAAAAAACAAAGGAACCTCAACCGCCATTATATGGAATGATTGGAAAGGGACACTTTGGACGATTTGCCGACATGAAAGATCCATTAGAAGATGACAATGATCAAAATGAAGAAGAAAATGCTGCGGAAGAAGCCATCAATGTTGTTCTAGATGATGTTGAAGATGTATTAGTTGATATTGTTGATGATGTTTAAGTTATGCTTGCAAACAAAGCTTATTTTTGAGAACTATTAATCAGTTTTACTTGTAATGTTTAGACTTTGATATTTTATCAGAACAACCATTTTTTTTGCAAAAAACATGTGATTGCTATTATTTTTTGACATAAAATTCAATAAAAATGTTATTTTCTTTAGTTTTTTTGTTAAGATTCTCCCAAAAAATTAGTTTATTTAACATTTTTTTTCCAACAAAAAATTTGTAAAGTGTATTTTTTCATTGTATTTATATTGAAAAATTGTATTTTTTGTCATATGGTTCAAAATATTGGTTTTTTAGCGACAATTTTTTGATGTGCATTGAAAAATTATTTAACAATACATAAACATGTAGAAAATATAAACTTTAGAGTATTGACCCTTTTTCCATCTTTTATCTATGTGAAAAAGTGAAGATATCATTACAAGTTTTTATTTTTAAAAAAAATTATTTATTTATTTTTAAAACACAAGTACATAAATGCACTTAAAAATAAACATCTCACAGAAGAAGAAGACATTAGAAAATCTATAGTGTCAAAATCAATCCTATAAAAAAACATTGGTGATGATACACCACCATTATTCAAAATCGACATAAAAAACATCACATAAAAAAAATTAATAATAAAAAAAAAATGAAAAAAACTTAAAGTGCCAAAAACATGCTCAATTTTTTTTTTCTTGATTCTGCATCGCCACTTTTTCAAAATCAGGTGTTTTTCTTGATACTTCAAAAAGTAGGTAACAATGAGGTTACCTATTTCATCGGTAACATTGTTAAAAATGAAGAAGAGATAGCAACAGTAACACAAGAGGCTTTCCAAAGCGAACCAAAAGATGACAATTGGTTGTGGCACTTGAGATTTGGGCATCTCAACTTTGGAGGTCTTAACTTGTTGAACAGAAAAGGAATGGTAAGAGGTTTTCCATTGATTGAGAAACCGGACAGCCTTTGTGAAGGTTGTATCTTGGGGAAACAACATAGAGAAAGTTTTCCTTCCGGGAAAAGCATAAGGGAAAAAGCACCCTTAGAGATTGTCCACTCAGATTTATGTGGACCGATGCAAACTCCATAACTTGCTAGCAGCCACTATATGCTAACATTTATTGATGATTTTACTAGAAAAACTTGGGTTTACTTTTTGAAAAACAAAAGTGAAGTGTTTGAAAGATTCTGCAATTTCAAAGAACTTGTTGAGAACCAAAGTGGGGTGCATATCAAAGTCCTAAGGACTGATAGAGGAGGTGAGTATATCTCTAAATATTTTCTACGTTTCTGTAGAGAAAATGGGATTCATAAGCAGTTTACAACTAGATATACTCCACAGCAAAATGGAGTTTTCGAAAGGAAGAATAGAACAATAATGGACATGGTAAGGAGTATGTTAAAGGCAAAGCATTTGCCTAATTATTATTGGGCTGAGGCTGTACATTGTGCAGTGTACATTTTGAATAGGTGCCCTACAAAAGCAGTTATGAACAAAGTGCTGGAAGAGGCATGGAGTAGCACAAAGCAAGGTGTCACACACATGAATGTTTTTGGATGTGTGGCTTATGCACACATTCCGGATCAGCTAAGGAAGAAGTTGGAAAGCAAGGGGGAGAAATGTATTTTCATTGGATACAGTGAGGAATCCAAAGCTTATAGGTGGTATAACCCATCCACCAAGAAGTTTATTGTGAGTAGAGATGTTCAGTTCATTGAGGAGGAAGCTTGGGATGGAAGCATAGAGAAAACAATGAATGTTAAACACTGTTTATCTCATGATGAAAATGATGATGAGTTGGCTGAAATACATCCCCAAATAGCAGCACCAACACAAGGGCAACAAGAGACACCCTTGAGGAGAAATGAAAGTTCTTATCCAAGCACACCACAAGGAGGAAATTCGAGTGCTTCTTCAAGCACTTGTACACATAATGAAAGAGGTAAGAAGTTCAGAAATTTAAATGACATTTATGAACAAGAGGCAGCAAATGAAGGTATGAACTCTTTGTTTGCTTTATATTGTCATGTTGATGACCCTATCCACTTTTAAGAAGCTATTAAAGATAGGAAATGGATAGAAGCTATGGAGGAGGAGATTAATGCCATAGAAAGAAACAAGACATGGGATTTGGTTGAACTCCTAAAAGGTAAAGATGTCATTGGAGTTAAATGGGTCTACAAGACCAAGAGTAATGCTGAAGGAAAAATAGAGAGACACAAGGCCAGACTTGTTGTCAAAGGGTATAAGCAGAAACATGGGATAGACTATGAGGAAACTTTCGCACTGGTTGCTAGAATGGAAACCATGAGAGCAGTGCTATCCATAGCAGCACAAAACAAGTGGAAAGTTTACCAAATGGATGTGAAGTCAGCATTCCTAAATGGAGTGTTAATGGAAGAGGTTTACATTGAACAACCTCTAGGCTACGAAAAGAAATTCCAACAGCACAAAGTGTGCAAGTTGAAGAAAGCTCTTTATGGGCTAAAGAAAGCACCAAGAGAGTGGTACAGTAGGATAGATTCCTATCTACTAGAAAATGGATTTGAAAAGTGTGAGGGAGAACCCACTCTCTACATCAAAGAAAAGGATGGTAAAATGGTGATTGTGGTTTTATATGTAGATGGTTTTATTTTTACAGGTAATGATGATTACCTTATTGAAAATTATAAAACAGTCATGAAAGAAGAATTTGAAATGACTGACATGGGTTTTCTGAGATACTTCTTAGGAATAGAAGTAGAACAAGACGAAAATGAGATTTTTATCTCACAGGAAAAATATGTTAATGAAGTGCTGGAAAGATTTAATATGCAGGAGAGCAAAGCAAAAATCACTTCCACAGTGATGGGATTAAAACTTAGTAGAGAGGATAGCAGCAAGGATTTTGATCCTAATTTGTATAAGAGCATAGTTGGCAGCCTTATGTATTTCACTGCAACTAGGCCCGATATAATGCATGTTGTTAGTTTGATTTCCAGATTCATGGAGAGGCCAAAGGAAGCACATTGGCAGGCAGCGAAGAGAATTCCGAGGTACGTTAAAGGAACCAAAAGGTATGGTATTTTATATACTGCTTCAGAATGTTCAGATTTAATTGGATACACTGACAGTGATTGGGCTGGAAGTGTTGATGACCGGAAAAGCACATCCGGTTATGTTTTTCACATGGGTTCAGGAGCCATTTCTTGGGCTTCTAAGAAACAACCTATTGTAGCGTTGTCTACATCAGAAGCAGAATATGTGGCAGCTACAATAGCAGCGTGTCAAGCAATCTGGATGAGGAGGATGCTAAGAAGTTTGTGCTAAGAGCAAGCAAAAGGAATTGTGATTTTTTGTGACAATAGCTCAACTATTGAACTATCTAAGAATTTTGTGTTTCACAAGAGAATGAAACACATTGACACAAAGTTTCATTACATCAGGGAATTGGTAAACAATGGAGAAATTGTTTTGGAACACTGCAGAACTTAGGAGCAGTTTGCAGACATTCTGACCAAGCCATTGGGGAAGAAGAGTTTTGAGTTTTTGAGAAAATTCCTGGGTATGAATGATAACCCAGTAGTTGAAAGTAAGGGGGAGTGTTGAAATGTTACTTTCAACTGTCCCTGTGCAGAGCCGCTTTCCATTTTTTTCTCCAGGATTTTGTACTCAGAGCTGCTTTCTGAAATTGTCTAAAAGCCTGCACAACTGGACTGCCTTCTATTTTTTTGTGAACAAACAATTCGTTTTTTTTGCAGTACTCTGTATTTCAAAACAGAGTGTTAAAATAGAAACAGAGCATTTGTTTTTTGTTTTGAAACAACGGGGGCGTTTTTTTATTAAACAGTGGTCCCCACAGTGTCTTGTTGATGTTGGAGGATGCGATGCATTCATCGCAATCGCATGTTATATTATATAACAATCGCCCTCCGCCTTATGCCAAGGACCACGGGTGGTGTGGTCCCACAAGACCATGCGGCATTAAAATAGTCAATCGCAAGTTTGAATCGCATCGGGAGCGTTTTTTTTATGGCCCGATTGTTATATCACTGATGGAGCATTGTATTATGGCCCGATTGCAAAGTGGTGAACCGGACCCGATATAGTTTATAAACTCCCTTTTATATTTCATTGCGGGTCTGCCTTTCAATTAGAATCAGAACTTTTATGTTTGGCCCATATGTTTTATTATGAACTGGACCTGATGCACATTATAAAGTGGAGTTCATATTTGGTTTTCACGTTATAGACACTACTCACATCAGCAACCTTCTGGCGAACGCAATATGGAAATATGGACTCGATTCTATATTTCATCGCGCGTCCAAAACTTTGGGTGACGTCATATCATTTTGTGACGCGAAATCACCCATTGTGTTTTGATTGAATCGACTTTGAAGTCCGGAGGTCATCGCGTGACGAAGGTTGAAGTTTTACAAAGGTTTGTAATGTTTTGTTTTTATATGTTTTATATGCGCGATGGGTATATTTTTTATATATGTTTCAAACATATATTAAAACATTTGTGTAATGTAAAGCGTGAGCCCCCGACATTTGTTTTTAAATAGATGTTGTTTTAAGTTTTTAATATAGTTTGTTTTGTTTTAATATATGTGCGGCATATAAAAGTGCGAAAAGCCTGTGAGGCATTGAATGTTATGTTTTTATTTTGAAAGTACAACAGAGTGCATTTTGTATACACAACAGTGTATTTTCAAAGAGACATAGAGTATTTTAAACAGCACGTTGTTTGTGTGAGACAGAGTGTGTCTTTTTTAGAGACAGTGAACTTGTTTTTTCTGCACTGTGTTATGCAACAGTCAGAATTTGTAAATCCTCAACAGAGGAACTTTTGTAATAGTTTTTGGTTTTGAAATAGAAATCTTTTCAAGTGCAAAAATCTGTCTCCAATGAAGCAAAATTTTTATTTCTCTGTGTTGAAAGAGGAGAGCATTATTCTCTCTGTGATTTGTTCTGGAATTCTCATAAATTCCAACACCTCTCAACTCTAGATGTTTGAGTCGACTTAAATTCCCAAACGAGTTTGGAAGCATCTGCAAACACAAAGCACCAGACAAATCGATGTGCTGGAGGTTTTCTAAGGTACCGAAGGAATCATGAAGCAGCACCATTTCTGAGTAGTATCTTAAGTCAAGGTATTTAGACGATGGCAGATCATAAAATTTTTCTGGCATGGTTTTAAATAGTGCATGAAATATGGCAATCTTTTCTAGGTGCTCCAGCTGCCCTATGGATTTAGGAAAGCTTAAAAGGGGAGCACAGATATTTAGTTCTCGCAGTTGGAGAGGGGCCTGCCATTTATATGTTTCAAGTATCATAAATAAGTATATATGCTTTTGGCTTTACAAAATGAAATGGAATTAGTTTAAAAAAGCATACCTGAGATTCACGTTGCCACAATAATTTTAATCTTGCCCTTGCAACTTCTAAAACTCTCAAAATCTCCTTCCGAATCCAAGGAGGTAGGCAAGAGTATCCACACTTATACCAGCAGAGCCAAACGAGTTGTGGTAACTGTGCCCTCCTCAATATGCATTCTAAATAACCCTCTTTGGTTGCAACAAGTTGCAAATTGGAAATGTCACGAAGATAGAAATTATTGAACAGATACCTGCGATAGTTCCCTAATACCTCTTCACACGTTTTTTTGTACCATGACATTTCTGAACTTTCCACCATAATTTTCAAATCTGAAAAAAGATCTGGCCGATTGAGCATCTTAATTCCGCGAACTTATTACCTGTTCCTTCGAAAAAAAGGTATCCATGCCACAGATTTGTCATAATCTTGAATAAAGAAGCCTTATAATTTTTATCTAAACTAATACAAAAGAAACGACTCTAAAGATTGATCTTCAAACCAAAAACAAAGCTTTGAATGATTGAAAAACTTACACAGGATGATCGTCCAAACAAATCATCAATGTTGTTGATCGTCTGATGCCGAAGACCACGGGGCATGATTTCTTCCTCCTCAACAATGCTTCTTCCCAAATCCCTAACATGATCATGCATTTTATCTTATATTCACTGTCCGTTTTAAAGAGACACTTGTTCTATATATTTCGAAGCCCCACGAAACCCCAAATTCTTGCGGCAGTATCTTTCTTCTTAGCTTTCTTCTCCTATAAAAAAAACAAGAAATGTTCAAGAAAATATGCCGTTCCTCTAAATTAAGTGAGTCGTAGCTGATTCTAAGCCTTTCTTGTGTCTCAAGAGGTAGTTGGTAAAGCCGAGTGAATGTATCTTCCCAGTAAGATCTTTCATTTTCTCCAAAGAGAAGCGCACCAAATAATTTTAATGATAGTGGCAAACGATGATATGCCAAATCTGCAAATTCTGGTTGTGGATGCGATTGAACAAAGGCGTGAAAGCAGAAAATATCTTCGGAGTGCTGTCTTTTTAGCCCCTCTAGCTCATAAATTGATGCCTCTGCGATTTTTGCTTTCCTTGGGACTTTCTTGTCACAAGAGTGTTGGAATTTCTAAATAATTCCTAACACACAGAGGAATAAAAAAAAATCCCTCTACAAACAAGGAGAATTAAATAAAAATTGTATTCATAATGAGAAATGGAGTAAAACCCTTTTTTATTAAAAGAAAACTCACTGTTACAAAAAAAATATTTCTCAGAACTTTAGTTTTGGATTACAACGCAAAGCTACCTTTCTTTAACTAATACAAAACGTAGTGCATATTTCTGTCTTTGGCTCTCTAGCTATTTGAGCATACACAGTCACTGTGCTTACAAAAATTACATACTCTATTTTTTTGTTTTACAAACAATCCTCTTTTGTCTTTTACTGCCTTCGGTCATTCACTGCATTACAATGCACACTTCACTTTGCTGTCTTTATATATATATATTATAAACATACAAAGTTTATAATTACGCCAGAGGCGTTATCTTTGTTGGAGTGGGGTGAGCAAACACTGTTCACCCCACCCAATCAAATCATTTCTTCATTGCCCTTCTATCCAGTTAAAATTTGACAAGTGTAACGTCTAAAAAATTGACAAGTGTAAACGTCGGCTTCGGTCCACTTCCTTCTGGTGCTTCCGCGTCGGGTTCTTGACTCCCACTAGATCTTTTCGAATTGTACAAGCTTCTGCATCGGGTTATCGACTCCCTACCAGATCTTTGCCAAGTGTAGCGGCCTCGGGATCCATTCCTTATCGATTGTTCAGATTTTCCCTGTTGAATCAACGACTAGAAATGAAGGCCGTTAGGGTAACTAATTTAAGGTAGCGAGGGTTTTTCATTCTGGTCATTTTGATGGTCGAGAAGAACGAGAGCCACCTCTGCAACCCTTGTTTTTATCCTTTTCCTGTTGTGGATGCTTATTCCTGTGACGAATTCAGAATGTATGAATTTAAGGTTCTACGCTGTATGAGAGGACAGAGCCATAACTGGACTGAGTGCCCCTTCGCTCACGCCGATGAGAAAGAAAGAAGACGCGATCCTCCATGCTTTCATTATTTTGGAACTGCTTGCTCGAACTTCAAAAAGGGGACTTGCCGCTGAGGGGATGCCTGCGAGTTTGCTCACGACATTTTCGAATGTTGGCTTCATCCTGATACATCTACTCATCAGCTGATTGATTTATAGGAAAGTCAAGGTACGGTGGTAATGTAATCAGATTAAGCAGCCTGTATTTTGTTGCAGAGGTTGAATGGAAGATGGCTATATGGGTACGGTCTGATTCGTTTGCTGTGCAATATGTAGTCTCTAGCAGTTCAATCGGTGCCATCAATAAACCCCTCCAGTGATTGGAACTATGTGTCTTAGAAACCCCTGATTCAGTAAAAGAGTTGGTCATGGCTCCTACCCATCAGATTGCAGATGACAAGACATTGTTTCTCCTGGGCGAGTACGACAAATCTGAGCTTCAAAATTTGATCTCGGAAATGGAGGCCATAGAAAAGGTAACGTTTACGGTTCGTGGGTCTCCACTATTCTTAACTACTCATTTTCAAGAATTTCGATTCCATTGACTTTAACTTATTGAGGAATTTGCATTCTCAGGATCCCCTTAAATGTGTTATTGCAGGCATTAGATGAATCTCCAGCCAACTGACAAGGATTTTCTTCAGTTATGATTTTGAATGGAATACCGGGAATATGTGAAATTGGGCTTTGTTTCAGGAGATATGAGGTCTTGATGAAACATGAATGGGCACTAGTCTATTTTTGGACGTTAGTTAAACATTGTTACCGATGAAATAGGTAACCTGACCTCAAAACGGGAACTCTAGCCCAAAAAGACTCAAAAAACATGAAAAAACACCCAAAAAACAAAAAAAGTGTATTCCAGAACGCACTTGGTTTTTTTTGAAGGTCAAATTTCAACATTTTATAAAATTATGCTAAAAACAAAATTGTTTCTTGAAAAAAGGATTGAAAAAACACCCTCAAAACAAAACTAGTTGATGCTCGAATAGCAAAAAAAATAAGAATTGTGCCATATTTTTGACATTTTTAAAAATAGAAATAACATTTTTTTAATTTTCAAAATTCAAACATTAAAAGAAACCTAAAATTTAAGAAAAAAATAAATTTTAAAAATAAAAACATTTTAAAACTTAAAATTTAAAAATATATGGGAATAAAAAAATAAAAATTTTAATTCAAACATTAAAAAAAAAACCTAAAATTTAAGGAAAATAAAAAAAAAATTTAAAGATTAAAATTTCAAAATATATAGAAATAAAAAAAAAAAATATTAAATTAAAAAAAAAAAACAAGTTAAAAAAAGAAAGAAATTATAAAAAATTAAATATAGAAATTAAATTAAAAAAAGAAAAAGAAAATGTTTATATATATATATATATATATATATATATAATTTTAAAATAAAGAAATAAATTAAAAGAAATATATTAAATTTTAATAAATTTAAAACTTAAAAAAAAATTTAAAAAAAAAAACATTATTTAAAATAAAAGTAAAAAAATGAAAAATTAATTAAAAAATAAAATACAATAAAAATATTAAATTTAGAAAAACATATATTAAAAAACCAAATTAAATTTAAATGATAAAAAATAAAATATATATATATGAACTTAAATTAAATATATATATATATATTAGATTTTATTAAATTTAAAAAAATAATAATATTAAAATAACAAATTAAATTTAGAAAAGAAAAATATTAAATTTTAATAAATAAATGAACAAATAAATAAATTTTGAAATAAAAAATAAATTTTAAATATAAAGAAAAAAAAAAACATTGTTAAAATAAAAAGTCCAAAACTTTAAAAATCAATTAAAAATGAAAAATTGAAAAAAATAAATAAAATAAAATATATTAAATAAAAAATAAAATAATAAATTAATTTGAAAATATTAAGTTTAATTAAAAACAAAAATGGGATTTTAAATACACAATTATAATTGAAATAAAAAAAAATATATATAAAAATTTTATGTAATTAAAAATAATAATAATAAAAAAAACATATTAAATTCAAATTTAAAAAAAAATACAAAATTATTAAAATGAAAAAACTAAACATAAAATTTAATAATAGAAAAACAATTAAATAAAAAAAAAAAAAAACAAAATTTAATAAAAATTATTAAAAAAATTTATAAAAAAAAAATATTTAAAACAAAAAAATGAATAAAAAAAAAATAAAAAAAATAAATTTCAAATATAAAAATTAAATTAAAGAAAAAAAAAATTTAAATTTTTTGAAAAAAAAAAGAAAAAAAAAAAAAGAATTTTTTGATCGTGGTGGTGCCGCCAATCGGCTTCCCACACAGATGGCAGTGGAGGCCGGCCGGTGGGCGGGCGGGGAGGCTGCATGTAGCCCCAGCCCGCTCAGCGGTCGGCCTTTGTCGCCACCTGGGCGAGAGGCCGATTTCGGGAATCGCCCTCCTGCGGGGGGGCTGCATGCAGCCCCTGCCCGCCCAGCGGCCGGCCTCCGCCGCCACCTGGGCGGGAGGGCAATTCCCGGAATCGGCCTCCCGCCAAGGTGGCGACGGAGGCCAGCTGTTGGGCGAGCGGGGGGTTGCATGCAACCTCCCTGCCCGCCACGCGGATGGCCTCACCACCACGATCATTTATTATTATTATTATTATTTTAAATTTTAAATTTGATTTTTAAATTCAAAAAATCTTCTTTTTTTTTTTTTTTTTTGGTTCAATTCAAATTTTTTGTTTTAAATTTAAAAAAAAAATCAAATTACAAAAAAAAAAATTAAAAATTAAAAAAAAAAGAAAGAATTTTTTGATCGTGGTGGCGCCGCCAATCGGCCTCCCACA